>CM060355.1:105389228-105837639 GCA_030545235.1 Helianthus tuberosus
TTACATGTTCTTTTAACAATCATAAACATAAATAAGTATGAAAAAGGGATTTTAGAAGCCTTACTTCTAGCACTTGTGGCTAGGGATGATCTAGATGATGATCAAAGAAAAGAAAAAATGTTGATCTTGATGTTTAGAAGCTATGGAATGGAAGGAAGAGCTTGCTTCAACTTGTAGTGTCTTTAGATCCTCCTAAGTTCCTTCAAACTCCATCTTGATCATCAAAGAAAGGCTTGAAATGTGAAAGTTTTTGATGGTGTTCTTGGCTAAAAGATGATAGTTGAGAGAGTTTCTTATGTGTGTGAAATGTGAGGTGAAAAATGGTAATGAAATGGTTAGTGATTTTGGTAAGTTAGATGTTATCACCTTTCACCATCTTTCACCACTTGATCCACTTGCAAACACTAGGTAAATATCTAAGATATTTTTGGAAACAAGTTGGGGGGGGGGGTCCCACATGTTGTAACTTGTTTTATTAGTTTAAAGTGTTAATTTTTATTAGAAATTGTTTAGAAAAAGCTTTAGATGTTCAAGTGTTTAGAAGGTGTTAGGTGACCATTACTAGACCAAATTGATCCAAATAACATTAGATGGTCACTAAAAAAAAGATCTGATATCGTTCGGATATTCGTTTGGCGTTGTTTCCGTTAGTCGTTATTTGAACGCTAAGCTTGTGTAAGTTGTGTGAATTGATGCGATTCTTGGTTTAGATGATACCCCAAGGTATTCTAGTATGAATTTTAGGTTAAACGACACTTTTGTACATTGCATATAACTTAAAATACTGATTTCTGCAGAATTTATGCGGAAAAGTGTTACTTTTAGTGCTTTTCGGGCAGTTTTTAGTGTTACCGGACTTCGGGAAGGTATTAAACCAAACCCTTGCATTCCTAGTTAGGGTTTAATGTATATTAGATGTTGGACTTTCGTCTGAGTCCTAAAGATGTCATTTAGATGGTTTCTGCAGATCCTGCGTTTTTGTCAAGATACTAGTTCACTAAGTGGTTTTCTAGTTGTTATGATGCATTGTTTAAAATGTTTCAAATGTACTTAATAAAAATGGATCATATGCATCATAAGTAAGTATTCCATGAGTATTCTAAGTGTATGTCATGAAATTTGCAGTTCGAATGTTCAAAACACATAAATGTATAGCTAAAAATGAGTAATTTAAGTGTACGAATGTCACCGGAAAGTGGCAGTTGTCACATTCTCCCCCTGTTATTGAGAATTTTGTCCCGAAATTCAAGCTGAGTCATCCTTTGCAGGAGTCTTCACGAGCAGGTGAGGATATTTGGCTTTGATTTGATCTTCACATTCCCAAGTATACTCAGGTCTTTGTCGAGAGTTCCAACGAACTTTTATTAACTTGATACGACTCCTCCGTGTTTTCTGGATCTTCCAATCCGTGACCTCAACAGGTTCTTCAGTGAATTGGAGTTTGTCGTCAATGTGAACCTCATCCGCCAGGATGATAACTGTCTCTTGCGTTGGACTCTTCTTAAGATTTGACACATGAAATGTGTCGTGCACACTACTAAGTTTGTTTGGTAACTTCAGCTTGTAGGCGACGATGCCAATCTTTTCCAAGATTTCGAATGGTCCTACATATCGAGGGTTAAGCTTCCCGATCTTACCGACTCTCGCTACGCCCTTCCAAGGCGAGACTTTCAACAAGACTTTGTCTCCGACCTCGAAAGATAATGGCTTCTGTCTCTTATCTGCGTAGCTCTTTTTTTTATCGCAAGCCGCCTTGATACGATCTCTGATCTGAAAGATTTTATCCGTAGTCTCGTGGACTAATTCCGGAACAATTAGTTGTTTATCTCCCGCTTCCGCCCAACTTAGCGGAGAGCGACACTTTCGATCGTAAAGAGTTTCGAACGGTGCAGCTTGTATGCTTGTATGGTAGCTGTTGTTATAGGAAAACTCAACCAATGGTAAGTGAGTATCCCAGTTACCGCCTAAATCCATAACACACGCACGAAGCATATCTTCGAGTGTTTGGATTGTCCGTTCGCTTTGGCCATCAGTTTGTGGATGAAAGGTCGTGCTTAGATTTAAATGAGATCCAAAGGCCTCTTGAAATAACTTCCAAATTCTTGAAATAGAGCGACCGTCTCGGTCTGAAATGATTGAAATAGGCACTCCATGACGAGTCATTATTTCTTTGAGATAGAGTTCTGCTAGTTTCTTTGTGCTATCCTTCTCCCGAATCGGCAAGAAGTGTGCGGACTTTTTCAATCTATCGATGTTTACCCATATCATGTCGTGGCCTCTTGAGGTCCTAGGTAACTTCGTAACGAAGTCCATCGATATTTATCCCCATTTCCAGACGAGAATCTCGGGTTGTTGTAGCAAACCCGAGGGTTTATGATATTATGCCTTGACCATTGCGCAGGTCAAGCATTTCCCGACATAAGTCGTGATATCCTTTTTGAGGTTAGGCCACCAATAGTACTCTTTCAAGTCTTGGGCCTACGTGCTTCCTCAAAATAACATCTCGAAGGCCGCCAAAGAATGGAACTCAAATTCTACCCACAGAGTATAAAGTTCCATCTTCTTTCGGTACTAATTGTTTTTTCTGTGACTCAAAGTGTTTCTGCTCGAATATGTTCTTCCTTTAGCGCTTCTTGTTGTGCATCATGAATTCGTGTGGTAAGATCCGTGTGAATCGTCATCTCTAATGCTCGAACTCTCAAAGTTCTAACTCATTCCTTGCGGCTCAAGGCATCTGCTACAACGTTCGCCTTGCCCAGATGGTACTTTATTTCACAATCATAGCCATCCATCAGTTTAATCCAACGTCGCTGACGCATATTTAGTTCTTTTTTATTGAATATGTGCTGAAGACTTTTATGATCCATGAAAATCGTACACTGAGTACCATATATGGAATGTCGCCATATTTTCAAAGTGAATATCACTGCGCCTAACTCGAGGTCGTGAGTGGTATAGTTCTTTTTATGAACTTTTAGTTGACGCGATGCGAATGCGATAACTTTCTCCCGTTGCATAAGTACGCAACCCAATCCTTGATGCGAAGCATCACAGTAAACTACGAAGTCATCGGTACCATCGGGTAGTGATAAGATCGGTGCATCGCATAACTTATCCTTGAGAATTTGAAATGATTCTTCTTGTTTTTCAATTTGGTGCGAATTTATTGTCTTTATGTGTGAGGGAGGTTAGCGGTTGAGCAATTTTAGAAAAATTCACTATAAATCTCCGATAGTACCCCGCTAATCCCAAGAATTTTTGGACTTCAGTTGGAGTCTTGGGTGCTTCCCAGTTCTTAATTGCTTCGATCTTCGAAGTGTCTACTAAAATGCCTTTCTCGTTCACTATATGCCCAAGAAATTGTACTTCACGAATCCAAAACTTGTATTTGGAAAATTTTGCGTATAGTGTCTCCTCCTTGAGTAGTTCTAAAATGGTTCTCAAATGTTGTTCGTGCTCGTCGGCCGATCGTGAGTATATTAAAATGTCGTCAATGAACACTATGACGAGTTTGTCAAGATATGGTTGTCGTCAATGAACACTATGACGAAATTGTCAAGATACGGCTGGCACACGCGGTTCATTAAATCCATGAAGACCGCTGGTGTGTTCGTTAAAACAAAGGGCATAACGAGAAACTTGTAATGACCATAACGAGTTTGGAAAGTCGTCTTGGTATGCTTTCGTCTTGTATTTGTAACTTGTGATACCCCGATCGTAAGTCAATCTTGGAGTAGAAGCTTGAACTTTGCAATTGATCGAATAAGTCATCAATCCTCGGTAGTGGATTTCGATCCTTGATGATGAGTTTATTCAACTTTATGTACTCTATGCACATTCTGAACGTTCTGTCCTTCTTCTTCACAAATAGGACTGGAGCTCCCCAAGGTGAGTAGCTTGGCCTAGTGAATACTTTATCCAACAACTCTTGAAGTTGTGTGGATAACTCTTACATTTCAGAAGGTGCTAATCGATATGGAGATTTGGCTACGGGTGCGGTTCCCGGTACCAAGTCGATATGAAACTCGACTTGTCGATATGGTTATAGTCCCGGCAAGTCTTCAGGAAAGACTTCAAGAAACTCTTTTACCACTGGAATATCTGTCAGCTGTGGCTCAATGGCCTTCTTGTCAACAATATGTGCTAGAAAGGCAATACAACCTTGCCGTAAGCACTTCTGTGCCTTCTTGTAATTGACGATCCGCAATGGGGCTGTCGCGCTTTTCTCCATGTATAACAAGTGTCTCTTTGTTCGGTAGTGGTAGGCGAATGATCTTTTCTTGACAAACGACTTCGGCTCGGTTATCGGATAGCCAATCCATGCCAACCACTACGTCGAAACTACCCAACTGAAAGGGTAAGAGATCGATATTGAATTTTCGCTCGCCAAGTTCCAGGGAACATTCTCTAACAACTTTCCCTGACTCGACAAGTTTACCGTATGTCGATTCTATCGAATGAGGGGACGTCTAGCTTACTTGGCTCTAGGCCAAGTACATTTTGAATTCTGTGTAAGGGTATAATCTAGTGTAGGTTTGCATCTGTCTTTGGTTAGTTTGTATGGGTTGGGTTCGAGATACTTAGTGGGTTTATTTGGTTATTTTGTAGTCTATTGGGTATGGGATTGGCCCAATGTAATAGGATCTCCTATTCTTGTATAAATAGGGGATTCCTTAGTCATTTGTGGTTGTTGATTCTTGGAAAAACTCTTGTGCTTGTGCGACTAGAATACCAGACGAATCCTTTGTGATCGTGTGTTCTAGTTTGCTTTGAATCAATATATTGCTTTTCAATCTTCGACATCTTGCTTGTAATTCCTCTACTTGTTTGGTGTTTGATATCCGATTGTATTGTTTTAGGACTTACAATTGGTATCAGAGCCTAGGTAGTCTTGCGAAGCCTCGGTTGGATCGGATATCTTGAAGATTGAAGATTGTTTTGCTGCTGATCGGTGTTCTAGTTCGACAAAGAAAGGTCTGAATTTTCGGTTGTTTCAGTTTAATTTATATTTTTCTTTCTTGTCGACTGTTTCTTGGGATATAGAGGGTGTGAGTTGCATAATTTTCTTCTTGAAAAACTGATTAATTACATCTAAATATCAACCCAAGTTAAGGCTCGAACACTGATCTTGAAGTTGTTTTTCTGTTTTGTTCAAAATCAATCTGATATATTGTGAAACAAAACGAAACTGTTAATCTGAAATTCTGATTTGGTTTGGTTAAAATTTTCGTGAAAACAAACTATTTTTTATATAAAAATTGAGATTTGAGTATTGATTTTGTTGGTGCAGTAATGTCTATAGCCTTCGTCAATACCAGTCCGTAGCAAATACTGAAGAAATCAAGTCTTTATATTGTAATATTAGAGATAGCTAGACTTTATGATGTAATATGTAGTTAAAAGGGCAAGGTGGCAATCTTGTAAATAAGGAGAAATCCTTATAACCTTGTGCCTATAAATAGAGCCTTAGACTTAAGAATTAGGACTTTTGCTCATTTGGTGTTTTAGAGAGCTCTAGATCTAGAGAGAGAAAGTGATTCAAGGTTCTTGTACTCGTCAAATCTTTCAATAGAATCAGATTATTTGTACGTTTTTGTGTTTAGGTCACGTTCGTGTACGGATTCCGCACGTCACACGTTCGGTTCGCAATCGTTTCGGAGTCAAAACCGGTCCTAACAAGTGGTATCAGAGCAGGAGCTCGATTGCACTGATCTATCACACGATTTCGCACAGGATTACATCGATTTCAAATCTGAATTTCATCTATTTCTTCATCTTCTACATCTTTTTCACGTTTTTCACTGAAAATCGTCAAATTGAACAGGTTTTTACGGTCCAAATTAGCTGATTTTTTGATATGTTGTGCGAAAACACCTGATCTATAACCCTACCAAGTTTCAGATCCTAATTCCTAGCCGTTTGAGAGAAATCTAAGATTTTGTGTCCGATTCCGTTTGAAAGATATGGTTTATTCCGTTTGGGGAACGTATTCCGTTTGAGAATCTCGTTTGAACTGAATATTTCCATTTCAAGGGGTTCCATTTGATAGTGTCATTCGTCTATTTCCGTTTGAAAAGTATCAGTTCACATGATAAATATTCATCAGCCCAATTAAAATCTTACATAAAAATTGATAACAGTCCACTAAAATTGAAGGTCCAATGAAATTGTGATATGCTTTAAAGTTGTCGGTCATTTGATTCATGTGTTGACTGATTAAATTGATTGGCCCAATTAGATTGTTTGTGTGTTAAAAGTTTGTCGTATATTTCAATTAAAATTGCATGTGATACACTGTGTCTTGTATCTTCGGTCCAATAGAAATCAATTGATATATACTACTCGTGATTATCTCAGCCCAAGGTTTGAATAGTTCAAAGCTTATCGGACCAATAGGATTAAAGAGTTGTAATCGGCCCAATCATATAATAGATTCAAAAGTCATTGACTGAAACTTGCATGTGATAAGATGAATTTTAGTTGGTAATTAATATAGTGTCAGTATCTCACCTCATTTGATGTCATGATTTGAATGTGAGCATGTGATAACTGTTTGAAGTTTGACTGTTTGCATCTTGAAAGATTAAGTTCAATTGATAATTCCTTGTTAACGGTGCAATCATAATTGTCGGCCATTTAATAGTTTGTCAGTACATGTGATATACTCGGTTTTATTAAAACTCATTGAATATTGATTTGTGCATGTGATTCATGGTGATTCAAGATATACAAAGTGCAAATTCAAGATACAATTTGAAGATGTCGAGCAGCGGTGAAGAATTTTACAACACGTTTCACGATGCTTTTACTTCAGAATCATCCGAACGAAGATCCGAAACAAGAGAGTATTCGAAAGAGATTTCAGATAATTTGAAATATGAAAATATGTATGGAAGTCAACAGAAACCACCGAAACTAATGAGGGTTGAAGATTATAACTGGTGGAAAAATCGTTTTGAGGGTTGGGTAAAAGCTTTTGCTCCTGAAAGTTGGTTAAAATTGAAATATGGATATACAGAACCAGTAAAAGAAGGAGGAGAGTTAGTAAACGAAAAAGAGTTCACAGAAATAGATGTAAAAAATGTAGTAGCTGAATACAAAATGATTACATTGATAAAACAGTCAGTGAGAGAAGATATTATTTCGTTGCTTGAACAAGAGAAAACATCAAAGAGTTTATGGGAAGCTTTAGAGAGAAAATGTGTAGGAAGTAATGAGATTGTAAAAAACAAAAAGAAATTGTTGCGTAAAGAGTTTGATCTATTTGGCTGTATGAAAAATGAATCTGTTTGTAAAATGATCGAGAGATTTGGGCATTTGAAGATGGAGCTGGCTAGACACAAAATCACATACACTCAAGAGGAGCTGATTGATAAATTGTTTGACTCATTGCCGAATGATCAAGATTGGCAATACTTCGCCTTAATGTTGAAAAACACAATCAAGTCTGAAGATTTAACAGTGGATTTGCTGATCGAAAGACTTGAAAGCCACGAGTTGGAGATAAAGAGATCTAAAGTCAATAATCCAGCTCATCAGCAGAATGTGGAGTTATACTACAGAGGAAATCTACCACAGGCTGGGTCTCCAAGAACAGCATTTTCTGCAGAAAGCTCAAAT
This sequence comes from Helianthus tuberosus, assembly GCA_030545235.1. Taxonomy (NCBI): domain Eukaryota; kingdom Viridiplantae; phylum Streptophyta; class Magnoliopsida; order Asterales; family Asteraceae; genus Helianthus; species Helianthus tuberosus. Next base: position 105,396,849 of record CM060355.1, read on the forward strand.
TCTGTAAACAATGAAAGTCCTCACAGTGGTTTTCACAGTGGATCTTTTTCAACAACATCGAGCCAATCTGCATCAAAGAATGTATTCCAATGCAACATTGCAGTAGATTTGAAGAATACTCAAAATTTCAATGAGGAGTCTGCAAAGCAACAGATGGTCTTCTTAGCATCTGTGTTGGAGTCGTATGAAAGTCTCGTTGCAGGGAAGATAGGCAACACCAACCTAACTAAGGAAGACTACGATCAAATCGATCCTGAGGAGATGGAATTGATCGATATACGGTGGTGTATGGCTAGTGCAGTGAGGAGGGCACAACATTTTATGGAAATTACCGGAAGGCAGTCTATTGGTGGACCTTCTACCAAGTTAGGCTTTGACAAATCCAAAGTGACATGCTTTAAATGCAAACAGAAAGGTCATTTTAAACGTGAATGCAGAAATGCTTATGCTGATGATACTGCTAATCCGTTCAAGGAAGATTACTACAAGAAAGCAATCTATCATCAGAACAAGTCTGAACCTCCCAGAATGAAGCAGGTTGAAGAAAAATCAAGAGCTCTTGCAGTTATTCATCACGATGAAGGTTATGACTGGAGTCAAGTTCTCCCTGAAGAAGATGCAGTTGGATATGCATTTGTGGCTAATGTTGATCATAATCTATGGTGGAGAAGAGATTATGCGAGATGGGAAATTGAAAAATTCAGAGAATCATTCAAAGAAGCCCAGAGAGCCAAAAGATGGAATGACGAATTGGAATGTTACATGGATCCACGGGGTAATCCAGTTGTTGACCCATCAAAGGTGGATTTTGAAGCTGTAACAAATTTGTTTCCAAGCCAGGCTACTTTCAACACAAGAAGGTTATTTGATAAAGAATATTTGCCGGATTTGTTGAACAAAATAAAAGAAGTTTGTGAAGCAAGTCTACCAAAGGTGGTAGAAATGAAGAAGAGAAAAGAAGAAGAGTTGAAAAAGATGGTAGAAGAAGTGAAGATTACTGCAAAGCTTGCTGCTGAAGAAGAGCAGAAGATTGAAGAAGAACAGAAAGAAGAAGAAGAAGAAGAAGAAGAAGAAGAAGAGAACAAAGAGGAAGATCAGACAGAAGAACCAGTGCTGAAAGAGACTGAGGTAAATGAAACTTCTGATCTATCGAATGTTGAAATTGTTGATACCAATGAAAACAAGTGCAAAAATTGCATAGAAATGTGCAAAGCTTCTACTGAAAAAGATGATATAATCAAAACAAAAGATATTGAAACAAATAAAATTGAAAATGTTTTTAAAATAAAATGTAAAGAAATGATTGAAAAAGAAGAAATTTTGAAACTAAAGGTTGAAAAGCTAACACAGAAATGTCATGGTCTTGAAGAAGAAAATAAGATTTTGAAAGAAATGTGTACAGCTAAATGTGTTGGTTGTGTGGAGAAAGATAATAAGTTTCAAGATTTTCAAAAAGAGTATGATAATTTGAAGTGGTCGAGTCAGAGAGTACAAGAAGCTTATGATACTTTGAAGAGCCAAGTCAAATGTTTTGACCAAAGATTGTCTGAAACTTTAGTAACTAAAGAACTGTATGAGAGAAAGTTTAAAGAAAAGCAACTTGAATTAAACAAGTGTGTTGATGAGGTTGCTAATCTCAAACAAGTTCTGGCTGAAAAAGAAAAGGTTGTTACCAAACTTCAAAGTTATCATAACTCTTCGTACATTCTCGAACGCATTTTCAACATCACACCAGATGACAAAGATACTGACAAGAATAAAAAAGGTATTGGTTCAGAATTTCATCAGGTACTACCACCATTGAGAAACAATTATACTTTTTATGATGAGGAAAAGGTGGCAAAAGGTCTGAACATAGTTGACCAATTACCTGAAAGTATCGATGTGACTTACACCAAATCTGATGAAGCTGATGATTCAGAGGTGGTAAGTAAGGTTGTTGATAGCGTTTTGAAAGATGAGTCTACAAAAGGTAAGTCTGAATCACAGGATGAAAATGAAGGTAATTTTCATGATGAGTATCTGAAAAACATAAAATCTGAGAAAGTGGTGAATGATGATTCAAAAGGATTGGTATATACCATGATTGGATCGGACAAACTATTCTTAGATATTGTATGCCCGATTCAGAATGTGATTTCAGAGAAAATTGATAAAGTTTTTAAGATGGTTGAGATTGAAAAGTCAGAAATTTCAAAATTTGCTGGGAAAAACAAGAAATTTTTTTATAACAAACCTGGGTTCAAGAAGAAAAACATGAAGGCTGGGTTGGGTTATAAAAAGAAACAAAATTGGAAGAAAAATGAAGTGCCAAATTCTCAGGCAAAGATGAGTTTTGTTCAAGGAAAAAGTTTTGAAGATGAGGAAAAACTCAAATTTAGACAACAGTCCAATGATGAGTTTCATGCTCAGAAAAAGCAACAACCACATGTCAAAGATGTGTCCAAGAGAACATGTTTTAAATGTGATCAAATTGGACATCTTGCACGAAAGTGTCCGAATCTGAAACTTGTGGATGTTGACAAAAAGAAGCCTGAAAATGTTGAGAAAAAGAAATTTGAGAATATGAAACAAAGGTCGACCAGATTTGATTCAAAACAAACTTGGAGGTATAACACAAACAAGTTTGCTTCGAATCAAAATTGGAAATCAGACTCGAGTAAGTTTGGTTCAAGACAGACCTGGAATTCTCACACATTCAGAGTCAGAACAACTCAAAGTTGGAAAACATCTATTGATATGACAAAATCACAAGAGTTTTGGAAACAAAAAGTTGTTGATCAAAAACAAAATGTTCAAAAAGATTCACATTTTTACAAAAGAGGTACTCCGAAAGGTCAAAAATGGAGTGCTAAGAAACAAGTAACTCTGGTAAAAGATGAGAAAGATAAAGTCAAAGTTGAAAAAGTCTTTGATGATAAAGAATTTCCAAAACTGCATGATACATATTGTGTTGAAATGCCTAAGGTCCAACAGACGTGGGCTAAATTGTTCAAGTAATCAAGTAGTTTGAATGTGCAGGTGCTCAACAAATCTAAAGATTGTGAGATTGGAAGTTGGAGCAGCCTGGCACAACAGGAGGAGAAGGCTGCTGGACCCTGGTTTGGTTGAACAGGGAGTTTATCGTTTTCTGTACATAAATAAACAATATTTTCAAAAACCATAAAAATTTGAAAAACTTAAAAACCAAAAATATGTTTGTTTTTAATTTTTGTCAAAAATTCAAAAATACAAAAATATATGTTGCTTGAATACGCCGAAACCCTCACGGCTGAACAAACATGATTAATTTCACAAGATTGAAAAACGGTTTTCAAACTGTAAAATATCAATGTGTTGTAAATCATGGGGGTATGTTAGATTTTCTGCAAATCAGTGCATGAGAAGCAGAAAATGGATGGCGAGACAAAGCTATCAGTGTTGGTTGTCAAATTTTCTTTAAATGATTTTGCATTTTAGGGGGAGTAATATTGTCAGAAAATACAAAAACATTAGAAAATTTGAAAAAGCCAAAAACATGATAAAATTTAAAAATTGAGTTTTTGTGTAAAAAGAGGAAATGATAGTACATCAGTAGACAGTTACAGTACGCTAAAGAATTGGAAAGTTAAAATGTGTTAAACGATCTCACCGTGGATGTGTCGGTAGATTTTTATACATTTAGTAATTTTTTTCAGGATATAAACATAAATTCAAACTTGCTTATTTCGTGGGGAACACTACTTGGATATATAGGTAACCCCTGAAATCTCGTTTGAAAGGTCCCTCTTTCTGAGATACTAGGTCTTTATACTCAGTGATATCTGGGGTATTATTCCGGGACTTCTGCTGAATGGAAATTCTGGCCTAGTCCCCGCATAATACTTTCTGCATTGCTTGAAACATAGCGCTGCCCTCAGCAAATTGATGAAACACTAAAATTGATAATCAATGCTGTTGTAAAAAAGATCCTCTAAAGGGGACACACCGAAAGTCGAACCGTCATCTCTCTGCTGAACGGAAGTTCTGACCTGAGCTCTCACGGTTTCGCATCTAACCCTTTACAGATATCATCTAGGTATACTCACCTGTAAGACTGAATATTGGGATCTGGATACGGGAGTATATTCAAGAGGTGGGACACATGAATGAGTTGAAGTTCTTAAAACATCTAATTCGTATCCTGAATCAGTTGAAATTTGTGTGAAAATTTAAGTGGATCAGTATATCGACAATCTAAGTGAATTGTTTAATTCTTAATGTGTAACTAAGCTCAACGGTACTTGTGACTTGTCAAAAACTGATATGATCCTCTAACGCAAACTCAAACAAAAATAGTGTCTGTATATATGTTTGTACATATTTCGTTATTGCTTTATATTTTCAGAAAATACAAAAAGATTTTTGATTCTGATTTATTTTCGACAATCGATGTCTGAGTGCTGAGTTTCAAAATCTAAGTAAGCTGATTGTGTTTTTGAAAATAAAACAAGTTCATTAATTTGAAACTTGAAATTTTTTAAACAAAAATCAAAAACAGTTTGTGATATCTCCAAGGTCATTAGTTTGAACTTGGATGATTAACTGTGGGGGATTTGGATGCTTATCTTGTTATAGAGCTAGTTTTCGATTTGATTCGATGAAACTGCCAAATTCATGAGAATTGTTAATTTAGGAAATTAAATTGCCAGATTATGAGTTCTGAAAATTTAAAATGTTGTTACTTATAAATGTATGAGTGTTGCAGGAAAGAGTCCAGACTACGATCCCGGAAGCTGAGTCTAAGGGGGAGTCTGAAGACGAGCTCGAAACAAGGGGGATTCTGTTCGAGAAAGAGGGAGTCTGTGGTTGCTGATAATATCACATCTTCAAGAATACTCGGAGAGAGAGAAAAACAAGACGCTACGAGATTGACTACGGTAATATCCAAGGGGGAGTCTGTTGGTGCAGTAATGTCTATAGCCTTCGTCAATACCAGTCCGTAGCAAATACTGAAGAAATCAAGTCTTTATATTGTAATATTAGAGATAGCTAGACTTTATGATGTAATATGTAGTTAAAAGGGCAAGGTGGCAATCTTGTAAATAAGGAGAAATCCTTATAACCTTGTGCCTATAAATAGAGCCTTAGACTTAAGAATTAGGACTTTTGCTCATTTGGTGTTTTAGAGAGCTCTAGATCTAGAGAGAGAAAGTGATTCAAGGTTCTTGTACTCGTCAAATCTTTCAATAGAATCAGATTATTTGTACGTTTTTGTGTTTAGGTCACGTTCGTGTACGGATTCCGCACGTCACACGTTCGGTTCGCAATCGTTTCGGAGTCAAAACCGGTCCTAACAGATTTTTGATATTAAATTTTTAGTTTTGTTAAAATTGAAAGTTTTCAAACCAAAAAGGTCATTATTTTAGTTAAAAGTTCTTTCAAAGAACTTTAAATTTCTGAGTTTTGTGCTTCGAAGTTCATTAAGCATTCATCAAAATTTTTGAGTAAAAGTGGGTTTGATCTGTTTGTGTGCAAGATTGTTTATGCTTGCAGGAATTTTGGAAAGTTGTTGCAGGAAATCCTCAAACAAAATTTGAAAAATCAATCACCATATTTCTCAGGATTGTGGTTAAAAATTTGTGTGATCACATTTCCAAATATAAGTTGTGCGATCGTGAAGTGTTTGAACTGATAAAGAAGCAGGCCCAAATTGCATCACTTGTGCGATTCAAAGATAGTTGTGCGATCGAAAATAATTGGGCTTTTAAGGATTCATGCCCAAATCTTATCTCTTGTGCGATCCAGAACAAATTGTGCGATTGGGAGTATCTTATGCGATCAACTGTTCTTTTGAACTGTTGATATTGGAACTGTGCAATTGACAACTTGTGCGATTGGCTAAAGGTTCAGTTGGAGGTGACACCTTGTGCGATTGTCAAAAGGTCCATTTGAAGGGTCAACTTGTGTGATTGGCTAAAGGTTCAGTTGGAGGTGACACCTTGTGCGATTGACAAAAGATTCATTTGAAGGGTCAACTTGTGCGATCGAAGGGGTCAAGTTGTGCGATTAAAAAAATTGTGGGATTGGACTGTGAAATTGTGCGATTGTGATTGGGCTTCTTCAAGTGGGCTGAACTGTGTTGAATCTTTGAACTGTTACACAGACCATATTCCGTATTGGACCATTTGTCTATTTATTGAACCTTCTGAATTGTTTTTAAACTATATTGTAATCATAAGGGATATTGATATTTTATTTCATATTTAAAATTACCTGTTACTTATACGTTTAATTGTCTTTTCCGAAATGGATCAAATTAATCAATTGGGATTGACTGAAAAAAAGCTGCTATTAACAAGGATCTAGATAATATAATTGGAACTAACAACAGGATTCCTAGGCTCATTTCTGGGGGATCCTTTTCAGAATGGAAATTCAGATTCATTCAATACATGAGAATCAAAGATCCAAAGGCTTGGAGGTCCATCTGCAACGAACCAACTGTGATCACCTATGTCGTGAACGAAGCTGAGGGAACAACTGCACCTAAGCCTGAGTCTCAATTTACTGAAGAGGATCGTGAAAAGCTTGACATTGATGTCAAGGCTCTTGCTATGCTACACTTTTCTCTAGCACCAGGAATTGACATTGGAGTTCATGATTGCAAAAATGCAAAAGAAACGTGGGAAGCTCTCCTGGCCATGTATGAAGGAAATGAAGAGATGAAGGAAAGCAGACGGGAAATGCTTACTCAGAAGTTTAACTTGTTCAATCACTTCTCTTGAGAAACTTTGGAAAATCAAATTCAAAGATTTGTTGCTTTGGTTAGTGATATGAAGACCCATGATATCAGGATGGAAAATTCTGTTATCAACAAGAAACTGCTCAATGCTCTTCCAAGAAACTGGGATACAAATGTGACCCTTATCAAAAGAACCAGGGACTTGGCTAGAATTACTCTTTCTGAGCTGATATCATTGCTGAAGTCCTATGAGATGGACGATAAACAAAGGCTCTACAATCACACTGCAAGCTACAACAATGCAGGTGTATTGACCAACACTGCTTTGGTATCTCAGCAAGGAATGAGCTCACTTCAAACACCTTCTACTGTTCTATTTCCCGCTAATCTTGGAACTTATGTTAATCAATCTGGTTATTTTCCTTCTCCTGCTCAACAAGTAAACCCAACTCAATCTGTTCCACACCCTGCTAATCAATCTGCTCCTACACCCACTCAACTCCTTTCGATCATTACCATTGCGTTTGCTGTAACAAACTCTTCTGTAGCTACTTCAAAGGAATTTGAGCAAGCTATGGCTTTCATGACAGGAGTCATGAACTGTTATCACACATTTATTGCTGGAAGGGTAGCAAATAACATCAATTCTACTTAACTACTAGAAATCCATCCTGATGATGTTGAACAAATGGATATCACTTGGCAGATGGCCATGACAGTGTTTTGAGCCAAAAACTTCATCAAGAAAACTTGTAGAAACAAATGGGAAACCATTGATCATGAGCTTGGTTGGAACAAGTCTAAGCTCAGATGTATAACTGCCATAAGCCTGGGCACTATGCTCGAGAGTGCAAGCAACCAAGAATGGATAGAGCTGATCCAAATGTTACTGTTACTGTTAGTTCAGCGGCACGACTAGCTCCAAATGTTGTGTCAACCTCAAACATCACCGTTTCTCGTCCAGCTCAAGTTTCATCCTCAAACACTGCTGCCAGAAATCAAACAATCGCTTCAGAATCAGTTGCAAATCCTGGAAGTGCACTGGTGGTTCAAGAAGGAGGGGGCTTTGATTAGACCCAACAGATGAATGATTTGTAGCTCACTGCAGACACTTTATATCAGTCGAATCAAGCTCTCATGATAGAAGTGAAAGAAGATGCTGAATTAGCAACTGAAGACATTGAGGGAACAATCTATCACGCTCTCATGGCTCAAATGAACGACTACACTCCTTCTGAGGCTGAGGTATGTGTAGATGATGTTTGTTGTACTTCAAAGTGTAGGGAGAAGGTAAAAGGGTTTAAAGAACAGGCCAATTCGATTGTTATGCAACTTCAATATACCAGATCCAGTAGTTATGAATTCAAAAAGAAACTGGATGGGTATAAGGATATGGTGGAGGCGTAAAAGCGAAAAAGTCAAAATGATAAATCAACAGTTAAAGTATAGCAAAAAGGAAGTGAGGAATAAAGGATTGGGGTTTGTATGCATACCTCCACCATACAATCACAACAGTTAAAGTATAGCAAAAAGGAAGTGAGGAATAAAGGATTGGGGTTTGTATGCATACCTCCACCATACAATCACAACTATTCCTCAATTCCAATGACTGAAGGGGAGATAGACAATTTACCCAAGATGGAATATGGAAAACCAGAGGATAAGAAACCTGAACCTGTCAAGTCTCGAAAGATAAAAATCACTAGGCCTGATAATACTGGAATCATTTCAGAAAGCAGGCTTACAAACAAACGTTTGTTAAATCAGAAAATGTTTTAAATCACACAGAAACCTTAAATTTTGAGAAAAATGTAAGTGTTGATAAACATTTTCAAGTATTGGAAAAGGGAGAATCTTGTGTGTCACAACAATCATCTGAAAATGAATCATTAACACAAGAGCCTGAGGTAAGAGAGTCTAGGGTGAATGTAGACAACATTGAGTTTGCCATTATAAAAGGTTTGACTGAATTTATGAAAGAATTCAGAAATGGAAAACAGAGTGAATCTGCTTCTCCATGTGATACAACTTGTGATACTTCTGAGACAGCCACTCCTGAGAAATCAGAAATGGTTGAATCTTTTGATGTCAACAATGCATCACCTGAGGAAACAGAGACACCTCAGACTGAGGTAGAGTCTGGTGAATGTTCTGAATCATCTGCTTCATCTGATTCAACATGTGACTCCTCTGAAAAGACTGACTGTAACAACTCAGAGTCTGTTGATTCAGTAGAGTCAATAAATGAATCACCTGAAACAGTTGATTCAGATTCGATCAAAGAAGAATCAGAAGCAACATCAGGAGCCTCTGTTGAGTTAGATAGTAATGAAACCACAGAAGCCCCTGCTGAATATTTAAAAGAAAATAATTCTGATCCTTCTGAATCAATGGTGTCACAAGAGGCTGAAAGCAATACTGCTGCATCAAGTGACACCATTTGTGAGAAAATGAACGATACTAACCCTGTTGCTTCAAATGTAAACCAAGTAATTATTGAAGATTGGGTAGATGAAGATGATGAGGATGACGTTGCTTTACGTGTTTTGAAAAATAAAATTCAGAAAAACAATTCCTCAATTTCTAAAAATTCAAACAATATTTCAATTTCTTCTAATGCTTTGGATTGTGTGGGCTCTGTTTTAAAGAGCAATGAATGTTCTTACATTTATTTTGGTTCTATTTGTGTTTATTTGAATTCAGTTTTTTTACCTAATAAAGTTGATAAGTCTAAAAATCTATTGGTAAAACAAACTAAAAGAGGAAGTGAAACAAAATATGTTCCTCCAAAATCAAGATCAAACAAGCCAATTAAATGTCATTATGTTTCTAAAGATAAGGTTAAACATATCTCGTTTGCATCTCAGGAACCACACAAGCCCTCAAGTTCTGAAAAGACTGATGGATGTCAGGTAAAACCACATGTGAAACAACAAATATGTTACATGTGTGGAGTTGCTGGACACATTGCAAGAAATTGTCAGCATCGTCCTGATAAACTCAAAAGGGGAGAGCATCAGAAGGCTCCAAAAGGGAATGTTAAGCCTTCAAAACAAGAGAAGACTAAAAAATCTAAACATGTTAAGAAGCTGAATTCCAAGGTGAAGCCTTCTGATGGAGACTGGAACAAAGCTAAACAAATGAAAATGAAAACAAAGAATTACACTCCAAACTCTACACCTGTATCGCCAAAGGCATCCAAGAAATTGGAAAATCCTAGGCAAGCTTGGAAACCTAAGAATCATGTTCCAAATAACTCTCCTAAATCATCGTGCATCAATGAAAAACCTATCTACTCTAAAGAAAAGCTGATTTGGATGCAAGTCACATATTTTAATGAACAGGGTGTACCCACTACAACTATGGCTTGGGTACCAAAATCTAATTAATCCCGCGTACTGTGTAGGAACGGCTATGGAGGGCTGTCATTCGACTCTAGGTCATTGATAGTGGCTGTTCCAGGCATATGACTGGTGACTTATCCCAACTTTCTGATCTTGAAGAATTTAATGGAGGATATGTTGCTTTTTGGGAGGAGAGAAAGGAAAGATCACGCAACGAGGCACAGTCAAGAATGGTGATCTTTGTTTCAAAGACGTCAACTACGTTCCTGAGTTGAAGCACAGCCTGCTGAGTGTTGCTCAAATATGCGATAACGGTTACTTAACTCACATCACTGATAAACACTGTCTTAGTCTGAAACCAGGAATGGTCATTCCTGATAAATGGATATTGTTAAAGTCTGAACGAAAGGGCAATGCTTATGTCATTTACATGAATAAACCACCCACTGAAAGTGTTGCCTGTTTGTTTACCAAAATCTCTGAGCACAATGCTATGCTGTGGCATCGTCGTTTAGGACATTCAAATGTGAAAAATCTAAACTGTCTTGCAAAACTGGGGTTGGTAAGGGATCTACTGGTAAAAGATTTCATAACCTTTGAAAAATGTGTTTCTTGTGCTAAGGGTAAACAATATCGAAGACCACATTTTCCCAAAACTGTAAACTGTTGGATCGTCGTGTGACCCTAACGAGTCAATATGAATAGTTCAACATCAAAATCAAAGGCGGAATCAGTGAATTTGACGTAACACAGCTTGTTTTCCTCTAATTATCTTCTTATTAACCGATTCTGAGCTTTTACAGATTCAAATGACAAACGGACAGCACCTCGGCTCAGAAACTATGGTCTAATTCCGTTTCAAATGAAACAGGCACTCAAGTATTTATAGGCGACTAATTCCGCTTGAAACCATCTCAAACGGAATTACCATTTCAAACGTAATTACCTAATTCCGTGCGGAATTAGTAATTTCGCTTGAAACTTCTAATTCCGTTTGAAATAACATTAAGCACATTTCAAGCGGAATTACCCTTTAATACTGTTTTCTCGATTTCCATGCCCTGATCTATCTAATACAATACAAGACTTAATAAAGGCGAAGTTAACAGACATCGGTGCACCAACAGACTCCCCCTTGGATGTTGACGAAGTCTTTAGCATCCAGTCTTCAGTCTTTAGTCTTGATTTATCATTCTCTGCCTTAAATTATCTTGACATTGTAAAGCATCCTTCAATTCTTTTATCTTCAAACTCCCCTTTGAATGTTGATCCAGAATTTTGACTCCCCCTTTCGAAGACTCCCCCTCACAATAAGCTGGGACTTGAATTCTGGTTCAAACTTTGACATTTTCTTTACCATGGGGATCTTGACTCCTGTTTCCTGCATAATCTCTACCTAAATATAAGATTTATGATTATAACAATTTCCATCTAAACTTACCATTTGACCTCATTTGTTATTTTGTCAAAATTTAGAAATCCACTTAAGTATCCAGGTCCAAGTTAATGACCCTGTGCACTTAATTTGTCTACCAAGTCCAACTTAATGACCTTGGTTGACCTGAGACAAATCACACTGACATTTTGTACAAACTAGTTCAAATAATTTTCTGAAATTTACAAGTTTCAAATCAATGAACTTGTTTTGACTTTTCAATTTCCAGGTTTAACAAGATTAGCTCACAACTCATCTTCCAGCTCAGAAACTTCCTGCATCTGCTTCAACTTTTTGAATCTGAAGATCAGCTTTCCACTTTGGTTTGTCGGAAAATAAAGCAGAAATGTAAAATCTTTTTGAATTTTGAATAAAGTTTCTAAACTAGAAATGAAATACAAAAGATAAAATGCAGTAAATGTAAACTATTTACACACATATTTTTGGTGAACGTGTTAGGGAATCATATCAGCTATTCGACAAGTCACAAGTACCGTTAAGCTTTAATTACATACTCAGAATTAAACAATTCACTTAGATTGTCGATATACTGATCCACTTAAATTCTCACACAATTTTCAATCTGTCCAGGATACGAATTAGATGTATTAAGAACTTAAACTCATTCATGTGTCCCACCTCTTGAATATACTCCCGTATCCAAATCCCAATATTCAGTCTTACAGGTGAATATACCACAGATGATATCTGTAAGGGGTTAATTGCGAGAACCGTGAGAGCTCAGGTCAGAACTTCTATTCAGCAGAGAGATGACGGCTTCGACTTTAAGTGGGTCCCCTTTAGAGGATCTTTTTTACAACAGCACATGATTAGCATTTTTCAATGTTTCATCATTTTTTATGCTGAGGGCGATGCTATATTTCAAGCAAGCAGTAAAGTATTATACGGGGACTAGGCCATTGCTTCCACAAAATCAGAAGTCCCGGGATAATACCCCAGATATCACTGAGTATAAAGACCTAGTATCTCAGAAAAAGGGATCTTTCAAACAAGATTTCAGGGGTTACCTATATATCCAAGTAGTGTTCCCCACAAAATAAGCAAGTAAAGATTTTAGGTTTGTAACTGGAACAAACCTACTAAATGTGCAAAAACCTATCGGCACATCATCAGCGAGACTGTTTAAGACTTTTAAACTTTACAATTCTTTAGCATACCGTAACTGTCAAGCCGATGTACTATCATTTTCCCTTTTTACACATGCTCTTTTCTGGTTTTCTATTGTTTTTGAATTTTGAAATATCTCATGTTTTTGGATTTTTGAAATTTTTTACTGTTTTTGTATTTTCTGAAAATATTACCCTATACTCCCCCTAAATACCAAAACAAGTAAAAAATCGACAAACCATTGCAGATTGCTTCTCAACATCATCATCTACAGTGGTACCTTCATCAACGCCAAGAATCTCTTCCAACACCGATAAAAGCTTCATACCATTCAATTTTAGCAAATATTGAAAACGAGTTTTATCAAACGCTTTGGTATGTAAGTCAGCTTTTTGTTCATCAGTGTGGATTTTCTCAATTCGTATCAACTTCTTCTCGAAACAATCTCGGATGAAGTGATGACGAATTTCAATGTGTTTCGTTTTAGCGTGATGAACAGGATTTTTAGTAATGTTTATCGCTGCCTCATTATCAACAAAGATAGGGGTATTAAGAAATTGCAAACCGTAGTCACGCATCTGTTGCTGGATCCACAAGATCTAAGAACAACAACTGCTCGCAGATACATATTCAGCTTCACATGTGGATAAAGCTACAGAGGTCTGCTTCTTGCATTGCCAGGTGACCAATCGTGATCCGAAAAACTGGCACCCCGCTGTTGTTTATTTAGCGTTAACTTTGCAGCATCCGAAATCGGAATCGGAATACCCTTCGAGCGTGAAATCGCCTTCTCTTGGATACCACAACCCCAGTGATGGAGTTCCTTTCAGGTAGCGTAATATCTGTTTCACAATTACCATATGTGAAGCTCTCGGGTTAGATTGAAATCTTGCTGCGAGGCAGGTTGGATACATAATATCGGGTCTAGAAGCGGTCAAGTACATCAGCGATCCGATCATGGAACGATACAACATTTCATCTACCTTCTCTCCGGTGAGATCAGGATTTATCCCATGGTTCGTCGCTAACGGGGTGGAAGCTGGAGTAGAACTTGACATCCCAAATTTCTCCAAGATATCATGAACATACTTCGTTTGATGTATGAAAATTCCCTTAGGCAGTTGATCAACCTGAAGTCCCAAGAAAAATTTCATCTCACCCATCGATGACATTTCAAATTTTTGCTTCATAACTCTTTCGAAATCTTTGCACAGATTCTCATTTGTTGACCCAAATATAATGTTGTCTACGTATATCTGAACTATCAGAAGATGTCCGTCGACCTCTTTGGTGAAGAGAGTGGCATCCACTTTTCCTCGGATGAAGCTGTTGGCTAGCAGGTGTTGAGACAAAGTCTCGTACCAAGCTCTCGGGGCCTGGTGTAAACCATACAGCGCTTTATCCAGCAAATAAACCTTGTCTTTGTGGATTGGATCGGTGAAACCCGGTGGCTGTCCGACATATACCTCCTCTTTTACCTTCCCGTAGATAAACGTTGATTTAACATCTAGCTGATAAACTTTAAAAATTTTCCAAGATGCAAATGCTAGGAAGATTCTGATTGCTTCAAGTCTAGCAACCGGAGCATATACTTCAGTGAAATCTATCCCCTCCTGCTGACTGAAACCCTGAACTACGAGTCGAGCTTTGTTACGAATAATAACCCCTCGATCATCTCTTTTGCACTTGAACACCCACTTGGTGTTTATCTTCCTTTGACCATCAGGCAAGTCTACTAACTTCCACACTCCTAACTTCTCAAACTGACTCAGCTCCTCTTGCATCACATTGACCCAAGAATCTTCAGTTAGCGCCTCCTTATATGTTCGCGGTTCAATCTGCGAAATAAAACAACTAAGTGAAAACTCGGTTTGTAAAGAAGCAACTGTAGAATAGAAACATGTAAGGCCTTGGTCAATTTGACGTCTAGTGCGAACGCCTGATTGTAATTCTCCAATAATCAACTCTTCTGGATGGTACGAAAGAGTTCTCGACATCACCTCGCCTGGAACATCTACCTCGCCTTCCAAATTTGTAACATTCTGATTTGCACCTAGTTCACTGACTGGAATAGTTTGACTTGAAATCTGAATTTGCTCCCCCTCAGAATCTGAATCACCACGATCAAATACTGGTCTGTTCTCAGATTCTTGATTATCATTCTCTGCTGTCTGATTATCATGAGCAACTTCATTTTGTTGAATATCATCATGTTCTCCAGCATTACTAGGACCGGCTTCGTCATCATTGGAAGCTTTTTGACGTCTAGAATACTCAGCTGGGAACCTTTCCTGTGATGACTCATACTCTCTCAAAATATCCAACTCGTCAAAGAAATCTTCTTCTTCTTCTTCCTCTTCCATGTCAAACGAATTCCACAAAGTGTCATAGTGAAAACGCCATGAATCGCCAGGATTTTGCGGCGGCATAGTATAACCTTGGAATTCAACATTGTGTGCTTCAATAATCCGCTTCAAGCTTGGAACAAAGACTCGCTTCAATGGACTCACGTAACCCACGAAAATTCCTTCAATGCTCTTTGCACCAAATTTACCAAAAGGCTCTAGAACAGTGCAGGGAGACCCAAACGGTTCTAAATACTTCAGGTTCGGTTTGCGGTTATTGATCAGCTCGAAACATGTCTTGTTGAATTTCTTCACTGTAAGAACCCGGTTGAGTGTATAGCATGCGGCTGACACTGCTTCTGCCCAAAAGTTGACAGGTAGTTTAGAATCAGCAAGCATCGTCCTGGCCGTTTCAATTAGCGTCCTGTTCTTTCTTTCAGCTACTCCATTCTGCTGCGGAGTGTAAGGCGCGCTAAATTCATGCAATATACCTCTTTCATCACAATATTCTTCCATTTTGAAATTCTTGAACTCAGTACCATTGTCACTACGTAATCTTCTGATGCGGGTTTGGTACAAGTTTTCTATCTTCTTGAAAAGCGTCATCAAACGATCAAACGTCTCGTCTTTTGACTTCATAAACAATACCCAAGAAAATCTTGAATAATCATCTGTGACTACAAGACAATAGAGATCCCTAGTTATGCTTTTGATGTTCACTGGACCAAACAGATCCATATGGAGTCTCATGGAATTAGGTAATTTCGTTTGAAATGGTAATTCCGTTTGAGATGGTTTCAAGCGGAATTAGTCGCCTATAAATACTTGAGTGCCTGTTTCATTTGAAACGGAATTAGACCATAGTTTCTAAGCCGAGGTGCTGTCCGTTTGTCATTTGAATCTGTAAAAGCTCAGAATCGGTTAATAAGAAGATAATTAGAGGAAAACAAGCTATGTTACGTCAAATTCACTGATTCCGCCTTTGATTTTGATGTTGATCTCTTCATATTGACTCGTTAGGGTCACACGACGATCCAACAAGCGCTCTCATGATAACCCATTCTTCAGGAACAACAAATCCTGGTTTCAAGATCAAACACTCTTTGTCTGTAAAGTGCGCTGTATACATATGATCACAAATATGAGATATGCTCAGAAGATTGTTTTCAAGCTCGGCGATGTAGTTAACTCTTTCAAACGTGATAATTCCATTTGATAAAGTTCCTTCACCAACTATTCGACCACCTTGATTGCCTGCGAATCCCACATAACCTCCATTAAACCCTCTAACATCATATAATAGGGTCTTCTTCCCCGTCATGTGCCGAGAAGCTCCACTATCCATAATCCAACATGAAACGGATCTTGGAAGCTCATGCACATATAAAAAACACTTAATGAGATTTTGATGCTACCCAAGCCTCTTTTGACTCAGGTAGGTTGACTTTGATGTGAGATTTAACAGTGTAAAGTGGCGGAAAATTCTTGTCATTCATCTTTAAGCTCTCCTCAGACCCAATCTCAACCTTTTTGTATAAAAAGAAATCATTTTGAGAAGGTTGACCAGATGATTGGTCTTTCTTTGGTACATTCTTCTTTTCAGAAGTAGTATCCTCTTGTGGTTCAAGTTTCTCATAGTAATCCAAAGGTACATGCATCTTCTTAGTTAAAGATGATGATTTTGCAGTCTTAGAAACCTTTGGTTTTGGGGAACTTGTTTTCATTTCAACAACTTTTGGCTTCCATTCTTGTTGAGGTGAAGCAATCCATTTGTAGAACTTGTCATTTTTAGTTACCACATTTTTAACAGGTTCAGTTTTGAATTTGATGTTTTCATTTTTCAAAACCTTTTGCTCAACAACCATTGGAGCTTTTCCTTTCACATCAACTTTCCTTTTCTGGATCTCAACAACTTCAGTCTTAGGCTTCAAGTTGGTACGCTTTCGTGCAATATGTCCAACTTGACTGCATTTGAAGCATGTTCGGGTGTCAACTACCCGACTTGTGCCTTCAGACTGAGGCTGCGAGGCCTTCTTCTCAAAGAACTCTTTGTTTGATTTTGAAAAAATTTTAGATTCTTCATCAGAAAGTGAACTCGAACTTGAACTTTTTACAAACACCTTTTTCTCAGCAAACCTTCTGTTTTGAACATTCTTTTTCTGATAATTCTTACCACCCTGATATCCACCCGACCATTTGTTTTGATTGTTGTTATAAAAATGCGGTGGAACAACTGGTTTCTTGTAGTAAGCTTTATCTTTTTCAAAATTCAATTGTCTTTTCGCATTTTTCAAACCTTCAATTTCAGACACATCAATCTCTATCAATTTGAACACATTCCTCAATTTTCCAACATTCACATTCTCCAAAGGAAAATCACGATCCGAATACAACTTATCTGATCCTGCCATCTTGTACATCACAAGATGTGATTCTTCACTTAAGTTGTTTTTGGATTTTGATTTTGGAATATATTTGTCCAAAAAGCATTCATCATCCTCAGTAGTGTCACTTTCAGATTTTAACACATTTTCAGCCATACTTTTAACAATTTCAGACTGGACACTATCTTCATCAGATGATGTAGTGAATGTAACATCAATTGACTCTGGAAGTTTAACCTCATCAACTTCTTCATCACTAACCAACCCTGACTTTTTCTTTGAAAAATTATTTAGAACTGGTGGTGGAACCTGATGAAACCCAACCCCAGTTCCATCAAAGTAAACATCTTCGCCTGCTTTGTTTTTCCCGATGGGTTTGGAAACAATGTGTTGTAACACAAAGCTTGCGGAGTTGTAACTGTTCAGTTTCAACTGGATGCGTTCATTTTCAATTTTAGCTTCTTGAAACTGAAGTTTCAACTTAGCAATTTCATCCAGTTGCTGGTTGATTAATTCTTCTTTAACTCTAAGAACACCTGACAGTTGAAGATTTTCTTTGTCTGTTTTTCCATTTCTTTCATCAGAATCTTTTACCGTTCGTTTTAACTTCTCAAAATTTCTGAAATTTTACGATTTTCAAGAATCAATTTTTCATTTTAATTCCTAATTCTTTCTACGTCATTTTTATCATTCTCGATTTTCTCAGTTAATTCTTTTAATTTGTCATTCGAAGCTTTTAACAATTTATCATGGTTTAAGATCTGATCTTCAACACTTCTGACTCTACCAGTCAGTTCTTCAACCTTCTTACCACTGAGGTAACCAATTGTACTACAAACTTTGCACTCTTTCATGCAATTTTTGCAGTCGTTCTCAGTTTTGACATTCTTACCTGACTCATGTGTATCATTTGAACTGACCTTGTTTTTGAACTCAATTCCAGAACCAGAAACTACCTCTAGTTCTTTTGCAGCAAGAACTTTATCAGCCATCTTCTTCAAGTTTTCTGCGGTAAACTCTTGTGACGTATCAATAATCCTGTCATCAACTTTCTTTGGCTGCAGCTCTTTTTCTGTCTCTTTCACTTTCTCATCAGCTTCTCCTCCTCCCCACCACTCTCTCTGTCTGGCTTCTTCTTCATCAGCAATTTGTTTGGTGAGGGTTTCAACATCTACAGTATCTGGATTAACAGCTATGTTTCCATTAGGATCGAGATAACATTCTCTATCAGGATCCCATCGATTTGCTTTCTTTGCTTCCATCCATGTACGATAGATTTTTCTTTTCATGAATTGAGCTGATACCTTCCTGTTGACGTACTTCACTTCTTCAAATCTGGTATCTTTAAAAGGAACAATCTTTGCTGTAAAGGCATATCCAACTGCATCTTCCTCAGGCAAAACATCACTCCAATCATAACCTTCATCATCATGAAAAACAGCAAGTGCCCTGGATTTTTCTTTGGGTGCCTCCTCTATCTGCTTCATCCTGGGAGGTTCTGCTTTATTTTGATGATAAATTGCTCTTTTGTAATAATCCTCTCGAAAAGGATTTGCAGTATCATCAGTGTAAGCATTTCGGCACTCACGCTTAAAATGACCTTTTTGTTTACACTTAAAGCATGTGACTTTTGACTTGTCAAAGCCTAACTTGGTAGAAGGTCCACCAATAGATTGTCTTCCAGTAATCTCCATGAATCGCTGCGCTCTTCTCACTACACTCGCCATACACCACCTTATATCGATCAATTCCATCTCCTCAGGATCAATCTGATCGTAGTCTTCTTTCGTTAGGTTGGTGTTTCTAATCTTTCCTGCAACGAGACTTTCGTACGATTCTAACACAGACGCTAAAAACACCATCTGTTGTTTGGCAGATTCTTCACTAAAATTCTGACCATTCTTCAGATCCACAGCAATGTTGCATTGAAATAGATTTTTCGGAACAGATTGACTTTGAGCAGTTGATGAAGATCCACTATGATAGCCACTGCTAGGAGTCTCTCGATTCACTGTGTTTGAACTTTCTGCAGAAAATGTTGTTTTTGGTGATGCAGATTTAGGGAACAAACTTCCTCTGTAATACAGCTCCACATTATGCTGATATGATGTGTTGTTGACTTTATTGGATTTTCTGATCTCCAATTCATGGCTTTCCAGTCTTTCGATAAGCAGATCAACTGTCAATTCAGTTGGCTTCACTGTATTATTTAACATCAATGCAAAATACTGCCAGTCTTGCTCATTCGGTAATGAATCAAATAATTTGTCAACCAACTCCTCTCGAGTGTATATGATTTCGTGTCTTGCAAGCTCCATCTTCAAATGCCCAAATCTTTCAATCATCTTGGAAACAGACTCATTCTTTAAACAACCAAACAAATCAAACTCTTTTCTTAACAATTTCTTTTTGTTTTTAACTATCTCAGCACTACCCACACATTTCACTCGCAGTTTTTTCCAAAGGTCTCTCGAATCTTTGTACTCGATTAGTGAAATAATGTCATCTCTGACAGATTGGTGAAGCAGAGCAATGCACTTTTGTTCAGCAACATATCTTTTTACTTGGTTGTCTTCCAAATTTTCATAATCTGTTCTCCCCATATCAAAACCATTTTTCAAACTTTTGCAACTGGGATATGCAAACGCTTGAAGCCATTCTTCAAATCTTGTAGCCCACCTGTTGTAATCTTCAATCGCCATCAGTTTGGGAGGTTTGTTGTACGTGCCGTATGCACTCTCCACACTCAAAGCATCAGAAAGTGTTTTCTTCGCGATCGGATTTGAAACGTTTTCATTTGTGTTGTTCGATGTATCATCTCCGGTGTTTCCCGTGAAAGCAAACATGTCACTGAAAGGATTCATGAATTCATCCTTCTTCAAGTACTGAAACAATCAACAAACACTTAGAAAAAAATTTTGAAATTTTGAAAAGTAGTTTCAAACGGAATTAGTTCAAGCGGAATAGCTCAAACGAAATTAACTTGTTCACACGAAATAACCTTTCAAACGAGATTACCAGTTCACGCGAAATACCTACTCAAACGGAATTAGGTATTTCAAACGAAATTAAGCCAATTGAAGCGGAATTAACTACTTTGAAGCGGAATTAGTAATTTCGTTTGAATGTTTCAAGCGGAATTATTAATTTCATTTGAATGTTTCAAACGGAATTAGATCTCGTTTAAAATTGACTGCACTTTTCAAGCGGAATTAGGTCAATATAGCTAATTCCGTGCGGAATTAAGATCCAGTTCAAACGGAATTATGCTGATGTCATTTTGTCCGAATAGTTTTTCAAGCGGAATTACAAGTTTTATAAAATTTAGATCGAATTTTAGTCTAATTCTTTCAAGGATTAGTTAGAACTATGTTTCGCTTATTATATGTGAAAATCAAGCCATTTTGACCGTTAAATCTTGTTTAATTCAGAAAAGAAAGAGTAGAAGTGAGAGAATCCGATGAAATCAAGCTGAATTGGTATGAACTCCTCGTCCTGAGCTCTGATACCACTTGTTGGATCGTTGTGTGACCCTAACGAGTCAATATGAAGAGTTCAACATCAAAATCAAAGGCGGAATCAGTGAATTTGACGTAACACAACTTGTTTTCCTCTAATTATCTTCTTATTAACCGATTCTGAGCTTTTACTGATTCAAATGACAAACGGACAGCACCTCGGCTCAGAAACTATGGTCTAATTCCGTTTCAAATGAAACAGGCACTCAAGTATTTATAGGCGACTAATGCCGCTTGAAACCATCTCAAACGGAATTACCTAATTCCGTGCGGAATTAGTAATTTCGCTTGAAACTTCTAATTCCGTTTGAAATAACATTAAGCACATTTCAAGCGGAATTACCCTTTAATATTGTTTTCTCGATTTCCGTGCCCTGATCTATCTAATACAATACAAGACTTAATAAAGACGAAGTTAACAGACATCAGTGCACCAACATAAAGACTATTAACAGTGTGATGCAGCTTCTTCACATGGATCTTTTTGGTCCAGTGAATGTGCTCAGTCTGTCTGGAAAGTCTTACTGTCTTGTAATTACTGATGACTACTCACGTTTTACTTGGGTTTTCTTCTTAGTTAACAAAAGTGAGACTGCATAATTGATTTTACCACTTGTAAAGTTGGGGTTTGGTTCATCACATTGCCTTCAACCACTTGTAGAAAATCAAGTACAAATTAATGTCCTTAATTTACCACTTGTACGAAAAACACAATCATATACAAAGAATAATGCCGATTCCTGATCCGCAATTACAAACTTGGGATCTCCGGCAAGTCAGGTTTTTCAATGAAAGAAAATATCCACCCAAGCCTGACCAGCCTTGGGTGTTTTCAATTCAGAAGCAGTTGGAGTGTAAGTTGCTTTCTTTTTAGCATAAAACTCCTTTACCCCTTTTACTTTCCCTTCAACCATTTTCCTAAAAATCTTCTTTACTTTTCCATTAAACGCTTTCTCAACATCAAAGTTATCCTTCTCAGAATAATCCTGATTTGAGATTTCAGACTTTCCAGTTTTCCTTTTAAAATTTTCAGTCCTCAATGGTGGAAAGTTCTCATCATCCATTGAAGGAACTGAGTTTTCATCACTCTCATCAAACTGTGGCTCCTCTGATTTTGTGGAATCAGATTCATCGCCAGATTTTAAATCAGATTTCTTAACAACCCATTTTTGGTTGTCAAGTTTAACACTTCGCCTGTAAAATCTCTTCGAGCACTCACCAACTTCAAATGTTGAATTTTTGAAAACTTTAAATTTTTCAGTTGGTGGTTCGGTTTTATCAACAATAACTTCTTTCAGTTTTCCAGAAACTCCCTGTTTTGTGTTTGTCGCTTTCGGACAGTTCCATGCAATGTGACCAGCTTCATTGCATCGGAACAGGTTCTTGTCTCTTTCTTCACATAAGCTCCATTCTTTCTCTTCTCGGCAAGAAATTCTTGGTTAGATTGTTTCCAGAATGGGCTTTTTGCTTCTTCTTCATGGCTAGTTCCTGCAACATATGTCATTTTTGATTTATAATCTCGAACATATTTTTCATTTTTATAGTTTTCAGGTGGAATAAAACCAAGTCCTTTCTTTTTGTAGCTTCGATTGTGGTTTGGTTTCTTTTGAAAACCAGAACCAGAATTGTAACCCTTTTTCTTGTTTAAACGTTGTTGTACTCTTGAGGTGTAAGGTTTAGGTTTTACATTAAGATTTTCATCTTTTATTTCAGAAATATTAATTTCTGTTAGTTTGAAAACCTTTTTTATCAAATCAGTTTTGACACCTCTTATTGGAAACTCTTTATCAAAATATAATTTGTCAGAATCATTCAAAGTGTATACAACTTCAAATATTTCATCATTCAAATTAGATTTTGACAACAAAAATTCTTTACTATAAACCCGTTTTCCCGACGACTTTGAACTCTTGACAGACGAACTCGAACTCCTGACTGACTGACATGAACTTTCGGATTCGGACTTTGACTCTGACTCCTCATCCTTATCCAACACCTGATCGACCACTCGTTTTATCAGTTCGGACTCATGATCTGTGTCGGACGCTGTGAACGTGATGTCAATATTGTCAGGTAAAACATCAGTTATCTCGGATTCTAATTTAATATTGACTGCCTGTTTTAGTTCTTCCTCGTTAGGTTTTCTAGGCGAATACCCTTCCCAAATCGGAGGCGGACACTTATTATAACAGACACCCTGTTTCTTACCAGTATCCTTTTTCTTCTTTGGCTTTGTTTCTTCACCTTTAAACGCTTCAAATCCTTCAACTGTTGGATAAATTCTATCAATTATGTAGTCACAACCTTTGTAACTTTGCAACAATCTTCTGATTCTTTCATTCTCAGTTGCTTCACTATCCAACTCTTTCTTCCACTTTGCACATTCTTCTATGTACAAGTTGATCTCTTTCTGCTTTGTCATCATGGTAGCATTCATCATCTTCAAAGCTTTTTCTCTTTCAGAGTTAGTCTTCTCCAGACTATTCACATGTCTGTTCAATACATCATACGACTTTTTCAAATTCTTTACATCAAACAACAATTGTTCTTTCAACTTTTCTAACTCACTAAACCTCTCATCTTTCTCTATACATTGTTTACAAGACTCTAAACATGTAAGACAGGGTTTTGTGATTTCAACGATCTTCTCGACTTCAACTATCTTTTCAACTTCCACAATCTTCTCAATCACTTTGACTTCTTTCAATTCTTTTGCAGCTTTCTTCTCTTTCAGTTTCTTTAATTTTTCTGCAAAATAAAATTCAAAAGTGTCAGAAGATAAATGAGTTTTTCCCAAATTTATCTGTTCAAACTCTTCATCATCACTGTTATCTGTTGAACTGTTTTCAGAGGAAACGGATTCTTCATCTTTTTCTTCATCATCAGATAACACAGCCATCCATTCTTTCACCAACTCTGGCCTTTGCACAATCTGAGCAATAAAAGCTTTAACATTAGGATCAGCTGGAATGTACTTGTCCCAGCTAAAACCATCAGCCACTTTCTCGTCATCTTGATCCATGATGCCATAGTAAGCCTTTTTGTTTGCATCTTCGATCATTCTTCCATGTGCCGTTTGTGGATCTTTTTGTTGATGTGGTAGATGAGTAATTTGTTGATAAATGGATTTCCTATAATAATCATCTTTCCCAGACGACTCCTTTGCTCCTCTCGGCTCCTGATTCTTGCACTCTCTTTTAAAATGGCCTTTCTCCCTGCAACGAAAACAGACAACTTTAGATTTATCAAATCCTAGATTAGAAAGGTTTGCATCCAAGAAATCATTTCTTCCTGTAACCAATCTAAATTTTTCTGCTCTCCTCAAAACACTAGCTAAGGCCCATTTAATATCCATCAGTTCCAGCTCCTCTGCATCGATTTGGTCATAATCTTCCTTTGTGAGCATCGGATTACCAATTCTTCCAGCAATCAACCCTTCATAAGACTCTAATGCAGTAACCAATAATCCCATATGATGCTTTACAACTTCTTCAAAATAATTTTGACCATTTTGAAGATGTAGAGCTACATTACACTGAATTAAATGCCCATTTCCAGCAGATGAACTTTGAACACTTGGAGGATTCACCGTTGAGAACCCACTAGTGTTGACTGATCCTTGACTGCTTGGTGTAGATTGATTTCCAGCACTAAATGCAGTTTGTATCTTTGGACTTGCTTCAGCAGTTTGAACATTTCCTTTATAGTACAATTTAATATCTTGTTGATGAGTAGAACTGTTCATTCTAGCAATTTTCTGCTGCTCCAGATCCTGTGCCTCCAACTTCTCTATAAACTGTGCAATCGATAACCTTCTAAACTGTCCGGAATTTTTCAATATCATCAGATATGTACCCCATTCCTGTTACGGTAACGCATCAGCAAGCTTTTCAACCCATTCTGCTGGAGTTTTTGTAATCTTCAACTGTGACATAGTGCGTACAAGATGACAGTATCTTTCAATAAGACTCTTTGTTGTTTCACCAGGCATGCAGGTAAATAGTTCAAATTCCTTTTTCAACAAAGCTGCTTTACTTTGTAGCATTTCAGTACTTCCCTCAAATTTCTTTCCAAGAGCTTCCCAAATAGAATAAGCGTTTTCATCATGTTGAAGCAACACAAATATATCTTCTTTAACAGCTTGTTGTAACAAATTGATCATCATCTTTTCTCCTTTGTAACTCTCTCTTTCTTGCTCCGTGAATTCTGAAATGATTTTATCGACTCCCGCTGAATTCTTTGGCCTCTCATATTCAGTTTCGATGCTCTCCCAAGCTTTTAGATGATTCGCCTGAACCCAATTCTCAAACCGTTTCTTCCATCCGTGATAATCTTCAATTCCCATAAGTTTCGGGGGTTTTTGCATTGTTCCGGTTTCATTTTCCATTGTCATGGCCTTAGTAATGTCGGATGGACTAGTCGGGGTTGTAGCAAAAGCGTTGTAGAACTCAGTATCCATTTTTCAATGCACGCTGTTCAAACACAGGCACTTATGAACGAAATTATGGTTTGGATGACCTTAAGAGCGAAATCAGAGATTAAGGTGTACTTAAAAGCGAAACTAGGTGTCTTGGGTTGACACAAAAGCGAAATAGTCTTATGGGTAGTCACAAAAGTGAAATAGATCTTATGGATGGTCACAAAAGCGAAATATGTCTTATGGGTGATCACAAAAGCGAAACCAG
This sequence comes from Helianthus tuberosus, assembly GCA_030545235.1. Lineage (NCBI taxonomy): Eukaryota > Viridiplantae > Streptophyta > Magnoliopsida > Asterales > Asteraceae > Helianthus > Helianthus tuberosus. The sequence continues at coordinate 105,422,391 of CM060355.1, forward strand.
GTCAATGGGTGTACACATGAGCGAAATCAGAGACTTGTATTTGCCATATGAGCGAAATCAGTGACTTATATGTGCCTTATGAGCGAAATCAGAAACTTGTATGTGCCATATGAACGAAATCAGTGACGTTCAAATGAGCGAAATAGGTGATGTTCAAATGAGCGAAACTACTTGATGTTCAAATGAGCGAAATTACTTGATGTCCTTATAAGCGAAACTACTGATGTTCAAATAAGCGAAATTATGTCTCTTGGATGTCCTTTGGAGCGAAACTAGTCATTTAAGGATGACACAAAAGCGAAATATGATGATCAAATGAGCGAAACTACACAATGTTCGAATAAGCGAAACCTATTCGGAGGTTAGTTTGATCCATTTTTCCTTTGAATTTAGGTCCGAAACTTTCCAGGGTTTGTTAATGTCCAATTATCTATGATCTGTAAAATTTTGAGCGAATTTCGACCGGTAAAACTTTCTGAAATGATGAAAGAAGGTGTAGAAGTAAGAATTTATGATGAAATCCAGCAAATCTCTGTAGAACTCCCCCTCCTGAAGCTCTGATACCACTTGTAGGATCGTATTTTGACCCGAACGAGTCTATCAGAGGAGTTTTGGTCAATTACAGGTGCGGAAAACAAGTAATCAACGTAGAAACAGCTAGATCTTCACTTAAATCACCTTTCTGATTGATATAACAACGTTTACAATCAAATCTCACACCGGCAGCACCTCGGTATGGAATTTCACAACTGATTACAAATTATTCGCTCCTAGGGTATATATAGGGACTAGGTTTCGCTCATATGGACATGTCCATAAAAGCAAAACCCCCTATGTACATATAAGCGAAACCTTCTTTAAGGTTTCCCACATACGGACATGTACATATAAGCTAAACCCCCTTCTAGGTTTCCCACATACGGACATGTGGTTTCCCACTTATGAACATGTGGTTTCCCACATATGGACATGTCGGGAAATCTTGTACAATGTGCCCTAATCTAACATTCTAAGACTAAGACTCGATACAAGACGAAGTCGACTGATGTAGTGCACCAACAACATGAAGTCAACGTCAGCTGGATGCCAGTTTCTGGGGGATCGCCTCATCTCCTGGCAATGCAAGAAGCAGCAAACTGTCTCACTATTGACTGCAGAAGCCGAGTATGTGGTTGCTTCAGCCTGCTGCTCTTAGGTTATCTAGATTCAACACCAGCTGGTGGACTACGGTTTGAATTTTTCCAAACTCCCATTTATTGTGACAATGATGCAGTTATCCAAATAGTGAAAAATCCAGTATATTTTTCAAAAACCAAGCACATTGCCATAAAAATTCACTTCATTCGTGATTCTTTCAACCAAGGTTTAATTAAAATGGATCAAATTCATACTGACGACAATGTCGCAGATATTTTTACAAAACTGGTTGATAAAGCACGTTTTCTTGCTCTTCTTGAACTTCTCAAAATGCTCGATTTCGAGGATTAACAGTGGTCACACAAAAATATTTTTCTTCATTTCTGTAAATTTGTTTCTTAAAATTAACTTTTCATTATTTTAAGCAAAAATTTAGGGGGATGTAGTCTCTCTCAGAAAAATACAAAAACATTTGAAAAACCCCAAAAATACAAAAAATTAGAAAAACCAGAAAAATACAAAAATAGTTCTTTGTTATGCCTTTGCTACAACTCGGGAAATGAAATGAATTTTCACTATGTGGATTAAGGCTGACTCATGTAAGACCAATATTGAAATGGTCTGACTCTAGAGCGATGTGTTGGTAGGCTTTATCCTGATGGCTGGACTCTTTGACTGGTACTGCGTAGAACACTAATATTTATTTGATGACCTCAGGAAAGAACGTCACTTGGAATTAGAGCATAGCTATTTGAATGCGTGTGTGATGTCCCGATACACACAATTTTGTTGTAGTTCTGAAATCTTTTCTAATCAACTCGTGTATCTCCTTTGTTTTGCGTGAGCAAAGACCTGGAGGTGCTAGGCAACGTCGGCTTCTGTTTTGCGTGAGCAAAGACCTAGTTGTACGTTGTCGCTCTGTGGATCAAATACACCCGAAAGAGGCCCTCTAGTGCCAAAAAGAAACCCAAAAAATAAAAACCTATATCAAACTGAGAAAATCTCATTTGATTTGTACATTATATCCATCTCTGTTGATCCATGCTGTTCTTTTCTCAATCCAGTCCAGTCAAGGTTTCAGAATCCTAGAACGGGCTTGTGAAATATGTGGTAGGGAAACTACTCGTATGATAGCCTGTTCAAATCTAAAATTCCAGGATTTAATCATGATTGATTTGAGTGCTCATATATTTTAAAATGAAAACATGATAAATAAGTTGTAGTCCGTTATTTGATAAAGGCCTAGGGAGATAAGTTTAAGAGGAAAAACATACTGGCAATCGCTCGGAACTACCAAAGTAAATTAGTGTTGATAAGTGTAGTCTAGCCTGAAACTCTGTGATTTGATCCCGTAAGAAAAGTGCATGTAAAAATGGAGTATATATTGTTTATCCTTTGAAAATGTTCCATGGCTTTTTGTATGTAAATTTTTAGACTTTAGTATATATATATATATATATATATATACACTTTAAAAATTCATAGCCGTGTGTTTAGGAATCGAGAAAGACCGAACTTCATAACAAATAATTCTTGCACAAAGTTTTAAAAGGTTTGTCATCGGGATTCGAGCTGGGCCCACCGTAAACTTGGTGGGCCCCACAAAATCTAAAACAGTTTCTTTTAAGAAAGAAAGGGGGTGTGTGAAACGGCAGTTGGGCCCACCGCACACTTGGTGGGCCCCTTGGTTGAAAATTGTGGCTGTGGTATAAATAGGGTGTGCGACGGTAACTTCAAAACTTTACATTCATCATTGAATCTTTGTTGCACCTTTCAAAATTCAAAAGGAAGCTTCAGTCGCACACCCCTTCAATCGTATTCATCTTCATCTCCGTAAATTGCAATGTTGAATCAAAAGGGAAAGGCAAAAGGTTAGTTCTTTTATTGCAAACTTCTTTTGAATCTGAGTATGTTGATCTACATCAGAAAGTGAGGTTTAGTTTGGTTCTATGTTTGATTGAATGATATGTTTTAAGTAGAGGGTTTTTCTGTTGAAATCGAAAGAGTTTTAGGGTGTTAATGTTTCACATATTAGATTTTAACTAAAAAATGGAATGAGACCCTAAAATTTTGGCCAAAAAAATTCGATTTAAAACCCTAGACAGTCACCGGAAAACGCAGGTTTCGCCGGAGAAGATGACCGGAGACGGCGAGTGATGTGTACGCGCCGTCTGATTGAATCGCACAAGTAGGGGTGGACAATTTTGCCCCTAAATATTTGAGTGAAATGTCTGTTTTACCCTTATTTGACCAAACTTGTGCGATTGAGACTTGTTTGACTTTCGTTGACCAAGTCTTATGCGATTGACCTTTGTTGACCAAGTCTTATGCGTTGACTTTCATTGACCGAGACTTGTCCGACTGAACTTTGTTGACCAAGTCTTGTGTGTTTGACTTTCATTGACCGAGACTTGTGCGACTCACTTTTGTTGACCAAGTCTTATGCGATTGACTCCGTTTGACTTTCTTTGACCAGAAAATGGTGCGATTGGCCTTGTGCGATTGAATTTATTATTATTTAATCAAAATCACTATTAAATTAATTACCTAAATGCCATCGTACAATTAATGGCTGATCGCACATCTCTTTTTCAATCGCACAAACCATTATCTTTGGGCCTGATCCAGTCGGTTTGGGATGGTTTTGAAACGCTAAATCTGTTAACTTGTTTTATTATATTTTGTGATACTTTTTAACAGAATATAATTATGTGTTTAACAGATTCTAAAAATATTCTGAAACAGTTGACTTAGTTTGACCAAGTTCGCGGTCAAACTCGAAATTTTAGGTTTTAACTTATATGTGTTAGCACTAATTCGTCTCTTTTGGTGCAGATACAAGAAAGAAAACGACAGGTTCTCATGTTCCAGCATGGGAAAAGATGATGAATGTTGCTTGTTACTTATCAGATCCTCCAAAGGGTTTCGAAATGTACAAGTCGATGATCGTGGGTCTGAATACATGTGGATTGGCTCATTCACTTCGAGAGAATCCTGTTATTCGTGAAGATTGGATCAAGGATTTTTGGGATAATGCCATGGCAAAGAAAGGAGATGTGGTCATCAAGTCAAAGGTTCAGGGAACAGAAGTTTCAGTCAATGAGCAAGACATTCGTGAGGTTTTACTATTTGGTGACGAGGCTGATGATCCAGTGGAGTATTCGAAAGAGAAAGTTATAGAAGTTCTGGTGAAAATGAGTTATGAGGGAGCGTGTCCTCCTCCCACAATTAAGAAGTTGCTGCATCCATACTGGAGATTTGTGGCACACATTTATCTAGTATGTATTAGTGGGAACAAGAGTGGTCTTGGTAAGCTGACGTTGAAGCAGACATCTGGAGTGGTTTCAGTAGTTGAAGGATGGAAATACAGCTACTCAAAGAGTGTGTTTGATGATATGATGGCTAATGTCAAAACTATAAATGAGAAGTATTGGTACAAGTTTCCCAGATTTGTGCAGCTGATCTTAGAGAAGAAATATCCAAAGTTTCCAATTACTATAAAAACTTATGACGTCAAGATGATGGATCACTTAGTATTCACTTGGCTGAATCAAAGGTCAAGAGACAATGTTGAGACAAAGTATCAAAACAGGCGAAAGTTAGAAAAATTTGGAGCTTTTGCTGAAATTCAAGAAGAGGCACCTGCTCAGATAAATGCCATTGTAGCTGAAGAGCACGATGTAGAAATAATTGAAGCTCCTGTTGGAACACAAGAGCCAGTTGAGAATGTGGATTTGACTGGTGTTGAAGGTGAAAAAGATATTACAGATGACAAAATGATTGATGATGATGACGTAAATGATGATGTTGATGAGACAGACACAGAGACACTGGCTAAAGGCCTCACAGCAGAAACTAAAGATGTTGATGAACCAGTTCATGTGAGCCCTCCTCATGTTGAACCTGTTACTACGACGGAAACTGCTGATGCTGATCATTCTCGAGAATATTCTACCGCTGATCTTCCTCCTAGGAAACGAAGCAGAAGAGATCCTAGGATCAGCGTGAGATGAATGTTGAAGTTAAGACAACCACAGAAATATCTACACCCTCTGGCACTTCACAACCAAAGATTAACTACACACCGTGAGAACTCAATCCAAAAATCGTTGATTTTATATTAAATGAAAGAGCGGCTATGTGACAACCCGAACTTCCAAGGTTAGTGACGTGTAATCTTGTGATCTTAATTCTTATTATGTGTTCTCTACTGGTATAATTATGTCGAGCTTAAACTAAAACGTGCGATAACTCTATGTGTTGCTACACACTTTGTTACACTTGGGTCTTTGGGCCGCGTGTATGCCACACTGCATGTACAACTGGGCCGCACCTAATACTGGTCCAATTGAAAGTATATTTTATGTGGGCCGCACCCCCTTTCTTTTGTTACCCTAACTATTGCAGCCCAAACTTTGGAAACCCAAAAGCAAACCTAATTAAACTAACTTAATCAAGCTAAAGCCCAACCGGTTTATTGAGTGTTATATATGGGCATGCAGTATGCCATAATCTACGTAACACACAAGCAAGAAACCCTAGGTTTCCCCTGATCGCACGGTTACAGAGGACGTACCCCCCCCCCCCCCTTCGAGGCTTTCTCTTTTAAGTTCAAGTCATTCGGTTAGTGAAACCACTTTCATGTCGATTCCTACATGATAATTCTGTTTATGTGATCATGTTGTATTATTGTCTTGTGTGCTAGTTGATTTCAAGATGATAGGTTTCTTGGTAGTTAGTTTGTAATTATGAAAGTTGTTATGAGATAGTTGTGGGATTTGACGATTTAGATACGATTAAGGGTATTACTTGCAAGGTGTTCAAGGTTGAATGACTCATTAACATGTAGTAATTGGCTGGATTAATGTTTATATATTGACTAAGGGTGCTAGCAGGTCATGTACGTAATCGGCCGCAAATTATAATTGTTGTTGATATAGGATAGATGATTGAAAACATGTTATTTGATTTAAATGGATTGATAATTAATCTAAATTCATTATGTATTAGATGATTGGTCCTGTGATTAATAGTCATAATATAATTAATGGCACAATGGCTAAATCACATATTTATGTTGATTCAATAGAAACAGGAATTTGGTATAACCTGTTGATACATGTTGCATGTGGTTCCAAAGACTTCACACTTAATGGGTCGATTATAGTAGTTGGGTCATCACAGATTACATGGACTGCTACATTTATTTGAATTGGGCCGATGATATATGTTAGTTGGGGATGTTATTAAAGTTAATTATTAAACTCATGTAATTTGGTTTGGACCATTGTGATAGGAAGTCACTGTTGGGGATCTCGTGAGTGGGCTGGGAAAATACTGGGCTGCACTAGACTTGACTAAAACAAAATAAGTGGATTATATGAACTTATGTGCTGAAATATATGAGAATTTGTAACGGGCCCAGGCAGATTCACATATCAGGTTGATTGTTGTATTTGTGATGTTCATGTTTATTGGTTTTGGCCGCATGGTGAACACTAAATATATTCGGGGCTCTACTGTACACTCGGGTTAGGGCATTGGGTCTAGAATAGTGTCTGTTACACTTTGGTAAAGTTGCATAATCCGATAACTTGCATGGTATTATTTTTTCGGTGCTACTTGTGGAATGTGGTGTATTATGTATGTATAATGGTTCACGTGTTGGATAAGCAATATGTAAATATGATATAGTTAACACGCGATTCCTAGGTGCTATGTGTTATACATTTGTGAATGTGACCATACTTGAATATGAGCCTAATGTTAAATGGAATAATAATAGGATGTGGCCAGTTTAATAACTAAAACAAGTGAAACATTCTGCCAAGCACACCAAGGTGAGTTCACACTCTTAAGGCATGGGATTCCCGGTGGGTTGGGAATGGGATTAAGAAGCTAAGATGAAACCTGTATATTCACCACTAATAGACTACACTAAACCTGCGTATTCTCGGATAGGGAAGAATACGTACCTCCGTCCTCGGATTGGGAAGGACGCCTACACTAAACCTACGTATTCATACGTACCTCCGTCCTCGGATTGGGAAGGACGCCTACACTAAACCTACGTATTCATACGTACCTCTGTCCTCGGATTGGGAAGGACGCCTACATTTAACCTGCGTATTCTCGGTTGGGTAGAATACGTACCTCCGTCCTCGGATTGGGAAGGACGCCAGTATATAACTAGTCTAGTGGTTCACAACATGGGGTAGCCCCCACTAATTATGGTTTGGAAAACAAGGAAAGCTGGTTAAACCTATGGTTGCAAACAAACTCATGATTTTTGAAACTACTTTAAAACGAACACCAACTGTGAACTCGCTCAACTTTGCTGTTGACTCGTTGTTACATGCCTTGCAGGTCGTTAGGTATCTATGGAGCTTGCACGAGTGGAAGGAGTCGTTGTGGGACATGGACAGTGTGTGCCATGTTAAACTTGCTAAACTTATTACTTATGTTTTGGTTTTACATTTGATGCTTCCGCTGTTTAACTTGAAATTGATAACTTATGTTTGAACACCAATTGTATTGTGTGGTTTGATTTTATTTACTTTATATACATTATTCAATATGATTGGTGGCTTGATCCTGGTCATGTCACGCCTCCTGCGGTGATACTCCGCTTGTGGAATTTGGGGGTGTGACAGATTGGTATCAGAGCCATTGGTTATAGTGAACTTGGTTTTAAAAAAAGAAAAGCTTTTTGACAAAACCAGACTATAAACTGCATAGTGCTCAACGATCCACAACGACGCTTCGCTCCACGTGCAAGACTCAACACTATAGGTGATATGGTTTATGTTTATTTTGCCTATATATTAGTTTGCTTAATGCATTGTTTATTGTATGCTTAGTCAACGTAACGACTATTGTTTGAAACCCTGTGTGCTTACTCTCTTCTGTCATCCCACACTTATGCACTTTCGCGACACTCCACTCACTTATGCCTTTCTTTGATGTGAAGATCATGAGTGGACGTTTGAACTTTACTCAAGCCCAGCTGACTGCTCTTATCAATGAACGAGTTGCTGAGGCACTCGCAGCAGCCCCTGCAGGAGGTCAGCATGCTCAGCCTCCCATATGTACCTTCAAGACCTTTATAGATTGCCGACCTAGTACTTTCAACAGCACAGAAGGAGCAGTAGGCCTCCTCCACTGGTTCGAGAAGCTTGAATCTGTTTTCGAGATGTGTGAATGCCCTGAGGCTCGTAGGGTAAAGTTTGCTATTGGAACACTCGAGGGTGTTGCGTTAACCTGGTGGAAAGCACAGGTTCAAATGTTAGGGCTGGCAGCTGCTAATGCCACCCCATGGAACGATTTCAAGGATCTGATCAAAGAGGAGTACTGTCATCGCGATGACATTCACAAGCTAGAGGTGGAGTTTTACAACTTGAAGATGACAGGGTCTGAAATTGAGGCGTATACGAAGAGATCGAACGAATTAGCCATATTGTGTCCTACTATGGTGGATCCTCCTATCAAGCGTATCGAGCTGTACCTCAAGGGTCTAGTGCCAGAGATTCAGAGCCATGTGACTGCGGCTAACCTTGCTACCATTCAGCAAGTCATTCGACTAGCCCATCGCCTCACTGACCAGGCAGTTGAGCAGAACAGGCTGCCCAAGCACATTAGTGCTACAACTACTTCAGATGCTCCTAGTGGCAACAAGCGCAAGTGGGGTGGAAATTCAAGCAAGGGTTCCACTTTGGTTCAGTCTCAGTCTCAGCAGCGAAGGACTGACGACTTCAAGAGCCCTGGTCAGCAATCTTCAGGTAATCAGAATCAGGCTCAGGGTGGATACAGGGGAAATCACCCTAAGTGCAATCGATGTAATTTGCACCACAGCGGGTCGTGCAATAAGGGTCATTGTCAGAGATGTAACAAGTTTGGTCATGAAGCCAAGGATTGCAGGAGCTCATGTCCTGCGAATCAGAATCGTCAACAACAGCCACAACCTCCACAGAACCAGCAACAGCATTAGTAGGGTATAAGGGATGTTATCAGTGTGGTGCTGAGGGTCACTTCAAGAGACATTGTCCACAGTTGAATCAGAATCAGAACAACAACAACAACCAAGGAAATGGAAACAATGGGGGCAACAATGGGGGCAACAATGGTGGCAATGGTGCCAAGGGTCGTGCTTTCGTGATTGGTCAGGGTGAAGCGATGAACGATCCCAACGTTGTGACGGGTAAGTTTCTACTGGACGACTTCTTTGTTACTATTTTATTTGATTCGGGTGCCGATACCAGTTATGTGTCTTTAAAAGTTAGTCAGATGCTTAAGCGTACCCCAACACTTTTGAACACCAAGCATGTTGTAGAACTAGCAAACGGTAAAAGTCTCGAGGCCACACACATAGTTAAGGGTTGTAACCTCATCTTAGCTGGTCAGACTTTCTCTATCGACCTTACTCCCATCGCTCTTGGTAGTTTCGACGTCGTCATTGGGATGGATTGGTTATCTCAACATCAAGCGGAGATTCTTTGCAAGGAGAAAATCGTCCGTATTCCCCGTTCAGACAGTGCACCTCTCGTTATTCGTGGTGATAAGTGTGGTGCTGTCGTGGGCATCATCTCTTTTCTTAAGGCCCAGAAGTGTTTGCGAAAGGGTCACACTGCCATTTTAGCTCTCGTTACGGACACCTCAATGAAAGAGAAGAAGATTGAAGATTTTTCAACTGTGCGCGATTTTCCCGAGGTATTTCCTGAGGAATTACCTGGTCTTCCGCCCCATCGTCAGGTCGAGTTTCAAATCGAATTATCTCCTGGAGCAGCGCCCATAGCTCGTACACCTTACCGTTTAGCACCATCAGAATTGGAAGAACTATCCACGCAATTACAAGAGCTCCTGGACAAGGGTTTCATACGTCCTAGCTCTTCGCCCTGGGGAGCTCCAGTCTTGTTTGTGAAGAAGAAAGACGGTACCTTCCGTATGTGTATTGACTATCGCGAACTTAACAAGGTGACCGTGAAGAATCGTTATCCTCTCCCACGTATTGATGACTTGTTCGACCAGTTGAAAGGGTCGAGCTTCTACTCTAAGATTGATCTGAGATCGGGCTATCATCAGCTGAGAGTCCGAGATGAGGACATCTCCAAAACAGTATTCAGGACTCATTACGGGCACTACAAGTTTCTGGTCATGACTTTCGGATTAACAAACGCACCTGCGCTCTTCATGGATCTCATGAATAGAGTGTGCAAACCCTACCTAGATAAGTTCGTTATTGTTTTCATCGACGACATCCTGATCTATTCTAAGAGTCAGGAGGAACACGAGCATCATCTGCGACTTATTCTGGAACTTCTTCGAGCAGAGCAGCTTTATGCCAAGTTTTTGAAATGTGATTTTTGGCTTCGCGAAGTCCATTTCCTAGGTCATGTGGTAAACAAGGATGGGATTCATGTTGATCCATCCAAGGTTGACTCGATCAAGAACTGGCCTGCGCCCCGTACACCAACAGAAATCCACCAATTCTTGGGTTTGGCGGGTTACTACAGAAGATTCATCAAGGATTTCTCGAAGATTGCGCAACCTCTCACTTCGCTAACTCAGAAGGGCGTCACCTATCGTTGGGGTGATGCACAGGAATCCGCGTTTCAGCACTTAAAGGAGAGACTTTGTAGCGCGCCTATTCTCTCATTACCTGAAGGCACCGATGATTTTGTGGTTTATTGCGACGCGTCAATCCAAGGACTTGGTTGTGTGTTGATGCAACGTGAGAAAGTCATTGCTTATGCATCACGCTAGCTTAAGGTTCACGAAAGGAACTACACTACTCATGATCTGGAGCTGGGAGCCGTTGTTTTTGCACTTAAGATATGGAGGCATTACCTGTACGGTACCAAGTGCACTATTTACACCGATCACATGAGTCTCCAGCATATCCTCGAACAGAAGGAGTTGAACATGCGACAGCGTCGATGGGTCGAACTCCTAAATGATTACGAATGCGCGATCAAGTATCATCCGGGCAAAGCCAATGTTGTGGCCGATGCCCTCAGCCGGAAGGAGTCTAAACCTAAGCGTGTACGTGCGTTACAGCTTACCATTCACTCTAGTCTTCCCGCTCAGATACGAGATGCTCAGGTTGAAGCATTGAAAACAGAGAACATCATGGCTGAGTCTTTGCAAGGATTGAGGAAATGGTTAGAGCAAAAGGAAGACGGCGGTTATTACGTGACAGGGCGCATATGGGTTCCACTCTATGGTAATCTACGTGAGCTTGTGATGGATGAAGCACACAAGTCTCGTTACTCGGTACATCCTGGTTCGGATAAGATGTACCACGATCTCAAGACTACGTACTGGTGGCCCCACATGAAAGCCAACATAGCAACCTACGTCAGTAAATGCTTGACTTGTGCGAGAGTCAAAGTCGAGTACCAGAAACCATCAGGCCTACTTCAACAACCAGAGATACCAACATGGAAATGGGAGCAAATTTCCATGGACTTCGTTACTGGCCTACCTAGATCTCAACGCGGAAATGATACCATTTGGGTGATAGTGGATCGACTGACCAAGTCTGCACGTTTTTTGGCTATCAAGGAAACGGATAAGTTTTCTACTCTAGCAGACATCTACGTAAAGGAAGTAGTATCAAGGCACGGGGTGCCAACCTCCATCATTTCTGATCGTGACTCACGTTTTATATCTGAATTGTGGCAAGCTATGCACAAGTCCTCTGGCTCTCGATTAGATATGAGCACGGCGTATCATCCACAGACGGATGGGCAGTCTGAACGCACCATCCAAACCCTTGAAGACATGCTTCGAGCATGTGTAATCGACTTTGGTAATGGCTGGGAAAAACACCTCCCGTTAGTGGAGTTTTCGTATAACAACAGTTACCACACCAGTATCCAGGCTGCCCCATTTGAGGCATTGTAAGGGCGTAAGTGCCGATCACCTCGTTGTTGGGCAGAGGTTGGCGACAGCCAAATCACTGGCTCAGAACTCGTAGTAGACACAACAGAGAAGATTGCTCAGATACGACAACGAATGGCGGCAGCTCGTGACCGTCAGAAAAGCTACGCTGATAAGCGCAGGAAACCACTCAAGTTCCAGGTTGGGGATCGAGTACTACTTAAAGTCTCACCGCGATATGTTGGACCTTTCGAAATCATTGAGAAAATTGGCAAGGTGGCCTACAAACTGAACCTACCTGGAGAACTCAGCGGAGTTCACAACGTATTCCATGTGTCGAATCTGAAGAAGTGTCTGTCAGATGAGACCCTCATAGTTCCTCTCAAGGAGCTCCCTATCGACGATCAGCTGCGATTCATTGAGGAACCAGTAGAGATTACTGACCGAGATGTTAAGATTCTCAAGCGTACCAGAATACCTCTTTTTCGAGTTCGTTGGAACTCCCGTCGTGGCCCAGAGTTCACCTGGGAACGAGAAGATCAAATGAAGCACAAGTATCCCCAGTTGTTCGAGAAAAGTGCAACCACTACTGAGGCTGAAGCTACTGCGGAATTTCGGGACAAAATTCCAAACCAACAGGGGGATGATGTGACACCCCAGGAAAACCAGGAAACCACGTAACTTAACTAGCTTCCTCAGTAACCACGTGCTAAATTTCGAGACGAAATTTCTTTCAAGTTGGGGATAATGTGACAACCCGAACTTCCAAGGTTAGTGACGTGTAATCTTGTGATCTCAATTCTTATTATGTGTTCTCTACTGGTATAATTCTGTCGAGCTTAAAATAAAACATGTGATAACTCTATGTGTTGCTACACACTTTGTTACACTTGGGTATTTGGGCCACGTGTATGCCACACTGCATGTACAACTGGGCCGCACCTAATACTGGTCCAATTGAAAGTATATTTTATGTGGGCCGCACCCCCTTTCTTTTGTTACCCTAACTATTGCAGCCCAAACTTTGGAAACCCAAAAGCAAACCTAATTAAACTAACCTAATCAAACTAAAGCCCAACCGGTTTATTGAGTTTTATATATGGGCATGCAGTATGCCATAATCTACGTAACACACAAGCAAGAAACCCTAGGTTTCCCCTGATCGCACGGTTGCAGAGGACGTACCCCCCCCCCCCCCCTTCGAGGCTTTCTCTTTTAAGTTCAAGTCATTCGGTTAGTGAAACCACTTTCATGTCGATTCCTACGTGATAATTCTGTTTATGTGATCATGTTGTATTATTGTATTGTGTGCTAGTTGATTTCAAGATGATAGCTTTCTTGGTAGTTAGTTTGTAATTATGAAAGTTGTTATGAGATAGTTGTGGGATTCGACGATTTATAATTGTTGTTGATATGGGATAGATGATTGAAAACATGTTATTTGATTTAAATGGATTGATAATTAATCTAAATTCATTATGTATTAGATGATTGGTCCTGTGATTAATAGTCATAATATAATTAATGGCACAATGGCTAAATCACATATTTATGTTAATTCAATAGAAACAGGAATTTGGTATAACCTGTTGATACATGCTGCATGTGGTTTCAAAGACTTCACACTTAATGGGCCGATTATAGTAGTTGGGTCATCACAGATTACATGGACTGCTACATTTAATTGAATTGGGCCGATGATATATGTTAGTTGGGGATGTTATAAAAGTTAATTATTAAACTCATGTAATTTGGTTTGGACCATTGTGATAGGAAGTCACTGTTGGGGATCTCGTGAGTGGGCTGGGAAAATACTGGGCTGCACTAGACTTGACTAAAACAAAATAAGTGGATTATATGAACTTATGTGCTGAAATATATGAGAATTTGTAACGGGCCCAGGCAGATTCACATATCAGGTTGATTGTTGTATTTGTGATGTTCATGTTTATTGGTTTTGGCCGCATGGTGAACACTAAATATATTCGGGGCTCTACTGTACACTCGGGTTAGGGCATTGGGTCTAGAATAGTGTCTGTTACACTTTGGTAAAGTTGCATAATCCGATAACTTGCATGGTATTATTTTTTTGGTGCTACTTGTGGAATGTGGTGTATTATGTATGTATAATGGTTCACGTGTTGGATAAGCAATATGTAAATATGATATAGTTAACACGCGATTCCTAGGTGCTATGGGTTATACATTTGTGAATGTGACCATACTTGAATATGAGCCTAATGTTAAATGGAATAATAATAGGGTGTGGCCAGTTTAATAACTGAAACAAGTGAAACATTCTGCCGAGCACACCAAGGTGAGTTCACACTCTTAAGGCATGGGATTCCCGGTGGGTTGGGAATGGGATTAAGAAGCTAAGATGAAACCTGTATATTCACCACTAATAGACTACACTAAACCTGCGTATTCTCGGATTGGGAAGAATACTGTCACACCCCCAAAATACACAAGCGGAGTATCACCGCTTGGAGGCGTGACATGACCAGGATCAAGCCACCAATCATATTGAACAACGTAATTAAGTAAATAAAACCAACCACAATATAATTGGTGTCCAAAAGAAAGTAACCAACTGTAAGTTAACAGCGGAAGCATAAATTGTAAAACCCAAACATAAGTAATAAGTTCATAAAGTTTAAAAGTTTGACATGGGACTCAACAGTCCATGTCCCACAACGACCACTCCTCCCTGTGCAAGCTCCATAAGCACCTAACGACCTGCAAGGCATGTAACAACGAGTCAACAATGAAGTTGAGCGAGTTCCCAGTTGGTTGTTTAGTTTTACAAGTTTGTTTTGAAAACCATAAGTTGTTTCGTAAACCACGAGTTAACCAGTATCTTTGTATTCCCCAAAGCATATCCATAATCAGTGGGGGCTTCCCCATGTGAACCACTAGACCGTTACCATATCGACTACTGACGAAAGTAAGTTGTGCCCTAAGTCAATGTCTATCATCATTGACTGTTTGCCATGATCCATTAGTACACGCCCGTCCGACCGGCACGGTGTGAGGTTTGTCAAACCTAATAGCGCTATTAACTAATGACCCGCTCGCCATCGGCCTCGACGATTAAGTCGATATAAAATGAGGGACTTAATGATAAAGTTTTGTCTAGTAAGTTTAAGGTTGTTGTCCTACCCATGGAGGACGAACGTACGTACTCTACCCAATGAGAATACGCAGGATTAATATTGGAATCCTACCCATGGAGGATGGCGGTACATATCCTACCCAAGGAGGATATGTAGGTTCTGTTTTAATTCTTTAACCCATTCCCAACCACCGGGAATCTCATGCCTTAGAAAGAGTGTGAACTCACCTTTGGTTGCTCGGTTGAACTCTTAAAATAGCTAACGGTCAGGGTTGGTCAATCATGTCCTAATATGATTACCATTTAGTTTGTTAATAGTATTAAATAAAACACAAAGTTCCTACACACATCTATCACATAGCACGCACTCACGTTAACATTTCACGCCTGTATAAACATCCCATCTATACCCATTCAAAAGCAAACATAAGATATTGCACATAACACTTTCATTGACATATAACACGTTAGATCATTCTCAGATAACCTACCCGACATTTAGACACGCAAATTGCTACTTATGTCATTTCAGCTTTAACATTCAAAACTGGGCTGTTTTCGGGAATTTTAATAAAATAGTTAACTTACTCCAAAAATTCCCAAATTTTTGCAGAATATTTTAAACGATCCAAATATTATTTTGTAAAAATATAGGGATCCAATTCATTATCAATATTTTATAAAAAATCATTTACCGGACTGCAATCAGATTCGTCACTTTCTGACTACAGTCAACGGAATAATTCATTTAAAATTCATCGTAAGTCTGATTGATGAAATTCCAGTTGGAGCATTACAACGACATCAGTGGTCATCTACAGTACAAATTTCATGAGCTAATTCTACCCAGATTTCAAGTTATGATGAAAAACATCACACACATTTTCTGCAGTAAAAATGCAACTTTTGCTGCTGTACAAAACGGACCTTTAAAAATAGTAAACGACCTCGAAAAAATATGATTCTAGTGCCATTTGATTCATTTTTTGAAAACACATAATTTAGACTTCAGAAAATTAATTTTTTGATTTATAACAGTCCTTTTACAGCCAACTGAAGTTGGCTGTAAATGTTACTCAGCATGTTGTTAATCGCTTAAATGTTACTAAAACACGCACATATGATCACAACACCTTCTAACAACGACTAACATCAGATCATAAGTCATTTACAGCAGGTTATCGTTTATTTAACTCAGATTTATCATGTCAAGTACCATCATCAACATATACAAAACAACATCATACTAGCATTATTTCATCATATTACATCTTTATGTTCAAGATTTATGTTCATGTCTTTTAGGGTTCTAGTGATAATCAACATACTACATCTTTTAACCATTAAAGTAGAAGTAAACAAGGGTTAATCAAGAACTTAAAACTAGCTCAAAGCTAGGGAAGATCACTAGAGAAAATGATGATGAAAAAGGGTGAGGAAAGCTATGGATGAAAGTTCTTCAAGTTTTTCAAGCTTCAATATCCATGAAACACCTTCTAATACTTTGGAATGAGCTTGAAATGAATGGATGAAGGTTGCAAGGTGGTGGTGGTGGCGGTTCTAAGTAGAGCCGAGAGGGAGAGAGAGAGTTTGAGGGAGTGGAGTGTGAATCTTGTGAAGATATTAAATGATCTTTGAAATCTATGCCACCATACTTGTAGAGATTTCCCTTACAAGATCATATCTACCAAATCAAGCAATATCTATATAAAATAAAGGATAAAATCTAGTGGGATATGGGGTGGGTCCATGGTGACCGTAAATGGCATGAGGGGGGGGGGGGGTTAATTGTAAATTTTTATGATAAGTAGGTAAATGGTTGGAAGTTAAATGTAATATCTAGTGTATTATGTGTATGGTGCATTATATAATGTGTTGGAGTATTCGGGGACCATAACTAGTCCAAAAATAATACAACAATGTTTCTGGCAAAATTTTGGTGTTCCGGGTAATGTCCGGTTGTTCGGTTAGATACCGTTTCGTTAAAGTTCTAGGTTATTCCGTATAGTGTCTTTTATGTAACTATTTGTAACACTTTTAATTCCCAACACTTAGGAAAACATTCAGGACCATTTAGTCAATTTTCTGCACAATCAATAAGCACAATTTAATATTAATTAATCGTACGGATACATGTAATTATGATGGTTGTCACATTCTCCCCCTGTTAAGAAAATTCCGTCCCAAAATTTAGCACATGGTTACTGAGGAAGCTAGTTGAGTTGCGTGGTTTCCTGGTTTTCCTGGGGTGTCACATCATCCCCCCGTTGGTTTGGAATTTCGTCCCGAAATTCCACAATAGCTTCAGCCTCAGTAGTGGTTGCACTTTTCTCAAACAACTGGGTATACTTGTGTTTCATTTGGTCTTCTCATTCCCAGGTATACTCTGGGCCACGACGGGAGTTCCAACGAACTCGAACAAGAGGTATTCTGGTACGCTTGAGAACCCTAACATCTCGATCGGTAATCTCTACTGGTTCCTCGACGAATCGCTGCTGATCGTCGATAGTGAGCTCCTTGAGAGGAACTATGAGGGTCTCATTTGACAGACACTTCTTCAGATTCGACACATGGAAAACATTGTGAACTCCGCTGAGTTCTGCTGGTAATTTCAGCTTGTAGGCCACCTTGCAAATTTTCTCAATGATTTCAAGGGGTCCAACATATCTCGGGTTGAGTTTGCCTCGTTTGCCAAAACGAACTACACCTTTCCAAGGTGAGACTTTAAGTAGCACTCGATCCCCAACCTGGAACTCGAGTGGTTTCCTTCGCTTATCAGCATAGCTTTTTTGACGGTCACGAGCTGCCGCCATTCGTTGTCGTATCTGAGCAATCTTCTTGGTTGTATCTACTACAAGTTATGGGCCTGTGATTTGACTGTCGCCAACCTCTGCCCAACAAAGAGGTGATCGGCACTTCCGTCCGTACAATGCCTCAAACGGAGCGGCCTGGATACTGGTGTGGTAGCTGTTATTATACGAAAATTCTACTAGAGGTAGATGTCGCTCCCAGCCGTTACCAAAATCAATCACACATGCCCTAAGCATGTCTTCAAGGGTTTGGATGGTGCGTTCAGATTGCCCATCCGTCTGTGGATGATATGCCGTGCTCATGTCTAATCGAGAACCAAAGGACTTGTGCATAGCTTGCCACAACTCAGATGTGAAACGTGAGTCACGATCAGAAATGATGGAGGTTTGCACTCCGTGCCTTGATACTACTTCCTTTATGTAGACGTCTGCTAGAGTAGAAAACTTATCCGTTTCCTTGATAGCCAGAAAGTGTGCGGACTTGGTCAATCGATCCACTATCACCCAAATAGTGTCATTTCCGCGTTGAGATCTAGGCAGGCCAGTAACGAAATCCATGGAAATTTGCTCCCATTTCCATGTCGGGATCTCTGGTTGTTGGAGTAGGCCTAATGGTTTCTGATATTCAATCTTGACTCTCGCACAAGTCAAACATTTACTGACGTAGGTTGCTATGTTGGCTTTCATACTAGGCCACCAATACGTAGTCTTGAGATCGTGGTACATCTTATCCGAACCAGGATGTACTGAATAACGAGACTTGTGTGCCTCATCCATCATAAGCTCACGTAGATTACCATAGAGTGGAACCCAGATGCGCCCGTTACATAGTAGGCGCCGTCTTCCTTTTTTTCTAACCGTTTCCTTGATCCTCGTAGGGACTCCGCCCTGATGTTCTCTGCTTTCAATGCTTCAACCTGAGCATCTCGTATCTGAGTAGGAAGACTAGATTGGATGGTAAGTTGTAACGCTCGCACGCGCTTAGGTGTAGTATCCTTTCGACTGAGGGCGTCGGCCACAACATTGGCTTTGCCCGGGTGGTATTTGATAGCGCATTCATAATCATTCAAGAGCTCGACCCATCGGCGTTGTCGCATGTTTAACTCCTTTTGCATGAAGATATGCTCGAGACTCCTGTGATCGGTGTAAATGGTGCACTTGGTACCGTACAGGTAATGTCTCCATATCTTAAGTGCGAAAACAACTGCTCCCAACTCCAGATCGTGAGTAGTGTAATTTCTTTCGTGAACCTTAAGTTGGCGTGATGCATAAGCAATGAATTTATCTCGTTGCATCAACACACAACCCAATCCTTGTATGGACACGTCGCAATAAACCACAAAATCATCTGTGCCTTCAGGTAACGAAAGAATAGGCGCACTACAAAGTCTCTCCTTTAAGTGCTGAAATGCGGACTCCCGTACATCACCCCAATGATAGGTGACACCCTTCTGAGTCAGTGAAGTGAGAGGTTGCGCAATCTTTGAGAAATCCTTGATAAACCTTCTGTAATATCCTGCCAAACCCAAGAATTGGCGGATTTCTGTTGGTGTACGGGGTTCAAGCCAGTTCTTGATCGAGTCAACCTTGGATGGATCAACATGAATCCCATCCTTGTTTACCACGTGGCCTAGAAAGTGGACTTCGCGAAGCCAGAAGTCAGATTTCCAAAATTTGGCATACAACTGCTCTGTTCGAAGAAGTTCCAAAATAAGCCTCATGTGTTGCTCGTGTTCTTCCTGACTCTTCGAATAGATCAGGATGTCATCGATGAAAACTATGACAAACTTATCCAGGTAAGGTTTGCACACTCGGTTCATGAGATCCATGAAGACCGCAGGTGCGTTTGTTAATCCGAAAGGCATAACAAGAAACTCGTAATGCCCATAACGAGTCCTGAATGCTGTTTTAGAGATATCCTCGTCTCGGACTCTCAGTTGATGGTAACCTGACTTCAGGTCAATCTTGGAATAGAAACTCGACCCTTGCAACTGGTCGAATAAGTCATCAATGCGTGGAAGAGGATAACGATTCTTCACGGTCACCTTGTTGAGTTCGCGGTAGTCAATACACATTCTGAAGGTATCGTCTTTCTTCTTCACAAATAACACTGGAGCTCCCCAAGGTGAAGAGCTAGGGCGAATAAAACCCTTGCCCAAGAGCTCTTGTAGTTGCGAAGACAGTTCTTCAAGTTCTGATGGAGCTAGACGATAAGGAGCACGAGCTATTGGTGCTGCTCCAGGAGCTAGCTCGATTTGAAACTCGACTTGTCGATGAGGCGGAAGACCAGGTAATTCCTCAGGAAATACCTCAGGAAAGTCTCGCACAATAGGAATGTCTTCTATCTTCTTTTCCTTCAAGGATGTATCGGAAATGAGGGCTAGGATAGCAGTGTGGCCCTTTTGCAACCACTTCTGGGCCTTAAGGAAAGAGATGATGCCCACAACAGCACCACTCTTGTCGCCACGAATCATGAGGGTTATTCACCAGAACGAGGGATGCAGACAATCTTGTCGTTGCAAAGAATTTCCGCTTGCTGATGAGATAACCAATCCATCCCAATAACAACGTCGAAACTACCCAGAATGATAGGAATGAGGTCGATAGAAAAGGTCTGATCAGCAAGAACAAGATTACAACCCTTAACTATGTGTGTGGCCTCGAGACTTTTACCGTTTGCTAGCTCTACCGTGTGTTTGGTGTTCAAAAGTGTTGGAGTGTGCTTAAGCATTTGACTAACTTTTAAGGACACATAACTAGTATCGGCACCCGAATCGAATAAAACAGTAACAAAGAAATCATCCAGAAGAAACTTACACATCACCACGTTGGGATCGTTCCTTGCATCACCCTGACCCAGCACGAAAACACGTCCCCTGGCTCCATTGCCATCAGCGTTGTTGTTGTTGTTCTGTTTCTGGTTCAACTGGGGACAGTTTCTCTTGAAGTGACCTTCAGCACCACACTGATAGCATCCCCTGTTACCCTGCTGTTGCTGTTGCTGATTCTGTGGAGCTTGTGGCTGCTGTTGACGATTCTGATTCGCAGGACGTGAGCTCCTGCAATCCTTGGCTTCATGACCCAGCTTGTTACATCTCTGACAGCGACCCTTGTTGCACGGCCCGTTGTGGTGCAAATTACATCGGTTGCACTTAGGGTGATTTCCCCTGTATCCACCCTGACCTTGATTCCCAGAAGACTGCTGACTGGGGCTCCTGTACTCATCTGTCTTTCACTGCTGGGACTGAGACTGAACTGAAGTAGAACCCGTGTCCGAATTTCCATCCCACTTGCGCTTGTTATCACTAGGAGCATCAGAAGTGATAGTAGCGCTAATACACTTGGACAGCTTGTTTTGCTCAACTGCCTGATCAGTGAGACGATGAGCCAACCGGATGATTTGCTGAATGGTGCCAAGATTTGCTGAGGTCACGTGGCTCTGAATTTCTGACACTAAACCCTTAAGGTACAGCTCGATACGCTTGATAGGAGGATTCACCATAGTAGGACACAAGATAGCTAATTCGTTCGATCTCTTTGTGTATGCCTCGATTTCAGACCCCGTCATCTTCAAATTGAAAAATTCCACCTTTAGCTTGTGGATATCGTCACGACTACAGTATTCTTCTTTGATCAAATCTTTGAAGTTGTTCCATGGGGTGGCATTAGCAACCGCCCGCCCTAGCAGTTGAACCTATGCTTTCCACCAGGTTAACGCAGCACCTTCGAGTGTTCTAGTAGCAAATTTCACCCTACGAGCTTCAGGGCATTCACACATCTCAAAAACATACTCAATCTTCTCAAACCAGTGAAGAAGACCTACAGCTCCTTATGTGCCGCTGAAAGTACTAGGTCGGCAATCCATGAAGGTTTTGAACGTACATACGGGAGGCTGAGCATGTTGGCCTGTGGCGCGAGAATAAAAGACAAGGTTAAGTACAAGAGTTGGTTCACGAGGGTAGGATCTAAACATCCTAAGATGGGTTGATATGGCAGGTTATACCTCCTGCAGGGACAGCTGCGAGTGCCTCAGCCACTCGTTCGTTGATTAGAGCCGTCAGTTGGGCTTGAGTCAAGTTCAAACGTCCACTCATGATCTTCATAACGAAGCAACGTAAGTGAGAAAAAGTGTCGCGAAAGTACGTAAGCGTGGGATGACAGAAGAGTGTAAGCACACATGGTTCAAATAGCAGTTATCACGTTAACTAATGCACTATGTGAACTATCAAACAAACAATATAAACATAAATCATACCACCTATTGTGTCGAGTCTTGCACGTGGAGCGAAGCGTCATTGTGGATCGTTGAGCACTGTACAGGTTATAGTCTGGTTTTGTCAAAAAGCTTTTCCCTTTTTAAAACCAAGTTCACTATAACCAATTGCTCTGATACCAATCTGTCATACCCCCAAAATCCACAAGCGGAGTATCACCGCTTGGAGGCGTGACATGACCAGGATCAAGCCACCAATCATATTGAACAACGTAATTAAGTAAATAAAACCAACCACAATATAATTGGTGTCCAAAAGAAAGTAACCAACTTTAAGTTAACAGCGGAAGCATAAATTGTAAAACCTAAACATAAGTAATAAGTTCATAAAGTTTAAAATTTTGACATGGGACTCAACAGTCCATGTCCCACAACGACCACTCCTCCCTGTGCAAGCTCCATAAGCACCTAACGACCTGCAAGGCATGTAACAACGAGTCAACAACGAAGTTGAGCGAGTTCACAGTTGGTTGTTTAGTTTTACAAGTTTGTTTTGAAAACCATAAGTTGTTTCGTAAACCACGAGTTAACCAGTATCTTTGTTTTCCCCAAACCATATCCATAATCAGTGGGGGCTTCCCCATGTGAACCACTAGACCGTTACCATATCGACTACTGACGAAAGTAAGTTGTGCCCTAAGTCAATGTCTATCATCATTGACTGTTTGCCATGATCCATTAGTACACGCCCGTCCGACCGGCACGGTGTGAGGTTTGTCAAACCTAATAGCGCTATTAACTAATGACCCGCTCGCCATCGGCCTCGACGATTAAGTCGATATAAAATGAGGGACTTAATGATAAAGTTTTGTCTAGTAAGTTTAAGGTTGTTGTCCTACCCATGGAGGACGAACGTACGTACTCTACCCAATGAGAATACGCAGGATTAATATTGGAATCCTACCCATGGAGGATGGCGGTACATATCCTACCCAAGGAGGATATGTAGGTTCCGTTTTAATTCTTTAACCCATTCCCAACCACCGGGAATCTCATGCCTTAGAAAGAGTGTGAACTCACCTTTGGTTGCTCGGTTGAACTCTTAAAATAGCTAACGGTCAGGGTTGGTCAATCATGTCCTAATATGATTACCATTTAGTTTGTTAATAGTATTAAATAAAACACAAAGTTCCTACACACATCTATCACATAGCACGCACTCACGTTAACATTTCACGCCTGTATAAACATCCCATCTATACCCATTCAAAAGCAAACATAAGATATTGCACATAACACTTTCATTCACATATAACACGTTAGATCATTCTCAGATAACCTACCCGACATTTAGACACGCAAATTGCTACTTATGTCGTTTCAGATTTAACATTCAAAACTGGGCTGTTTTTGGGAATTTTAATAAAATAGTAAACTTACTCCAAAAATTCCCAAGTTTTTACAGAATATTTTAAACGATCCAAATATTATTGTGTATAAATATCGGGATCCAATTCATTACCAATATTTTATAAACAATCATTTACCGGACTGCAATCAGATTCGTCACTTTCTAACTGCAGTCCACGGAATAATTCATTCAAACTTCATCGTAAGTCCGATTGATGAAATTCTAGTTAGAGAATTACAACGACATCAGTGGTCATCTGCAGTACAAATTTCATGAGCTAATTCTACTCAGATTTCAAGTTATGATGAAAAACATCACACACATTTTCTGCAGTAAAAACGCAGCTTTTGCTGCTGTACAAAACGGACCTTTAAAAATAGTAAACGACCTCGAAAAAATATGATTCCAGTTCCATTTGATTCGTTTTTCGAAAACACATAATTTAGACTTCATAAAATTAATTTTTCGATTTATAACAGTCCGTTTATAGCCAACTGAAGTTGGCTGTAAATGTTACTCAGCATGCTGTTAATCGCTTAAATGTTACTAAAACACGCACATATGATCACAACACCTTCTAACAACGACTAACATCAGATCATAAGTCATTTACAGCAGGTTATCATTTATTTAACTCAGATTTATCATGTCAAGTACCATCATTAACGTATACAAAACAACATCATACTAGCATTATTTCATCATATTACATCTTTATGTTCAAGATTTATGTTCATGTCTTTTAGGGTTCTAGTGATAATCAACATACTACATCTTTTAACCATTAAAGTAGAAGTAAACAAGGGTTAATCAAGAACTTACAACTATCTCAAAGCTAGGGAAGATCACTAGAGAAAATGATGATGAAAAAGGGTGAGGAAAGCTATGGATGAAAGTTCTTCAAGTTCTTCAAGCTTCAATCTCCATGAAACACCTTCTAATACTTTGGAATGAGCTTGAAATGAATGGATGAAGGTTGCAAGGTGGTGGTGATGGCGGTTCTAAGTAGAGCCGAGAGGGAGAGAGAGAGAGTTTGAGGGAGTGGAGTGTGAATCTTGTGAAGATATCAAATGATCTTTGAAATCTATGCCACCATACTTGTAGAGATTTCCCTTACAAGATCATATCTACCAAATCAAGCAATATCTATATAAAATAAAGGATAAAATCTAGTGGGATATGGGGTGGGTCCATGGTGACCGTAAATGGCATGAGGGGGGGTTATTTGTAAATTTTTATGATAAGTAGGTAAATGGTTGGAAGTTAAATGTAATATCTAGTGTATTACGTGTATGGTGCATTATATAATGTGTTGGGGTATTCGGGGACCATAACTAGTCCAAAAATAATACAACAATGTTTCTGGCAAAATTTTGGTGTTCCGGGTAATGTCCGGTTGTTCGGTTAGATACCGTTTCGTTAAAGTGCTAGGTTATTCCGTATAGTGTCTTTTATGTAACTATTTGTAACACTTTTAATTCCCAACACTTAGGAAAACATTCGGGACCATTTAGTCAATTTTCTGCACAATCAATAAGCACAATTTAATATTAATTAATCGTACGGATACATGTAAATATGAGGGTTGTCACAAATACGTACCTCCGTCCTCGGATTGGGAAGGACGCCTACACTAAACCTACGTATTCATACGTACCTCCGTCCTCGGATTGGGAAGGACGCCTACATTTAACCTGCGTATTCTCGGTTAGGTAGAATACGTACCTCCGTCCTCGGATTGGGAAGGACGCCAGTATATAACTAGTCTAGTGGTTCACAACATGAGGTAGCCCCCACTAATTATGGTTTGGAAAACAAGGAAAGCTGGTTAAACCTATGGTTGCAAACAAACTCATGATTTTTGAAACTACTTTAAAACGAACATAAACTGTGAACTCGCTCAACTTTGTTGTTGACTCGTTGTTACATGCCTTGCAGGTCGTTAGGTATCTATGGAGCTTGCACGAGTGGAAGGAGCCGTTGTGGGACATGGACAGTGTGTGCCATGTTAAACTTGCTAAACTTATAACTTATGTTTTGGTTTTACATTTGATGTTTCCGTTGTTTAACTTGAAATTGATAACTTATGTTTGAACACCAATTGTATTGTGTGGTTGGATTTTATTTACTTTATATACATTGTTCAATATGATTGGTGGCTTGATCCTGGTCATGTCACGCCTCATGCGGTGATACTCCGCTTATGGAATTTGGGGGTGTGACATGCTATGTATATTGTTAGTGCAGTAATGTCTATCGCCTCCGTCAATCCAGTTCGTAGCAGAATCTGAAGAAAACTAGAGCTTTTATTGTAATAATTAGATAGAAAAGGCAAGGTGGCGTTATTGTAAATAAGGAGTCTTTCCTTATATCCTTGGCCTAGAAATAGAAGACTTAGGGTTTTCATTTAGAACTTTTGGCCATTTGCACTTTTGGAGCTTAGAAGCTAGAGAGGGAAGCAAGAGACAGAAAGTGCTCAAGGTGATTCAAGTTTCTTTGTACTTTTCAGATCTATCAATGGAATCACGTTTATAGTACGTTTTCGTGTTCGATCCATGCACGTGTATGGATTCCGCACGTTACACGTGTGGATACGCAATCGTTACGGAATCAAAAACCGGTCCTAACAAGTGGTATCAGAACAGGAGCTCGATTGCACGGATCAATCACACAGAATCGCACAAGATTTCATCAGATTCAGATCAAAAATTCATCCAGATTTGTCAAAATTCTTCATTTTTCTATCTTCTTCACTTTTAGACTGAAAATCACAAAATTAACATGGCTTTTACGGTTAAAATTGGTTGATTTTTGGATATTATATGCGAAAATCATAATCGCATAAGCCTGCAAAATTTCAGATCAAAATTCCAAGTAATTTGAGAGAAATCTAGAATTTCTGTCCGAATTCGCTAACATGTTCGTTACTGTTCTTAGTGATGTTCACCGATCGGATGGGCATCCGATCGGATGACCATCCGACCCTTAGCACATTGGTTTATTAAGTACATAGTGTCAAGTGTCGGATTGCAATCCGAACGGATCACCATCCGATCCATTGCAAGTCATTAAAAGTTGACTTTATTGACCTTCACTCGATCGGATCACCATCCGATACTTTGTTGGTGTCACTCGATCGGATCACCATCCGATCCTCAACACAAATTGGTCAAGTGTCGGATCACCACTCGATCGGATCACCATCCGACACCTAGCAGTAAATTGTTTTGTGAGCCAATTGTCGGATAGTCACTCGATCGGATCACCATCCGATCCGTTGTCATCCGATCATTGTTGTTCTATTGACCCTCGTTGACCACACTCGATCGGATACCCATCCGATCCAGCTGTTTGATAGTTTTTAAACTGATCATTTTTGTTTTATCATTTGCAGGTGATTCAAAGGTGATAAACGAAAAACGTCATGGCTGAAGAGTTTTACAACACGTTCTACAAAGCTTTCACATCAGAATCATCGGAAACTTCAAATGTTACACCTAAAACCATAACAAAAGCAATCAATGATAATATTAAACATGATAACTTCTATGGGACTTATTCGAAACCACCTAAACTTGAAAGTATTGAAGATTACACATGGTGGAAAGAACGTTTTATCAACTGGGCCAAAGCTTACACACATGAAAGCTGGTTTTGCATGGAGTTTGGATATGATAGACCTGTCACTGACAAAGGCAAAGAAATCCCACTCAAGAGTTTATCCACAGATGATAAAAAGAATTTTTCATACGAACAAAGAATGGTTGCTCTAATTCAACAGTCAATTAGAGACGATATCTTTGCTTTACTTGAACATGATGGTTCTTCTAAATCTGTTTGGGAAGCTTTAGGAATTAAAGCTGAGGGGGGTAAACAAATCAAAAAGAACAAAATTGCTTTACTTAAAAAGGAGTTTGGTTTGTTTGATAGTTTAAAAGGTGAATCGGTTCGACAAATGATTGAAAGATTTTGTCACCTTAAAGTCGAACTTGATAGGTTTGGAATTGTTAAAACATGAGAGGAAATTATTGATAAAATCATAGAAGCGTTACCATGAGCTGATCAGTGGCAAACGTTCGTGTTTATCTTGAAAAATGATGTTTTATATGATTCAATTACTCTTGATGTTTTGATAGAGAAAATTGAAAGTCATGAGCTTGAGTTGCAAAAGCAAAGCAAGATGAGTAGTTCTTCGTATCAACAAAATGTCGGTCTTTACTACAAAGGTAACATACCTCCGGTGACTGTTAGTGAATCACCAAAGACGGCATACAGTGTTGAGAGGTCAAAGGAACCTCAGAAAAGCTCATCAAGTTATAATCCAGGATATCATTCATCTTCTGCAAAAGCAAATCCTGAAGAATCAGGAGAAATTCTTTGCAACATCGCTCTGAAGTTGAAAAATTCTCCTGTGATGAGCATCAACTCTGCTAAGCAGCAAATAAGCTTCCTTGCATCTGTTCTGGAATCATATGAAGGCCTGGTAGTTGGTAAAATTGGAAATTCTGAATTAACCAAGGAAGACTACGGCCAGATCGATCCGAAAGAGATGGAACTCATTGACATACGTTGGTGTTTGGAAAGCTGTATTCGAAGAGCTCAAAGGTACATGGAGATTACTGGCAAACAGTCAATCGGTGGTCCGTCAACGAAGTTGGGATTTGATAAATCCAAAGTGACCTACTTCAAGTGTAAGCAAAAAGGTTATTTCAAAAGAGAATGCACTAATTCTGCAGTTGATGGAAATGAAAATCCATTCAAAGATGATTATTATCGGAAAGCAATATACCACCGCAGTAAAGAAGATTCGCCAAACTTGAAACAGATTGAAAACAATACGAAAGAGAAGTCAAGAGCATGTGCAGTCATACAAGATGATGAAGGGTTTGACTGAAGCGAATTCCTTCCAGAAGATGACCTTAATGATGATCGATTCAGAGTAAGAACCAAGAAGAATGCTTATAAACATCGTGCTTTGATTGCTGAAATAAAGGAGAAAACTCGAGAAGAGATTCTGAAGGAAAAGACATACAGAGAAAGATGTATTGCTGGTTATCGGATTGAAGATATGGAGAAAGAGTATGAAGAGGCAAAGAACTACGGCAGATATGACAAGAAAAGAGAGTGTTATGTCAACAGGAACGGGGAACCAGTCGTTCACAAGAAGGAAATAGTCTATGAAGATGTTCTTACAGTAATCCCTCTATCTAGAGAGTTTTATTCAAATGTTGAAAAAGACAAACATTATGAGAAAAAGCTGAATAAACTCATCAGAGACGTCATGACAGTGAGTCTACGACGAAGAGATGAAGAGAGGATGAAGAAGAATGTTGAGAATCTGGTGGATGAACTGAAGAAAGTTGCTGAAGAAACAAAGGTTGCTGAGGAACAGAAGAGTGTTGCTAAAAAGGAAGACAAAGTAGTTGGTGAAAAAGCTGTTACTGAAAAACAGCAGAATGAAGAAGATCGGAAGAATAAAGAAGAAGCTGATAAGAAGTAGGAAAGTTCGATTAAAGTGGATGATGTTGATGTTGTTGATGTTGGTGAGGATCAGAAGAAAGAAGAAGCTGATCAGACAGAGACAGCAGAAAAAGCCGAGGTGCCAATCACTAAGGTAAAAACGGATCCTGAAATCATAAATAAAACAGTTGGACAGTGCAAGAAATGCATGGAAACGTGCAGTGCTTGTACTGAAAAAGATGAAAAATTCAGAACAAGAGACATTGAATTCACTAAAATTGAAAAAGTTTTCAAAAATAAATGCAAAGAGATGTTAGAAAACGAAAAAGTTTTGAAAGATAATGATGAGAAGCTAACACAAAAATGCAAGAATTTAGAAAAAGAAAATGAGATTTTGAAAGAAAAAGTATCAAAAATGACTGAAGAGTGTGTACAAAAAGAAAATGTTTTTCAAGAAATGAAGAAAGAGTGTGATTCGATAAAACTTGCATATCATATTACAAAAGGATCATATGAAGACGTGAAGAGTCAAATGAAACTTGTTCAATCGAGATTGAAATATTGTTCTGAAACAACTGATACGCTTAAGCGATAATATGAAATTAAGCAACAAGTTGTAAATTCTTACATTAAGGATGTTGCTAAGCTAAAGCGTAAAATACCTGATTTAGAACAAGATAACAACAAGTTACACAGTTATCACGCTTCATCATATGTTCTTGAACGCATTTTCAATCTAAAACCGGATGGTAAAGATTCTGAGCAAAACAAGAAAGGTATTGGCTCGGAATATCATCAAGTTCCACCACCGGAAAAGTTCGCATTTTATGATGATGTGAAGGTCGAAAAAGCTTTCAACATGGTCGATCAATTGCCAGATAACATTGACGTAACCTATTCCAAATCTGATGATTCTAGTGATTCAGAGGTGGTAGGTAAGGTCGTTGAAAGTGTTTTGAAAGAAGAGTCAGTTGAAACAGGTAAAACTGAATCATAGGATGAAAATGAAGGTAGTTTTCATGAAAGTTATCTGAAAAACTCAAAATCTGAGAAAAAGGCGAATGATGATTTAAAAGGATTGATTTATACCATGATTGGTTCGGACAAGTTATTCTCAGATCTTGAAGTCCCGATTCAGAATGTGATTTCAGAAAAGATTGACAAAGTTTTCAAAATGGTTGAAATTGAAAAATCAGAGATTCCAAAGTTTGCTGGAAAGAGTCACAAAACTTTTTATAACAAACCTGGTTACAAAAAGAAAAAACATGAAGGCTGGGTTGGGTTATAAAAAGAAACAAAATTGGAAAAGAAATGAAACGCCAAATTATCAGACAAAGATGAATTTTGTTCACGGACCAAGTTCAGAAGAAGAGAAAGAACTCCAATATAGACGACAGTCTAATGAAGAGTTCTATGCTCAAAAGAAAAAGCAACAACAACAGGTGAAAGATGTTTCAAAGAGAACATGTTTCAAATGTGATCAAACAGGACATAGTGCTCGCAAGTGTCCAAATCCGAAACCTGTTGGTGTTAAAACGAAAAGGAAGTCTGAAGTTGTGAATCAGAAATCAACCAAGTTTGATTCAAAGCAAACTTGGAAGCCGTAAATGTCAAAGGCTGACTCACAACAAACATGGAAACCAGTGACACCCAGATTTAGAACAACACAAAGTTGGAAAACAACTGTTGATGCAACTAAACCAAATCAGTTTTGGAAACCAAGAGTTGTTGTTCAAAATCAAAATGTTCAAAAAGATTCACATTTTTACAAAAAAGGTGCTCCAAAAGGTCAAACATGGACAGTTAAGAAACAAATGACTTCGGTAAATGAAGAAAAATATGATGTCAAACTTGAAAGAGTCTTTGTACAAAATGACAAAGATTTTCCGAAATTGAATGAAGCATATTGTGTTGAAATGCCTAAGGTCAAACAGACCTGGGCTAAATTGTTCAAGTAATTGAGTAATTTGAATGTGCAGGTGCTTCAGAAAGAAGATGAAAGTCAAACCAACGGAGGAAGCAGCCTGGCGCGAGAGGAAAAGGTTGCTGGTCCCTGCGACTGTTAAACAGGGAGTTTGTTTGATTTCTGTACATAAATAAACCATATTTCAAAACACTAAAAATTGAAAATTTTAAAAATCAAAAATACGTTTTCATTTTGTCAAAAATTGAAAAATCAAAAATATGTTTGTTTTTAAATTTGTCAAAAATAACAAATTTTCAAAAAAATGTTACTTGAATACGCCGAAACCCTCACGGCTGAACAAACATGATTAATTTCACAAGATTGAAAAACGGTTTTCAAACTGTAAAATATCAATGTGTTGTAAATCATGGGGGTATATTTTCTGCAAAACAGAGCATGAGAAGTAGAAAATGGATGGCAGACAAAGCTATCAGTATTAGGTTGTCAAATTTTCTTTAAATGTTTTGAATTTTAGGGGGAGTAAAAATTTCAGAAAATAAAAAAACATTAGAAAACTTGAAAAAGCCAAAACATGATAAAATACAAAAATGAGTTTTTGTGTAAAAAGAGGAAATGATAGTACATCAGTAGACAATCACAGTACGCTAAAGAATTGGAAAGTTAAAATGTGATAAACGGTCTCACTGATGATATGCCAGTAGGTTTTTACACGCTTAGTAGATTGTTTTCGAGATATAAACCTAAATATCAAATACTTACTTATCTTGTGGGGAACATCTCTCGAATATATGGGTAACCCCCGAAATCTTGTTTGAGAGATTGCCTGATTCTGAGATACTAGGTCTTTATACTGTTTGATATCTGGGGTATTATACCTGGTCTTCTGATATTGCGGAAGCAATGT
The DNA here is from genome assembly GCA_030545235.1 of Helianthus tuberosus. Classification (NCBI taxonomy): domain Eukaryota; kingdom Viridiplantae; phylum Streptophyta; class Magnoliopsida; order Asterales; family Asteraceae; genus Helianthus; species Helianthus tuberosus. Next base: position 105,454,246 of record CM060355.1, read on the forward strand.
CCTAGACCTCGTATAATACTTTACGCGCTTTAAAAAGCTTACCCTCTGCATAAAAATTGAAAAATATAGAAAGATGTAATTCAAGTGCAGTTGTAAAGAAGATTCCCAAGGGGAACACACTTAAAGTCGAGCCTTCATCCCTTTGACTGAACGGAAGTTCATACCTGAGCTCTCAAGGTCTCGCACTAACCCAAATTACAGATATCAAATTGGTATACTCACCTGTAAGACTGAATCTAAAGAATTTTGATACAAGAGTATATTCTGAGGTGGGACACGCGAATAAGTTTAAGTCTTTAAAACATTAATCTCGTATCTCGAATCAGTTGAACTTTGTGTAAAAATTTAAGTGGATCAGTATACTGACAATCTAAGTGAATCGTTTAGAACTTAAAGTGTTTAAAGCTCAACGGTACTAGTGATTTGTCATAAACTAATATGATCCTCTGACGCGAACTCAAACAAAAATATTGTCTGTAAATATGTTTGTAAATATTTCTTTACTACTTTATATTTCAAGAAAAGACAAAAAGATTTTGATTCCATTTTATTTTCGACAACCGATGTCTAAAAGCTGAGTTTCAAAATCTAAGTATGCTGATCGTGTGTCTGAAAATAAACAAGTTCATTAATTTGAAACTTGAAGTTTTTACCTAAAAATCAAAAAACAGTTTGTGATATCTCCAAGGTCATTAATTCGGACTTGGATGATTAACTGTGAGGGATTTGGATGCTTAAATTGTTAAAATTTGTTGAAAAGAGCTAGATTTCGATGTTGGATTCTTAATACTGCCAAATCTATGAAGATTGTTGATAGGGGGAGAGAATCAAGTTAATCCTGGATATATTCATATTATTATATTTAGAGCCAGGTTCTTGATTTTAAAGTTTTTAAGAGCCAGGTCACGATTCCTGGACAATCCAAAATGCTTTCAATGTCGTATATTTGAAATGTTTTAGCTTATGCTGAGAAAGCCAGGATTTCAATCCTGGATGTTCAAAACATTTTTACTTATAAATGTTTGAGATTTGCAGATGTTATTCCAGATTACGATCCCGATAATCGAGTCTAAGGGGGAGTCTGAAGACGAGCTCGATGCAAAGGGGAGCTTGTATTCGAAAAGCCAGGTGTCGATCCCAAAAGCACGGAAGCTTGATGAAAGGGGGAGCCTGAAGATAGAGTCAACCGAAAGGGGAAGCTGAAGCTGAAGACAGATCCACGGGGATTCTGTCCGAGAAAGAGGGAGTCTATGTTGTTGAAGATGTAATAAAGCTTCAAGAAGACTCAGAGAGAGAAAAAGACAAGACGCTACGAGATTGACTGCGGCAATATCCAAGGGGGAGTCTGTTAGTGCAGTAATGTCTATCGCCTCCGTCAATCCAGTTCGTAGCAGAATCTGAAGAAAACTAGAGCTTTTATTGTAATAATTAGATAGAAAAAGGCAAGGTGGCGTTATTGTAAATAAGGAGTCTTTCCTTATAGCCTTGGCCTATAAATAGAAGACTTAGGGTTTTCATTTAGAACTTTTGGCCATTTGCACTTTTGGAGCTTAGAAGCTAGAGAGAGAAGCTAGAGAGAAAAAGTGCTCAAGGTGATTCAAGTTTCTTTGTACTTTTCAGATCTATCAATGGAATCACGTTTATAGTACGTTTTCGTGTTCGGTCCACGCACGTGTACAGATTCCGCACATTACACGTGTCGATACGCAATCGTTACGGAGTCAAAAACCGGTCCTAACATATATGCCTGCTCCTAAACCAGGTGAGGGTTCAAGTAGTGGTCCATCTGAAGCTGATGTTCTTAGAGCTGCTGAGCTGCTGTAAGCTGCTGCTGTTCAAGTTGAAGCAGCAGCTAAGTTAAAACATGTTGCCACCCCTGAAACTGCTGAGACTGCTGAAAGTTTCGATAGTGAAGATTTGTTTGAAGAAAATGAGACAACAATTCTAATGCGAAGAATCTATACTCTTGAAGAAGACAAGATATTTAAGGATGTTCAGATTGCTAGTCTCATGGAAGAGTTGGTGGTTAAAAATCAGAAGATAAATGAGTTGGAAACAAATCTGGGAGCCCTCAGTACTGTGGTTATGGATATGAAGCAGAAGCTTGAAGGAAAATTTCCTAAAGAGTTTGCTGATCCACCAAAGGAATCCACTGCTGAAGAGAGAGAGAGAGCAGCAGAGGAAAGAGCACGAAGATGCCATGAATAGGTATTATGAAAATCCTCCTCATACAGCAAATCAAAAACCAAGAAAGAAAATGGTTGTTATAAGGAATGTAGGGGATGAGAGGAACTTGCAGTTTGGTGATAAACCTGACAGGTATGTAATCACCACAGAGAAGAGTAAAAGGGGAACAGATCGGGTATTAGAAGTTGGGCATACAATGATGAAAAGGAAATGTTTATTGTGCTGAGGAAAAATGGTGATGTGGAGTATTATGCTAACTTTGAAGCATTCAATTCCTGGACTCCAGTAGATTTGAGGGAACTGAGCAATGCAGGATTTCATGATTAGGTTAAGAATCCAAATTGAAATATTGGAGTTAATTTCTTCAACAAGCTATAGCAACAAGCACGAGTCAATTTTAGAGACATGAAACTGGCTCAATCTACTATTGAAGAGGATGAAGAAGTGTTGGATCCTGCTACAGGGAAGCCGTATAAGATAGTTAAGTGGCCTGCAACAAAACAGACAAACACAGTGCCATTATTAAAGGAACTTCCTGATAACACACTGAAGAACTTTTAGTTTTGGATGATGATCCTGTTTCTGGTCAAGCCGTTATTGTTTGTGATGATGCTGAGTACAGATTTATTGATACTCGAGACTTGTGTGTTTTGGTGAAAATGACATCAATCTCTTGGCAAAGTCACAGATTCAAAGTGATCCTAAGTATGAAGTGTGTGCCAAAAGCTAGACAGGAGCTGTGGCTCAGATCATGAATTTTAAATTGTGGTCAGGGCAGCGTACTAGAGTGGAAACACAGCTATTTGGTCCGTATGTTGGAAGAAATATACCGATCTTACCTGAGTTACAAAGGAAAAAGAAGGAACAAGCTAAGAAGCAGCAGAGGAAGCAGAAGTGAAGCCAAAGACGCTAAGCCAACACAAACCTAGGGGGATATTGTAAGGGTATAATCTAGTGTAGGTTTGCGTCTGTCTTGGGTTATTTTGTATGGGTTGGGTTCGAGACACTTAGTGGGTTTACTTGGTTATTTTGTAGTCTATTGAGTATGGGCTTGGCCCAATGTAATAGGATCTCTTATGCTTGTATAAATAGGGGATTCCTTAGTCATTTGTCGTTGTTGATTCTTGGAAAAACTCTTGTGCTTGTGCGACTAGAATACCAGACGAATCCTTTGTGATCGTGTGTTCTAGTTTGCTTTGAATCAAAATATTGCTTTTCAATCTTCGACATCTTGCTTGTAATTCCGCTACTTGTTTGGTGTTTGATATCCGATTGTATTGTTTTGGGACTTACATTCTGTGTGGCGAGGACTTCACTGTATAGTTTTAGGAACTCTATGTTTAAATGTAGGATAACCTAATCCATATGTTTAGATGTATGATAACCCAATCCATATGTTTAGATATAAGATAACCCAATCCATATGTTTAGATGTAGGATAATCCAATCCATGTGTTTAGATGTAGGATAATCCAATCCCTATGTTTAGTTGTAGGATAGCCCAGTCCCTAATTGTAGCTAGGACAATCCCATCACTAGCCATGAAACTCATGCATGTGAAATGTTGAGATGAAGCTAAAATTGGCACCAGTATCAAATAACATGGATGTGAAATGTTGGTTGATTGGAAACGTGTCGAGTAACTACTGTTTGAGTGATCGAGGTAGGGTGGGATGATGCGGTCATGCCTCGGATCTCCGGGGCTAAATCCCAAATGTACGCGCAATGCGTTTGAATTCGGGTGTTACGTAGTATGGAACAACCCTTGAGAGATCGTGAAATCCTCGAGTGTAACCAACAACATTGGCTCTAGTCATGATCGAGTTCTAGAATTTGTTTCCAACCTTTGAATTTAAATCAGCGAGCAATACACTTCTCGCATAAGATCCTTGAGTTCTTCCCCCGATAATCTCTTCACTGTATCCCTTCCTAGTGTTTGTACTTGGAGATTCCACCAAGTTAATGCTGCATTCAGCAAGAGACTCTCTGTGTATTAAATTGTCTACTCAGGAATACGTTTCCTACTATGACTAACCGACTTCATTGTCTTTATTTGGCAGACAGAACCTACCGCACCTCTCGTATTAACGAGGTCTTGCAACTTACAGTCTGGAAAAGGTCTTAAAATTAAGGCCTTGTGTGATCGCATCTTCCGGTGTGGCATTGCTACTCGTTCCCGATCCATCGAGATTTGAACCACTTGAACTACCAATACCACCAGTACCGTCATTAGTGTCACATCAATTAACCTCATGTTGTGCAATTTCTGCACCATCGTGTTGTTCCATAAGAACTCTTGTTCGACTTTAATATGGGAGATGTTGATTAGTTAACCCCTTTGGGGTGTAGACCTTCCTCCTGGCGCCATGATTCTTTTTAATATACGTTATTAAAAGAATCTTAGACATATATTTGGATAATATAGTCTATCATGTGCCCAAAAAAATGAAGGATGCAATCGGTCATGGAAACCTCAAGATCGCATTATTCATACATGTTCGAATAAATGATAATGTCGATAACCGAAACCAAAATGTGCAGTGCCTCTTGCGTGTATTGGTCATATGTCTAAGTGGAAAACAAAATGATTTATTAAGGAGGGGAAACCAACCAGTGGCCTCCATCCCTATAGTATGCATTCCATACTACATAGGCTTTGATCATCCAAAGTAGAGAAATTCCTTTGTCGTACTTGTCCATGTGACGAATACGGTAATAGTGCTTGAGCTTCACGAGCTCCAACAAGATCATTACGATCTTCATAGATGTCGAATAGAATGCAATGAGGGAGTTGTAGCATGGCTCATGCCATACTATCCCTTTAGATAAGACAAATGTCAAAATGACAGAATTTATTGTATTCATTTCCAATAAATAAGATAAGGTGTCATAGACACCAAAGAACCAACTCATGTACAAGAATTCTAGAATATTGTGGAAAGATCCTCCGTGAGTGGTTAACAAGTTTTGTTTGTTTAGATGACTAGTCTCGAACACTCGTGTTGTAGATCGAATGTTAGGTTCGAACAATACGTATCGTCTTCCTGTATTGTATTGTAGGGTGTTATAGTAACCATCTCGGTTAGTGTTCTACTGGATAGAAACTTTAACAACTTAAGAATTTTGAATGGATAGTGATCACTAGCTTGACCCGCAGAGTCCACCAGGATTTCCATGCACTACAAGTTGTTATTACGTGGGCCCCCGTAACAATAAATTGTCTTGGATGGTCACCCTAGCATTCTCTCGTTCAGAGCTGGCGATCAGTTAGAGAGAGGACACTATTGTCTATATACCTTCAAGATAGAAGGGACCTTCGTGATAGTTCACGTGTCAACGTCCGTTGTCATTACTCGCGGAACGGCACGGTGTTAGATGGAATAGAAATAGAGAGAATTTGTATCAATAACAACTGGAGGGGCACCTTTAAGAAGAGTACTTCATCTTCCTTGTCTGGACAAGAGTGTCATTAATCATGATTTATATGAGCCATAGGGACGTCGTCCCACTAATGGAGTTGTTGTCCAAGGCTACCACCTCCACCTCATCATCACTACTAATCTCAGGCACCCCAGCATCTGCTAGAAAACAACCATCTTCCACCGGGTCAATGCTTTATGGTCTCACTTAGGAACCACGTTTGCCATAAACTCCGCAATAGACGTGAGGTTGATATTCTCATGGAAGATGTATTGTATAAAATATGTCATGTTTTGAAATAGAGTATCATGTCTTGTGTAAAAGATGTCGTGTCTTAACCATGTCATGCGAGTCAAGAATAATAATTGTGACAACCCTCACAAAACCAGGTATCCGTACAATTAATTAGTATTTAATTAGTGCTTAATTACTGTGCTTGATTACAACTGTGATTTAAACTGCTTACTGTTTTCTGAAATATACAAACTCATGCATCACATTTTACTACTGTCACTCCATTCATTACACACAAACATTAGTGACAAACTTGATGCACCAAGCACAGTTAGCACAGTGAACGGATAACCCAGTAAACATGCTGACATTGCCAGCACCTAGACAGACATTATATTGAGGCCAGTATGAGCCAGGAATAAAGTACTACACTGGTAGGGAGTGTAGGGAGGTGAGGATCATGAAACTACGTCACTAGGTGATAGTTATAGTGACCGGAAGTGCCTAAAACATACATTAAGTGCAGAAGTCTGCACTAGTTAACCAAAATTCAGCATTTAACAATGCTAGTAAAGTGCAAAAACTTGGCAAAATAGTCCTAGACACTTCCCAAAGTGTTGGTAATTTATGTGTGTCACTAAAAATAATATAAATGACACTTTAAAGCTTTATTTAACACTTTAACGGATCAACATTCAACCGAACAACCGGACTTTACCCGAAACATAAAAATATTGCCAAGTACATTGTTTTTACTTTTCTGAGCTAGTTAGGGTCCCCGGACACCCTAACACACCTTATAATATATAACACATGATAATACACTAACTAAATACTTAAATCCTAACCAAATTAGTAACTAGTTCCATTGCATCCCAACCCCATACCCCCCCTTCTCTTCGACGGTTCCAAGGGTGGGACACACCCTTGCTTCTTTTGATTATTTTATTCCTAAATGTTGGTTATCTAGAGAACATAATACATGGTGGGTAATAAGGAAGATGGATTATACATAAACACCAAAGGTTAAGAACTCTCATTCACAAATCACCAACTCAAACTTGCTCTCTCTCCTTCCCTCTTGCTTGGTTTCGGCCGAACACAACCATCACCACCATCACTATCATTTGAACTTCATCATCCACTCTAAGGACATACAAAGGTGCAAGAGATCATACAAGAAGGCTCGGTGCACTCGGAAGTTCAAAGACCACCCTTGTTTTCTTTTATCCACCACATTTACGCCTTGCTTCTTCCCTAGCCTTGTGCTAGTAGTAAGTGCTTCTAATCATCATCTTGATCTTGTTTTTGGTGGTTAATAGATGATTTAATGGTGAAAAATTAAGAAACTCTAAAGAACATGAACAAGTCTTAAACATAAAGTGTTAAAGGGTGGATAAAGAGAAGTTATTTGTGTAAATCTTGTGTAGTTGTGATTATTTGATGTTGATTGTTAGTAGAAACAAGATGGATCATCATCTAGACATACTAGTTTATGTTCAAGAACATAAACTAGTAGGATGTAAAAGTTAGAAAATTGAAGGATGATGTATCCATTCAATCATAAGCTTTGAACTTGAATAAACATAAGCTTTCTTGCCAAATGAAGTTGTAAACTTGTGGATCTAAAGATCTACAAGTGGTTTTTCGGAAGAACCAAGTGAAAGATACTAGTTTTGTTAAAACCCGGATCTTACATGAACTAAATATATTTTTAGAAGGTAAACAAGTGTATAAACACTTGTGTAACAAGAAAGTTTAACAAAGAAACATTTTTGTAAATCATGACTAGAAGTTGTTAAACTTCAAATTCTTTAAAAATATAGTTTGTAAGAAGCTAATCTTATTTTTAAAGATAACAAGACCTATTAAGCATGATGGTAACTTACTACATATTTTTACACACTATCAAGTTCATGAGTTTATGATTTAGGCTTACTTTTATCAAGTTTGATGATTAAAGATTGTATATTGTTGATGGATGATTGTTGAGTAAATTTTGAAAAGAAAATGATACGCTAGTAAGCGTGGACACCTCCATTTACAAAGGAAACTCTGGCGAAATTATTCTAGAATTTCAACACTTAGAAATATTTTTCTAACAAATGTTTACAAATATATTTTTAACTTGGTTTTCAAAATAAACTTCGCCACGATTTTTATTTCAAAAATTATCAAGTATCGGAGGTGGATTTTCGTAAATAAAACCTGATAAATATATACTTAGAATATATATTTTGTAATAAAACGCTTGTGTGATTATGTGATTATTTTGTGAACTAGATATATTATTTTTAGGATAAAAATAATATAACTTGAAAATACTGTGAAATTACGACTCCAAAATAATACCAACGCTCTCACAAATGAATATTTATGTTACACCGGTATTGTTATTACAACGCGAACTTTAAAACGTAACTTATGTGGTATTTCTGAAAAATACTCTCATATGTATATTTTGATAAAGTATTATTTTGGAATTGTATGAGATAAAATAAAATATTTTTGGGAAAAATATATATATTTTGGGATTAAAATATATTTTCGGGATTATAAAGCATACATGTATTAAGTCCCCCATCCTTGGGAAGGAATATACTTATAAAATAAATAAGAAGTGTGAATACGGAATAGTTACCTAACTATTTCTCCAATCAAACATTTAACCATGAGCCAAGGCACGGCCCATCCGTCTAATAGGAATTAGTACATGTAGGTCGTCACGCAGCAGATAGAGTTGGAGATTGACGTTTCTGGATACGCACTTCTGTGAGTTCATGTCCCCATTTTCTCTTAACTATTTTCAGTTTTTATACTTCAGGGGTGGAATACATGTTACAATATTTACAGACACTTTTATACATGGTATGGTTAGCTTAAGGAGGGTTTACTACTTAGATCATGTGAGTGGGTAGGCGGAAACTTGAGGCCATTAATCCTCGTTGTAGGACCGAGGGTCATGAGCGATAGATCTATTTGGGTGTAGCGAGCCCAGCTCCTGAGTCCACTGTACGGACCATGGAGTGACTTTGAGCCCTGCGCATAAATCCGCTAGGTTTGAGTCTTCCTGCATCACTTCACACATATCATTGGCTTTGTAACCCAATGGTGATCTCTTTTTCCTTAATTGCTACATACCAGGGATTTTCATACATACAGACATATTACAAAGGTTTATTCATACTCACTTTTACATGAACTCGCTCAACTTTTGTTGATTTTTCAAACTACATGTATTTCAGGAAACTAATGGATCTGGCCAAGTTTGCAATGAGGTTAAGCTGCGTAGGAATAATGATGTCATCCGAGTTTAGGAAATGTGACCTTTGCCTGGACAGGTTACAAGTCTTAAACTGTGTTTCTATTTATGTCTTTTGGTTGTGTCTTGTGAACACATTTTAAAATTATGTCTGATCATAATCTGTTTTAAGTGTCAACTTTTAAAACAATGTGGTTGTAGTAACCTTTAAAACATGTTGAATGGATGAACATCATGATTTTATTTTCATATAGCATGGTTGTGATTGTGCTATGGTATTAAGAAGTCACACCAAAATAAACCCACGCTTCCGCAAAGCCAGGGTGTGACAGCTTGGTATCAGGGCATCGATCATAGCGAACTAGGATTCCTTCTCGAGTCTAGACTATGATCACTAGGGCTCTCACGAAAACATTTTTACATTGCATACACTAAACGTCCAGATCCAGGATACAAAAAATACTTTTACAAATAAAAGGCATAAATACACTTTTCAAAAATATTATTTCAGTCTTAGAGACTGAGGGAGGATCAGTCTTAGAGACTGAGGGAGGATCAGCCTTAGAGGGCTGGGGATAATTTAGTCTTAGAGACTGGGAGGTTGGTCTTAGAGACCAGGGATTTAGTCTTAGAGACTGGGAGGTTGGTCTTAGAGACCAGGGATTTAGTCTTAGAGACTGGGAGGTTGGTCTTAGAGACCAGGGATTTAGCCTTAGAGACTGGGAGGTTGGTCTTAGAGGAACCAGGGAGTTAGTCTGAGAGACTGGGAAGGATAGTTCGGGTAAGACTAGGATGATTACTTGTTTGTTGTGACTTACATGTTTATTTGACTTTATGATTGATATATGTGCGTATATGTGATTGTGTTACAGACGACATGGTTTCATCATCAGACACAAGAGTATCGGACAAACTAGACCCCATGGCGATCGTGTCAGATGACGAGATTTCGTCAGAGCAGGAGGTCTACACATCAGACACCACCAGCACGGACGATGATGATTTTCAGCCGTTCGCGCTACCCGATGTTGGAGTTGAGCCTGCTGATGGCATTCCTGCCGGGGATTTACCACTTGCGGTGATCCCTGCTCCTATACCGCTTGCTGCTTTTCCAGTAGTTGATATGCCACTCGATGCCGTTTCTGACGACGACATCGATCTATTTGAGGAGGATCCGCCTGAGGCTGACTATGAGGGCGGGGCCCCTATTGATGCTGACGTTATTCTTCCCATTGCTGAGGCCCCCATAGAGGAGCTTCCTGTTGGTTCACCTGTCCCGGACTCATTGGAGTATGTGGCATCTGCATCTCTGCACGACCATGGTGTGCAGTCTCACTCTTCTGACCCTGACATGGCGATGTCAGCTGCACATGGTCCATCGCACGAGTTCGAGTTTGATCACGAGGTTGATGATGCTTTTGAGCCGATCTTTCCCCCTGGTTTCGACCCTGACCACGATATTGAGATTATTCACATGGATCAGCCCCTAGAGGCACCCGTAGATCCTATTGACCCTTTGCTTGACATCCCTGATGGTTTTGATATGGATTTTGTTGACCCGGAGCCTGATGTGGCCCCAGAGCCAGTAGTTGCTCCTGACCCTACATTAGAGCATGACCCTGTCTATGATGATGCACCAGCCATCGCACCCCTTGTTGGTGACATACCCGCTGCTGATCTTCTCGCTGTTGCTCCACCCTTGATAGAGGATCCTGTTGTTGTTGCACCATTTCCCGATCCCGTGCCGGTACCGTTTGACCGTGCACCTTTTGCTACTCATATAGATCCACGTTACGCCGACACCCGTAACAGGTGGATCGATGACGATGACGATTACCCACCATTTGTGTTACCTGTTACACCTCCAGTAGCACCTGTTTCGGTACCCACTGATATTCCACTATCTCACCCACACACGACCGATGTCCATCATACTGATCTTCCGATTACCTTTCTCCAGGACATTCCTCCGCCACGTCCTGGGGAGGGTTCATCGCGACAGCCTTTTGGTCCCGTACCTTTCATGGCAGGAGGCAGCCAGTTTATACCATAGGTTACTCATCCTTCTTTTGTTCCACCTGTGCTGCCATCATCCTTACCCTTCACACCTCAGTTTCCTTCTGTTGCACCACCCACTGCACCATCTTTCATTCCGTCTAGCGAGCCATTCTTATGGACTACGCCCCCTATCATGCCACTGTCTGATCCGTACCACCCGTACCATGTTGGGTACTCTACGGAGGACATCCTCACTTCCTTGATGATACAGCAGGATGCATTGACGCGTCGTATTCAGGATTTGGAGAGAGCTCCACGTCCATCTTGTCATTGTCAGACACCCTTCGCAGCACCACACGCTCCTTGTCCACTTTCCCCTGACTCAGACGCTCGTTTCATGACTTCTGAGCAGCAGATAGCATATTTGATGCGCGCCTTTCGTGCCTTAGAGGAGGACTGGTTACACATGCGTCGTTTACTTTTCTCTCATTTTCCTCCTCCTCCGCCATCAGCATAGGCGTTTTTGGTTTTATGCAGGTCAATCTTTTGGTGAGAAGGTCGCTATTGAGCCAGCTTACGAAGCTTTTTGAGAGATCACACTTTTTGTATATGATAGTTGTAATTTGACTTGTACTTTTGGGGGTGATGTAGCCCCACGATCTTACTTTGACATGTGATGTACTATTAAACTTGTAAAACACTGTTGTGGTCGTGATTAATGAAGCTCAATGGCAACATTCTCACTACATGCTTTGTTGGGTTAAATGTTTTAATTTATGACATAAGATGTTATGTGTTGATGGATGTTACTGTATATGTATATTTATTATACTTACTATGACCTAACCTACATGATCATCTTTTAGAAGATGCCACCAAGACGCGAAGTACACATGCCTACTACCCAGGCAGAACTCCAAGGGATAATTGCCGCCGCTATAGCACAGTATGCAGCCTCCCAAGGAGGAACCAGCAGGAGTATTTCGAACAACAACGGCAACAACAATCCACCCCATGGTAATGTCAAGTTTCTTGAGACATATTACCATACATTTGGATGTTTATACCACGTCCGCTAATACCATTTGTAAATATTAACGTATGTGCAGGGTGCACCTACAAGCAGTTTCTTGACTGCAAGCCCGTGAATTTCGACGGCACAGAAGGTGCTGTTGCGTTTGTTAGGTGGGCTTAGAAGACAGATTCTGTCCTACGAATGAGCAAATGCGCTCCCGAGCAACAAGTGACCTACATCTCAGGGCTGTTTCTGGATGGAGCCCTATCGTGGTGGAATTTACAAGTGCAAACTTTAGGAGAAGCTGTTGCTTATGCGTTAACATGGGCCGAGTTAAAAGAGTTAATGAGGAAAAAGTATTGCTCGCGTGCTGAAATACAAAGGCTAGAAACTGAGTTCTGGCATCTGAGAATGGATGGTCCCAAGATTGCAGAATACGTTCAAAGATTTCATGATTTGTCTCACGTAGTACCGTACATGGTCACACCAGAGTTTAAGCGTATTGAGAGATTTATCTGGGGATTGGCACCCCAGATAATGAGTATGGTTACCACGTCCAAGCCCGCGACGATCACAGAAGCCATCGACCTAAGTGTGGCGCTCACTGAAGAGGCCATTAGGTTGAACAAATTCTCCATTTCGGAACCAAAGAAAAAGGAAACACATGTTGAAACGTCTGGTGAAAACAAACGAAATTTTTCCAATTTCAAGCAAGGCACCACAAGTGTGAGCAAGAAGGGCGAGTCAAGCACACCGGCTAGAGCTGCAACCGGTGTTGAGAACAAAGGAAAGGGTTACATGGGCACTCTACCCAAGTGTAACACATGCCAGCGCCATCATTCTGGCCGATGCGGACTGAGAACATGTGAGGCTTGTGGGAAAATTGGTCACCTGAAGGATACTTGCTGGGTTAGTGTTGGCCGGGGTGGCCAAGGAGGTTTTGGTAATAGGAACAACAATCGAGGAGGTAACGGAAACGGAAATCGTGGGAATGTTGCGAATCAAGCTGGGAATGGAAATCGCAACCAAAATAACGCTCAAGGTGGAAATGGGAATGGGAATGGCCGAGGGCCAGGATGCTTTAATTGTGGGGAAGTTGGGCACTTTAAGAGGGAATGCCCAAAGCTGAATCAAGCCCATGGGAGAGTATTCAATATCGGCGCAAGGGAAGCGCGTCAGGATCCTAACGTAGTCACTGGTACGTTCCCTATAAACCAACGTTTTGCATCTGTTTTGTTTGATACTGGTGCGGATTATAGTTTCGTGTCATTAGAATTTAAGAATATACTTGGGTTGACACCTAGTAAGTTAGACGTTCTGTACTCGATTGAATTGGCGAATGGGAAACTAGTTGAAACGGGTGAAGTCATCAAAGGATGCGTGATTGAGCTAGGAGAACACGAGTTCACTTTGGATCTACTACCAGTTGAATTGGGAAGCTTCAACGTGGTAGTGGGAATGGATTGGTTATCGAGCAACAAGGCCGAGATCGTTTGCCATGAGAAGACCATCCGCACCCCTATGACGGATGAAGAAATGATCGTAGTGCACAGAGAGAAGCGTGATACGCCACTGAGGATTATTAGATGTCTAAAAGCTAGGAAGTGTTTACAGAAGGGGTGTGTTGCCTTCTTGGCACACATCGTGGATAAAGAAGTTGCTGAACCAAAGATCAAAGACATCCCGGTAGTAAAAGAATATCCTGAAGTCTTTCCGGAAGACTTGCCAGGATTACCGCCGCAGCGACAAGTTGAGTTCCACATTGATTTGGTTCCAGGCGTCGCGCCTGTAGCCAAGGCACCCTATAGACTTGCGCCATCGGAGATGCAGGAGTTGTCAACACAACTCCAGGAGCTGTTGGACAAAGGATTCATCAGACCAAGTTTCTCACCTTGGGGAGCTCCGGTTCTGTTTGTTAAAAAGAAGGATGGTAGTTTTCGGATGTGTATAGACTACCGCGAGCTTAACAAGTTGACCATCAAGAATAGATATCCCCTGCCGAGAATCGATGACCTATTTGATCAACTGCAAGGCTCAAGTTTTTATTCAAAGATCGATCTTCGATCAGGATATCATCAACTAAGGATACAAGAGGAAAGTATCCCGAAAACGGCCTTTAGAACTCGTTATGGACATTACGAGTTCCTGGTCATGCCGTTTGGGCTGACAAACGCACCGGCAGTCTTTATGGATTTAATGAATAGAGTGTGCAAGCCGTACCTCGACAAGTTCGTGATTATGTTTATTGATGACATTCTAATCTACTCGAAGACGAAGGACGAGCACGAACAGCACTTAAGAGCTATTCTAGAGCTACTCAAGAAGGAGAAATTATACGCCAAGTTCTCGAAGTGCGAGTTATGGCTGCGTGAAGTCAAATTTCTTGGACACGTGGTTAATGGAAATGGAATCCATGTTGATCCCACAAAGATCGAGGCGATAAAGAGCTGGGAGACTCCAAAGACGCCAACCGAAATTCGACAGTTCTTAGGTTTGGCTGGTTATTATCAAAGGTTCATTGAGGATTTCTCTAAAATCGCTCAACCTCTGACCGCGCTCACACAGAAAGACAAGAAGTTCGATTGGGGTGACAAACAAGAAGAAGCGTTCCAGTTGTTGAAGAACAAGCTTTGTGATGCACCGATCTTATCGCTACCCGAAGGAACGAACGACTTCGTGGTGTATTGCGACGCATCACGTCAGGGATTGGGTTGCATGCTGATGCAACGCCAGAAGGTTATAGCATATGCGTCGCGCCAGTTGAAGATTCATGAGAAGAATTATACCACGCACGACTTGGAACTAGGCGCCGTGGTATTTGCGTTAAAGATTTGGCGACATTATTTGTATGGTACGCGATGTACAATCTTCACTGATCATAAAAGCTTACAGCACATATTCGATCAGAAGGAACTCAACATGAGGCAGAGACGCTGGGTAGAGCTGTTGAATGATTATGATTGCGAGATCAAATACCACCCAGGGAAAGCAAATGTGGTCGCTGATGCCCTGATTCGAAAGGAAAGGATTAAGCCCATAAGGGTTAGGGCTATGGAAATGATTGTCCAGACAGACCTCTCTTTGCGCATTCGTGCCGCGCAGAGAGAAGCTTTAAAAGAAAGAAATATTGAGGACGAATATCTCCGTAGGATGGAGAAGCAGTTGATACCCAACGAGGAAGGGACTTTATGCTTTATGAAACGGATTTGGGTTCCTCTGTTTGGCGGGTTGAGGAAGGTTATTTTCCACGAAGCTCACAGGTCACGGTACTCAATTCATCCCGGTGCGGATAAGATGTACCAGGATCTCAAGGATTTCTACTGGTGGCCTAGGATGAAGGGCGATGTGGCAGTATATGTTAGCAAATGTTTAACGTGCGCGAAGGTGAAGGCCGAGTACCAGAAACCTTCCGGTCTTCTACAGCAACCTGAAATACCCAAATGGAAATGGGAACAGATTTCCATGGACTTCATAACTAAACTGCCAAGGACGCCCAAGGGTCACGATACAATTTGGGTGATAGTAGATCGTCTAACCAAGTCTGCGCACTTCCTGCCAATCAAAGAGAAGGACAACACTAGTAAACTTGCGGAAATATACATGAGAGAGATTATTGCACAACATGGAGTGCCTCTCTCGATTATCTCTGATAGAGATGGACGCTTTGTATCAAGGATTTGGCAATCCTTCCAAGAAGCTTTTGGCTCGCAGTTGAATCTAAGTACCACTTTCCATCCACAAACTGATGGCCAAAGTGAACGAGCTATTCAGACATTGGAGGATATGCTGAGAGCATGTGTAATGGACTTAGGTGGTAGCTGGGATAATCATTTACCGTTGGTCGAATTTTCATACAACAACAGCTACCACACAAGTATTGGAGCCGCGCCATTTGAAGCTCTTTATGGACGCAAGTGTCGATCACCACTGTGCTGGGCGGACGCGGGTGATAGACAGCTTGTTGGTCCCGAAATAGTCCAAGAGATGACAGACAAGATTGCATAGATTCGAAAGCGCATCGACGCGGCTCGCGACAGACAGAAAGCCTATGCAAATCCAAGGAGGAAACCCTTGGAGTTTCAAGTTGGGGATATGGTTTTATTGAAGGTTTCACCCTGGAAGGGTGTGGCACATTTTGGAAAGCGTGGGAAGTTGAATCCGCGTTACATTGGCCCTTTCAGAATCCTGCAAAGGATTGGGCTTGTAGCCTACAAATTGGACCTACCTGCTGAACTCAATAGTGTTCACGATACATTCCATGTATCGAATTTGAAAAAGAGTCCAACACAAGAAACGGTGATCATTCCTGCTGACGAAGTTCATATCGATGACACGCTCCACTTTACCGAAGAACCCGTCGAGGTTACGGATTGGAAAGTTAACAAAACACGCAGGAGCAGTGTCAAACTCGTCAAAGTTCGATGGAACGCAAGACATGAGCCAGAATTCACGTGGGAACGTGAGGATCGTATGAAAGAGAAATACCCCCATTTATTTCCCAAGACCCCTGCAACTAGAAGCAGAACATAAAATTTCGGGACGAAATTTCTCTAACGGGGGGAGAATGTGACAACCCTCACAAAACCAGGTATCCGTACAATTAATTAGTATTTAATTAGTGCTTAATTACGGTGCTTGATTACAACTGTGATTTAAACTGCTTACTGTTTTCTGAAATATACAAACTCATGCATCACATTTTACTACTGTCACTCCATTCATTACACACAAACATTAGTGACAAACTTGATGCACCAAGCACAGTTAGCACAGTGAACGGATAACCCAGTAAACATGCTGACATTGCCAGCACCTAGACAGACATTATATTGAGGCCAGTTTGAGCCGGGAATAAAGTACTACACTGGTAGGGAGTGTAGGGAGGTGAGGATCATGAAACTACGTCACTAGGTGATAGTTATAGTGACCGGAAGTGCCTAAAACATACATTAAGTGCAGAATTCTGCACTAGTTAACCAAAATTCAGCATTTAACAATGCTAGTAAAGTGCAAAAACTTGGCAAAATAGTCCTAGACACTTCCCAAAGTGTTGGTAATTTATATGTGTCACTAAAAATAATATAAATGACACTTTAAAGCTTTATTTAACACTTTAACGGATCAACATTCAACCGAACAACCGGACTTTACCTGGAACATAAAAATATTGCCAAGTACATTGTTTTTACTTTTCTGAGCTAGTTAGGGTCCCCGGACACCCTAACACACCTTATAATATATAACACATGATAATACACTAACTAAATACTTAAATCCTAACCAAATTAGTAACTAGTTCCATTGCATCCCAACCCCATACCCCCCCCCCCCTTCTCTTCGACGGTTCCAAGGGTGGGACACACCCTTGCTTCTTTTGATTATTTTATTCCTAAATGTTGGTTATCTAGAGAACATAATACATGGTGGTTAATAAGGAAGATGGATTATACATAAACACCAAAGGTTAAGAACTCTCATTCACAAATCACCAACTCAAACTTGCTCTCTCTCCTTCCCTCTTGCTTGGTTTCGGCCGAACACAACCATCACCACCATCACTATCATTCGAACTTCATCATCCATTCTAAGGACATACAAAGGTGCAAGAGATCATACAAGAAGGCTCGGTGCACTCGGAAGTTCAAAGACCACCCTTGTTTTCTTTTATCCACCACATTTACGCCTTGCTTCTTCCCTAGCCTTGTGCTAGTAGTAAGTGCTTCTAATCATCATCTTGATCTTGTTTTTGGTGGTTAATAGATGATTTAATGGTGAAAAATTAAGAAACTCTAAAGAACATGAACAAGTCTTAAACATAAAGTGTTAAAGGGTGGATAAAGAGAAGTTATTTGTGTAAATCTTGTAAATCTTGTGTAGTTGTGATTATTTGATGTTGATTGTTAGTAGAAACAAGATGGATCATCATCTAGACATACTAGTTTATGTTCAAGAACATAAACTAGTAGGATGTAAAAGTTAGAAAATTGAAGGATGATGTATCCATCCAATCATAAGCTTTAAACTTGAATAAACATAAGCTTTCTTGCTAAATGAAGTTGTAAACTTGTGGATCTAAAGATCGACAAGTGGTTTTTCGGAAGAACCAAGTGAAAGATACTAGTTTTGTTAAAACCCGGATCTTACATGAACTAAATATATTTTTAGAAGGTAAACAAGTGTATAAACACTTGTGTAACAAGAAAGTTTAACAAAGAAACATTTTTGTAAATCATGACTAGAAGTTGTTGAACTTCAAATTCTTTAAAAATATAGTTTTTTAAGAAACTAATCTTATTTTTAAAGATAACAAGACCTATTAAGCATGATGGTAACTTACTATATATTTTTACACACTATCAAGTTCATGAGTTTATGATTTAGGCTTACTTTTGTCAAGTTTGATGATTAAAGATTGTATATTGTTGATGGATGATTGTTGAGTAAATTTTGAAAAGAAAATGATACGCTAGTAAGCGTGGACACCTCCATTTACAAAGGAAACTCTGGCGAAATTATTCTAGAATTTCAACACTTAGAAATATTTTTCTAACAAATGTTTACAAATATATTTTTCACTTGGTTTTCAAAATAAACTTCGCCACGATTTTTATTTCAAAAATTATCAAGTATTGGAGGTGGATTTTCGTAAATAAAATCTGATAAATATATACTTAGAATATATATTTTGTAATAAAACGCTTGTGTGATTATGTGATTATTTTGTGAAATAGATATATTATTTTTAGGATAAAAATAATATAACTTGAAAATACTGTGAAATTACGACTCCAAAATAATACCAACGCTCTCACAAATGAATATTTAAGTTACACCGGTATTGTTATTACAACGCGAACTTTAAAACGTAACTGATGTAGTATTTCTGAAAAATACTCTCATATGTATATTTTGATAAAGTATTATTTTGGAATTGTATGAGATAAAATATAATATTTTTGGGAAAATTATATATATTTTGGGATTAAAATATATTTTCGGGATTATAAAGCATACATGTATTAAGTCCCCTATCCTTGGGAAGGAATATACTTATAAAATAAATAATAAGTGTGAATACGGGATAGTTACCTAACTATTTCTCCAATTAAACATTTAACCTTGAGCCAAGGCACGGCCCATCCGTCTAATAGGAATTAGTACGTGTAGGTCGTCACGCAGCAGATAGAGTTGGAGATTGACGTTTCTGGATACGCACTTCTGTGAGTTCATGCCCCCTTTTCTCTTAACTGTTTTCAGTTTTTATACTTTGGGGGTGGAATACATGTTACAATATTTACAGACACTTTTATACATGGTATGGTTAGCTTAAGGAGGGTTTACTACTTAGATCATGTGAGTGGGTAGGCGAAAACTTGAGGCCATTAATCCTCGTTGTAGGACCGAGGGTCATGAGCGATAGATCTATTTGGGTGTAGCGAGCCCAGCTCCTGAGTCCACTGTACGGACCATGGAGTGACTTTGAGCCCGACGCATAAATCCGCTAGGTTTGAGTCTTCCTGCATCACTTCACACATATCATTGGGTTTGCAACCCAATGGTGATCTCTTTTTCCTTAATTGCTACATACCAGGGATTTTCATACATACAGACATATTACAAAGGTTTATTCATACTCACTTTTACATGAACTCGCTCAACTTTTGTTGATTTTTCAAACTACATGTATTTCAGGAAACTAATGGATCTGGCCAAGTTTGCAATGAGGTTAAGCTGCGTAGGAATAATGATGTCATCCGAGTTTAGGAAATGTGACCTTTGCCTGGACGGGTTACAAGTCTTAAACTGTGTTTCTATTTATGTCTTTTGGTTGTGTCTTGTGAACACATTTTAAAATTATGTCTGATCATAATCTGTTTTAAGTGTCAACTTTTAAAACAATGTGGTTGTAGTAACCTTTAAAACATGTTGAATGGATGAAAATCATGATTTTATTTTCATATAGCATGGTTGTGATTGTGCTATGGTATTAAGAAGTCACACCAAAATAAACCCACGCTTCCGCAAAGCCAGGGTGTGACAATAATAGAATTCAATGTTGAAGGTATTTCGTTCTTGTCAAAATATTCCATAGAACACATATATAAATAATTTATATATAATCATATAAAATCCTATCTAACAAGGATTTATATCTTGTATAAGCTGAACTTGTAAACTGTTTATAATGCGTAAAATGATAATGTAATGTATTGTAGGCACATAGTCTGTTAATGTAGTGTGTCTATTTCTCATAGACTTCACCCAGGAAATGTCCTCGCTTGATTTATATGAAGTGAATTTTTGTTGTAGTAGACCTTGAAAAATGTTTATGCAATGAAAACCTCTTGTTCTTGTATAAATTATTTTCGTGAGAGGTCCCTAGTGATTGTAGACTAGACTCGAGAAAGAATCCTGGTTCACTACAATCGATGCTCTGATACCAACCTGTCACACCCGCTCATAGCGGAAGCGCGAGGTGTGATCTGATCGGTTCTCATTGCATAACAATATAAGTGAACTTACTTAATGAATAAAAACAAGCTCCAATACCATTGTCATAATAGTTTCAAAAGAACGCAACATAAGTTAAATGTATTGGCTACAAACCGTCAAATGAAAATAAGTTGTCATTGTTTTATACATCAAAATGTAAGTCTTAAAATGTCAAGGCTTTGACAACTATATCACCGCAAAGAGGCGGTATAAAACGGGCAAACCCTTCAAATGGTGGCATGGAGTCTTGATACTTGCTTTCCTTAACTGAAATATCTGCATGGTCCACTAATTCCCTGAAATACATGTGAGTTTGAAAACATCAACAAAAGTTGGCGAGTTCATGCAGTTTAGCTGTATAAGATGTACTGTAAAATGTGAGTTGTATAAAATGTATCTGTAAAATGTGTGTTGTATAAAATGTATTTGTAAAATGTGAGTTGTATAAAATGTATCTGTATGTAAAGATGTAGTATGTAAAGCGTCAATGAAATCGTTGATCATTAATGTTTCGCGAGGACATTAATATGTGTGACGAAATAGGAAGCAATCCAAACCTAGACGATTTTGTGTCGACTACTATCGACTGGGACACAAACGTACTCTTCTGTATGGGTCCACGACCAAGAGTGGGGCTCGCCAAAACCCATTAGATCTAACCCTCTGTACCTAGGTCGAAACTGGATTAATGGTGCTTAGATGTATGACCCTAATCGCACATGATCTAAGGTGTTACATTCCATGACTTAACATACAATTGAACATGTATTTTCCCCGATAGTTGTAAAGTTGTAAAAGCATTTAAAATGAATAGGGGACATGAACTCACAGAATTGCGTTCCATAAACTGTATATAACTGTAACCTCACTGGTTGTTGTCTTGAATTGTATGACGACCTACAAAGGTCCTATATTTGTTAGACACTTCGGTCTTTGTAATGACTCGTATACAAATCTTTTATCTTGAATCTGTGTTAAGACTTGTATGTCTTTGTTATTCGTTGAACTGTGTCTTAGATTTATTAACCGATAACTGTTTAGTGTATATATTTCATCAAATACATATTCTTGTATCTCGTAAGTTGTATCGTAGTTGTATAAATGTGTGTTCACCAAGTGTTAGGTGATGTGAATGTGTATATCGTTGTACGTATAGGAATACGCATGTCCGCGTTGTTCATTATGTGATCTTGTATCCTTAGAATATATACCTATATATTCTAAGATATATTTCATATGAATATATATGTTATACATGGTAAAAGGTATAGAAAATATCTTAAAATAATCTATTTTTATGACTGGTTCTAAAATATAATTTTAGTCTATTACTAAAACAATATATTTTAGATGGGAAGAAATATATATGTATGTTTATATATTTCAAAATCGATACCTTTTTAACATAAACCATAAGTAATATACTTTGTATATAGTAGAAAATATATGGTTATTTATTCGGTTTAGAAAACTTAGTTTACCAAGTCGTCGATATATTGTGTATTATTGTCCGTAATACTTATATAGTCCGTATATTTGTCCGTAAGTCCAATTTGTCAATAAGTTGTGTCCGAAGGCTCGGATCGTCCGTAAGTTGTTTTTAAGGTGTATTTATATGTAGTCTTGTAAGACTTTAGTTGTAATGTGTCTTGTGTTTATTTGTACCATTGTATTTAAGTTACTAGTTTTCATACATATAACTAATACAACCAAATAACACATAGCACATAAGTTGTTAAGATAACTAAATATATATTTTCTCAAAAATATATATTTATATCTAGTTTTGCTTTTATAAAAACTATTCTTTCAAATCTTTTTATTCAAATAAAGATTTTGTCAAAAATGATAGTTTTTATAACATATGATTTTTAAGAAAAAATGGACATATTTCCTTTGAAATGTATACTTTGCCATGTTTAATAAAACATATCTTTTTCTTTTAAAAATAACCAAAAATCTTCTCATTATATTTTTAACAAAAACATATGAGATTTATATCATAATCTTAACAAGATGAAACATAAACATGTAGGGTTTTGCTATGATCATTACAAATGTTTACTAGTTCAAAAACCAAGCTTTACTTCTAGTTTTATCAAACTTTTTATAAAAAACCCATCTTGTATGTTTCTTTTTATAATCTTGTAAAAGTATTTTTTTTTTTAGTGAAAAACCTTATATACTTTAACAAAATCAAAGATTATGATCATCCATTTAAACATTTATGTTTAACAAAAACCCTTTAACATTTTCATGTACACTTGTTAGATCATGTTTTTAAACATCATCTAACAAGTTATTCATATGCTAATCATCAAAACTAGATCAAATATGCAAGTAATAATCCTTAAACCACAACATAAACAAACTTATATATCATGATTTTTATTTTGCTTCTTTGTATTTTCATATTATTTTGTATGATTGTTTAGTTTATTACATGTTTTTTAACAATCATAAACATAAATAAGTATGAAAAAGAGATTTTAGAAGGCTTACTTCTAGCACTTGTGGCTAGGGATGATCTAGATGATGATCAAAGAAAAGAAAAAATGTTGATCTTGATGTTTGGAAGCTATGGAATGGAAGGAAGAGCTTGCTTCAACTTGTAGTGTCTTTAGATCTTCCTAAGTTCCTTCAAACTCCATCTTGATCAACAAAGAAAGGCTTGAAATGTGAAAGTTTTTGATGGTGTTCTTGGCTAAAAGAAGATAGTTGAGAGAGTTTCTTATGTGTGTGAAATGTGAGGTGAAAAATGGTAATGAAATGGTTAGTGATTTTGGTAAGTTAGATGTTATCACCTTTCACCATCTGTCACCATTTGATCCACTTGCAAACATTAGGTAAATATCTAAGATATTTTTGGAAACAAGTTTGGTTGGGGGGGGGGGGGTCCCAGATGTTGTAACTTGTTTTATTAGTTTAAAGTGTTAGTTTTTATTAGAAATTGTTTAGAAAAAGCTTTAGATGTTCAAGTGTTTAAGTGTTTAAAAGGTGTTAAGTGACCATTACTAGACCAAATTAATCCAAATAACATTAGATGGTCACTAAAAAACAGATCCGATATCGTTCGGATATTCGTTTGGCGTTGTTTCCGTTAGTCGTTATTTGAACGCTAAGCTTGTGTAAGTTGTGTGAATTGATGTGATTCTTGGTTTAGCTGATACCCCAAGGTATTCTAATATGAATTTTAGGTTATACGACTCTTTTGTACATTGCATATAACTTAAAATACTGATTTCTGTAGAATTTCTGCGGAAAAGTGTTGAAATTGTCGTTTTTAGTGCTTTTCGGGCAGTTTTTAGTGTTACCGGACTTCGGGAAGGTATTAAACCAAACCCTTGCATTCCTAGTTAGGGTTTAATGTATATTAGATGTTGGACTTTCATCTGAGTCCTAAAGATGTCATTTAGATGGTTTCTGCGGATCCTGCGTTTTTGTCAAAATACTAGTTCACTAAGTGCTTTTCTAGTTGTTTGATGCATTGTTTAAACTGTTTCAAATGTACTTAATAAAAATGGATCATATGCATCATAAGTAAGTATTCCATGAGTATTCTAAGTTTATGTCATGAAATTTGCAGTTCGGATGTTCAAAACACATAAATGTATAGCTAAAAATGAGTAATTTAAGTGTACGAAAGTCCCCGGAAAGTGGCAGTTGTCACACATATAGTATAGCGAAAGCGTTTACGCATAACCAGCATGTAGCATGTAACGGCGAAGCAAGTAACTATCAAAACTATTTTCACACTTAACCACAAGACTGCGTTGTAGAGTATGTGCGATACATGTCCAGCGGACACGTGAAGTAAAGAGATGTGATCCCTAGCAACCCCTGTCCATGACAGGTGCTGAGTCCAAACTCTAGTACTATCGTTGCTAGAGGCGGTACCGTGTAACACTGTCTAAGCATGGTAACAAGCATTCAAGTTCACGTATAACATGCGGGGGCGGTTAGCGTTAAAAGTGTTTGTGTTGTCTGTTGGTGTATGTTGTTATAGAGAACGTATGTAACACCCAAAAGTTCGTTAAAAGAAAAATGGGTTCGAGTATACTCACAGTATGTGTTTAATAATAAACACAGCCTTGTATTGGATTGAAGGGAGCGCGTTGGAGTTAGCCTGATCACAGAACGATAGCGTAAGCGTTGAACAGCGTGTAAACAGTGCATTGGGTGAGATAACTGTCGAATGGTGAGTCGAACGGATGAGAACCCATTCGATCGGATGGTCATCCGAACGGATGGTGTCACACCCCAACCAATGGCGGAAACATCGGGATGAGACGAAGTGTGAAGATTGCTCGAGACATCATAACACTATTTGTGACGATAATTAAATAATCCAAATTTCATTGCAAGTGCTAAATTGTTATACAACATTTAAAAAAAGAAATTCATCATCTTCCCCAAATAAGTCAACCGAAAGTCAACCCGTCTAATTGACCGATCAAACAGTGTTTATATTCGAATTAAATTTGCAGGATCGTAATGTAAACGAAGATGTACCGAATTGTCGAACAAGAAAGCTCCGGTATCGACGGGAACATGCGGTCCGGCTAACTCCGGCGAGCTCGAAGATTCCGATCAGTTGCAGGTCGATTATTTTGATAACATCGTACCCTAGCATGGTTGGTACTTATCAAAGGATAAGGTCCACTAGAATATGAGGTGGAAATTCCCTTCAAGATTTGGATATCACTCCTAACTTGAGGGTAGCTTTCGTGCAAAATTCAAAGTATAGCTGAGTGAAAGTCATCACCAAATGTGGGAATCACCCCTATTTTGATGGGTCGTTTCGATTGTGTTACACAAGTGTTTGCGGATTTAGAACAGTCGAGTAAAATGTATCAGGGAAAGCGTATGTTGAAGATTAAACAAGCATGTATAAATATATCAAGATTGGCACATAAAGAATGAAGTACTAAGACAATCATTATCACATAATAAAGCATGTATTAACACATAAGAATAGCATGTCAAGTGTTAACACATAAGTGACATATATGTGTAAAGGTCAAAAGAGAGTAGATCACGAGCAAATAAAGTAACATGCAAATAGTTCAAGCAAAGCATAAGAATAAAGCTCTAGAACTATAGACTAGGTTAAAGCATTCCTACTTTTCCTAATTCCCTATAGTTATGGCTCTGATACCAATCTTGCTAACTAAGTATGTCATGTGGATTGTTCTACATTTTTATGCTACTACTCATGGAAACATATCATCGAGATAGGAGTGATTTCCTTACCTTGACGATTAACTCCACTCTCCTTTCCTTAAAACGACCTCACCAACGAGTTAGGGGTGATTCCCTTACCTAGGTGATCGTTACCAAAACCATTTCAAACCTTCTGATCATTCAGTCAACTTAACCTTTAAATTTTAACTAAGCTACAATTTCGTTGGTTCTTTCAAGTTACCGCCAAGAACATGACAACAACAACCATTTCCTTTTTTCAAACATATCTGCGCCGATTTTCTTTTCGGCTCCTGATTTTCCGGTAATTAATACGAGTCCACGTTTCCAACTTGTCGATTAGTGTAAACCTAGACTTTGGTGGCACCTTTGCGGCTCATCATACATCATTTCCGGACTTTACGTAAATGCACGGGCTATAAAAAACCGAACCATTCTACCTTCTCACATCACCACAATACTTTCTTAAACTCCATATCACTCCCACACTCGTCGGAGAAACACACCACTTGAACACAATATTCAAATGGCATATTTCCCAGTAGCACATGCTGAATCCTCAAATGCAGCTAGAATTCATCCCTTCCTTCAGTTTGCTGAGTTACCCACTCGTGAGAAGTATCAGAAACTCAAGCATCTTGAAGTTTTTACCATTAGCGGCATTGATTGGCATCGAATAGGAATGGTTGACCCCAGTGGTTCACTGGCAAGACTACTACCACCCAATACACCTTGGCGCCGTTGCTTCGACATCTTAGAACCATCATATGATGAACTGGTATATGAATTCTTGTCCACCTTCTATTACAAGTCTAATAAAGGTCTTACCGAAGAATCCATTCATTTTCGGCTTTGTGGACAACATCATAACATGTCATTGACAAAATTCGCAGTTTGCCTGGGTATATATACCAATGAGGAAGTTACACAGCCCGTTTTCACGAGGGCATTAACCACTTATACCTACGCGATGATGAAAAGGTATTGGCAACGCCATGCATCAAAGGCATGGTGCGGCAACAATAATTCTGTAAATTTCGAAGACTCTCGTTATCGGTATATGCACCTTGTTTTGGCCAACACCATCGCGGGGCGTGAAATTAATCAACGAAGGGTTAGTACCTCCGAAGTCTTCTATCTATATAGTATTTTCGAGCGAATTCCTTGTAATATTGCCCACGAGCTTGCTGGGTATTTTTCTGGTCAACAATCACACCCCCTGAAAAGTCTCATGGGAGGTTCTTATATTACTAGAATAGCTAAATCATTAGGTGTCTTAAGTGACCAGATTATACAGGAATTTTCTCCACCAAAGGCACCTGGGATTGTAAATTGTAACCTCATTAGACGAACCCCGACTCAACCATCTCAGTCGGGGGGAGCTCCAATTGTCTTAGACAGTACCCCCACACCAAACCTACAACAATCATTATTTCAATTGCCTCCATCATCTTGTTATCGTTTTGATATGCAACCAGAGCTGCCTTGCATACAAGAACATATTCCAACTAACTTATCCCAACCACTAGCACCAAACTTCTTACCAAGCTCCTCACCGATAATTTTTTAGGAGGATCCAGCAATCCAAGAAACTTATGAAAACCTGATGCTCCAAGAATAGTTAGAACCGGAATCACAATTTCCACAGTCCTTCCTGTCACTGTTAAACGAAGTAGAACAACTGCCACCAACTGATGAAGCAGGCCCAAGTGCGGTGCCTCAAATGGATCCACATCCAGATCAAATGGTAGTTGAAATGGCTAGGTTAAGCATTGAGAACCAAGATTTGCTACGGCAAGTGCAATGGTTGACAGAAAGGAATCAATGGTTGGAAAGCATGCTAGCTGCTCGTATGCAACTGGACCCACTACCACCACTACCTGACAGTTTTGAGTCCGAAATTGATCCACTACATGACTCATTTCAAATGTAAACTGTTTCTACCATGTTAGACCGTCAAACAAACAATGCTAGCTATGTTTTGATTCAATAAATGTTGTGTTATATTGATGCTTATGTGATTTGAACGATACTTCGACCTTACGTGTTCTTCACTTAACTAGAAGTGCTATGTGGACCATGTGACGAAACGCGTAATTCTGGGTGCACACTTAATTACGAGGTTCGACGCATGAGAATCATAGTAGGCCTTGTTAAGTAAGGTGGCATATAAGAACATTATGTGGTTATGTGATTATCCATTATTTGCTTATTTGTACACACATTTGTTTGCATAGTATTGCATCACAAATACAACATAGCGTAGCGTCATGCAAAACAATTTCTATACAATGATCCTCGTAAATTCCTCAAAATTATCAGCACCAAACAATGATTTGATTATTTTTCTAATCATTACAATTACATTCTACGGTCTCTCTCGAATAAAATTTCGGGACGAAATTTCCTAAAGTAGGGGAGACTGTAACCACCGTGATTTTATACTATTAAACAAGACTGCATAAACTATAAGGGCCTAACGTGTCATTATGTGAAAGTATAAATTTAGGGTCCTTTATGACATTTTTGAAACCTATTTTATAAATAAAATAATTAAATTTTTAAACTTTTAAAAGTATAGGGTTTAAAATGTCATTTTTGAAACTTAAATTCTAAATAAACTAAATATATATATATATTTGAATTAAAGTCAAGGGACCATTTGGCCATTAATTGAAACTTATATCCCAGGGACTAATATGGTCATTTTGAAACTGTTTTTAACCATTCAACCCTAACCGGGTTAAATAATATAAAAGGGATCCTTGTTTAAAGACTAACCTAGTTAGTCTTTTCAGTTAACTATTACAGGGGCCATTTCTGTCGTATCAGAAACTTAATTAACTCAAAAACTCTAACCGGGTTAAATATTTTACAAAGGAATCTTATCTAAAACGTAACACAGTTAGCCTTCTTAGTTAATTAGTTGAGGACCTGTTCGTATCATATCCGAACCTCAGGGACCAAAGTGTAACTTTGTATTTTGAACCGGAATTCAGCGCCTGTTTCGCCGGATTCGACCCAAAACACAAACCGACAAACGTTCACGTGATCGATAAGCAGGTCTGTTTATTCCCCTCGTAACCAACAACCCACGAGCATTTACTCGGTCCTAACGTGCCTAACATTCGCTTAATCAGAAAAATCATATTCAAACCAAAAGTGGAATCATTCCACTGATTTGTGTCGGTTCATGTCGAATTGAACGCTCTTTTAAACACCCTAAGCCTCTGCGAACACCACACACCCTCTGGAATTCACTAACTCTCCGTAGATCGTCGAATAATCGACCTGCAACTGATCGGAATCTTCGAGCTCGCCGGAGTTAGCCGGACCGCATGTTCCCGTCGATACCGGAGCTTTCTTGTTCGACAATTCGGTACATCTTCGTCTACATTACGATCCTGCAAATTTAATTCGAATATAAACACTGTTTGATCGGTCAATTAGACGGGTTGACTTTCGGTTGACTTATTTGGGGAAGATGATGAATTTCTTTTTTTATTTTAAACTTTATTTTTGATCAGTTTACAAGTTAATTCATATTAATTCGATGATAATGTTATAAAATCCGGAATTTTTATCATATATTCTTTACATACTGAAGTATTTATTAAAAATGTGAAACCTGTAAAAATATTTATAAAACTAATTTTTATATTATTAAACAGTCTTACACTTTAAAATTCATATTAAATCCATTTTTGTGAAATAAATATCGAAACTTTTATGATAATTGTTTTAAGTGATAATATTTACAGAAATATTATTGTTACTGATTTTTCATTTAATTTTGTTATTTATATGATTAAATCAGTATTTACACCTTAAAAGTATAGTTTTATTTAATTGATTTAAATTAAATAACTATATTATTTCTGTCCGAAATTATTTTTATGATATTAAACACTTTATTCTGAACGTATATAAATTAGGTTACTGTTTGGTTATTTACAGAATATTTTTTTTATATTAATCTGATAAACTTAAATACTGATATGTTAACCATTTTATTCCAATTTAATTACACAAAATTAATCAGAGGCCATAATATTTATTTTCCAATAATATTCATGTTCTGTAATTAAAAGTGTTATTCCTAATTTTTCTGATTTAATCTAATTATGTAGATAATTATTAGATAGTTATCATGTTTAAAACAATATGTAATTGTTTATTTCAGAAATAAAAATATTGGCCAAGATTATCATTTTAAATCTGATTTATACCTGTTGGATAATTAAAAGAGTATTTCTAGTTATTCTGCATTAAATTAATTATATAGATAATTAATTGTATAATTATCATGATATTCTGAAAATATATATATATGTTTTTGGAACACAGAAATTAATTTATAATTTTTATAAATTAATTTAACAATTGGACTTCATTGTTGTAACTCTCATTTTTACATAGATTGTTCACTTGACACTTTTATAAGGTAAATTATATATTTATCTGTTTTAAATATACAAATAATACTTTTACTCATTATTTGTATAATATGGTATTTTATACAAAATACCCCACGAATTAATCAAGTTACCAAGTCTTCCCCAAACCGAATTAGTCAAACCATTCAAACGCCCTAAACCGAGTCACCAGTTAACACAATTTACAGTTTTACCCATTGTTGATACATATTCCATATTCGTTGCATGTTCTATCAATTAGAGTGACGTGGAATCTTATTTCCAAGAACTCTCACACTTTGCATACTTGTTTGGACTTACCTGAAATCAAAGTGAGTATACTCGAACCCATTTTTACTTTTAAACACTTTGGGTGCAACATGTATTCTATATCAAAACACTTGGCACTTGAAACTTATTTGAAACATACTCTATCCATTTAAGCATGAAACATGAAACTTGTGATACTTATCTTGTGCTATGTGAACGTTTAATCCTTGTGAAGGGCCGCTCTAACGATTGGTAGTACTATGCATAGGCTATAGGAATAATGCACCTCCCCCGTTTGTACACGAGGGGTATTGTTAGGGTATCATTTGAAACTCCCGTTAAAACTTGGGGAGAGACACTTAAACGCATCGTGAAACTTTGGGCTATCACTTGGACTGCGTAAACTAGCATGGCTGAAACTATTTTTATAATGTTTATATTGGATATGAGTTTTGGTTTGAATATGATTTTTCTGATTAAGCGAATGTCAGGCACGTTAGGACCGAGTAAATGCTCGTGGGTTGTTGGTTACGAGGGGAATAAACAGACATGCTTATCGATCACGTGAACGTTTGTCGGTTTGTGTTTTGGGTCGAATCCGGCGAAACAGGCGCTGAATTCCGGTTCAAAATACAAAGTTACACTTTGGTCCCTGAGGTTCGGATATGATACGAACAGGTCCTCAACTAATTAACTGAGAAGGCTAACTGTGTTACGTTTTAGATAAGATTCCTTTGTAAAATATTTAACCCGGTTAGAGTTTTTGAGTTAATTAAGTTTCTGATACGACAGAAATGGCCCCTGTAATAGTTAACTGAAAAGACTAACTAGGTTAGTCTTTAAACAAGGATCCCTTTTATATTATTTAACCCGGTTAGGGTTGAATGGTTAAAAACAGTTTCAAAATGACCATATTAGTCCCTGGGATATAAGTTTCAATTAATGGCCAAATGGTCCCTTGACTTTAATTCAAAAATATATATATATATAGTTTATTTAGAATTTAAGTTTCAAAAATGACATTTTAAACCCTATACTTTTAAAAGTTTAAAAATTTAATTATTTTATTTATAAAATAGGTTTCAAAAATGTCATAAAGGACCCTAAATTTATACTTTCACATAATGACACGTTAGGCCCTTATAGTTTATGCAGTCTTGTTTAATAGTATAAAATCACGGTGGTTACAGTCTCCCCTACTTTAGGAAA
The DNA here is from genome assembly GCA_030545235.1 of Helianthus tuberosus. Classification (NCBI taxonomy): domain Eukaryota; kingdom Viridiplantae; phylum Streptophyta; class Magnoliopsida; order Asterales; family Asteraceae; genus Helianthus; species Helianthus tuberosus. The sequence goes on from CM060355.1 coordinate 105,485,951, forward strand.
TTTCGTCCCGAAATTTTATTCGAGAGAGACCGTAGAATGTAATTGTAATGATTAGAAAAATAATCAAATCATTGTTTGGTGCTGATAATTTTGAGGAATTTACGAGGATCATTGTATAGAAATTGTTTTGCATGACGCTACGCTATGTTGTATTTGTGATGCAATACTATGCAAACAAATGTGTGTACAAATAAGCAAATAATGGATAATCACATAACCACATAATGTTCTTATATGCCACCTTACTTAACAAGGCCTACTATGATTCTCATGCGTCGAACCTCGTAATTAAGTGTGCACCCAGAATTACGCGTTTCGTCACATGGTCCACATAGCACTTCTAGTTAAGTGAAGAACACGTAAGGTCGAAGTATCGTTCAAATCAAATAAGCATCAATATAACACAACATTTATTGAATCAAAACATAGCTAGCATTGTTTGTTTGACGGTCTAACATGGTAGAAACAGTTTACATTTGAAATGAGTCATGTAGTGGATCAATTTCGGACTCAAAACTGTCAGGTAGTGGTGGTAGTGGGTCCAGTTGCATACGAGCAGCTAGCATGCTTTCCAACCATTGATTCCTTTCTGTCAACCATTGCACTTGCCGTAGCAAATCTTGGTTCTCAATGCTTAACCTAGCCATTTCAACTACCATTTGATCTGGATGTGGATCCATTTGAGGCACCGCACTTGGGCCTGCTTCATCAGTTGGTGGCAGTTGTTCTACTTCGTTTAACAGTGACAGGAAGGACTGTGGAAATTGTGATTCCGGTTCTAACTGTTCTTGGAGCATCAGGTTTTCATAAGTTTCTTGGATTGCTGGATCCTCCTCAAAAATTATCGGTGAGGAGCTTGGTAAGAAGTTTGGTGCTAGTGGTTGGGATAAGTTAGTTGGAATATGTTCTTGTATGCAAGGCAGCTCTGGTTGCATATCAAAACGATAACAAGATGATGGAGGCAATTGAAATAATGATTGTTGTAGGTTTGGTGTGGGGGTACTGTCTAAGACAATTGGAGCTCCCCCCGACTGAGATGGTTGAGTCGAGGTTCGTCTAATGAGGTTACAATTTACAATCCCAGGTGCCTTTGGTGGAGAAAATTCCTGTATAATCTGGTCACTTAAGACACCTAATGATTTAGCTATTCTAGTAATATAAGAACCTCCCATGAGACTTTTCAGGGGGTGTGATTGTTGACCAGAAAAATACCCAGCAAGCTCGTGGGCAATATTACAAGGAATTCGCTCGAAAATACTATATAGATAGAAGACTTCGGAGGTACTAACCCTTCGTTGATTAATTTCACGCCCCGCGATGGTGTTGGCCAAAACAAGGTGCATATACCGATAACGAGAGTCTTCGAAATTTACAGAATTATTGTTGCCGCACCATGCCACTATGTAACCAATATGGTTAGAATGTTTTCTTGGGTAATATGCCCATTAGAATCATACTTGGTGTTTTAGGTCTTAGATGATATTCTACTACTTTAACATATAAACACAAGTTCATTATTAAAGGTTCGAATGAATATATATAGTTTCTAGGTTATATATTACATATTATTTAGTCAAAGATTTCATGTAAGAGGTAGAAGATTAAGATCTTCATTTAGGCACCTCAAAGTGTCATAGAAGTCATACATGAGGTAGGAAGAACAAGCTCCCATTTAGGTACCTCGAGTTATTTATTATCATATATGTCATGTAGGAGGTAGGAAGAACAAGCTCCCATTTAGGTACCTCGAGTTATTTATTATTATATAGGTCATGTAGGAGGTAGGAAGACGAATCTCCCATTTAGGAACCTCATAGATATGTACAAGAAAGGAAAATACAACTATGCATAATCAAAACATCAAGAAGTGAGTGGATGTTCAAGAAAGATAGCCCAAGCTAGTCTAACCATCACACTTTTACCAAGCTTCAAGTTTGAACACTTCTTGTGGGTAGAACCCTAACTAAAACAGAAAGTTTATGAGGTTTAATCCTCTGATTTTAAGTGTCTCAACCTTGTTTTTAAGCCCAACTAACCATTCATTTGGTTATGAGCATTAGGACATAGGTTTGAGATGAGAAAACTCAAGTTTGATTAAGTTTAACAAAGATTTCATGAAAGCACAAAAAATCAGTGGACTTTGGAGCCTTTTTGCCAGAGTTCCAGGGCCTTATTTACTGTGAAAAACCCATGGAATCGAAGGTAAGGAAAATCCAAGCACATAGGAAAAAGAATGGACCAAAACGGACAAGAAATGAGTGAGTTATGCTCACTTTTGTGAAGCTTGCTGAATCTGTCCGAAAATGGAATTCAGCTACGGTTTTGAGAGGTCTTGAAGTGTTTGGAGGCTTGTAAAAGTGTAATGAGGAGTGGGGAAGTGTCTAATATATAGGGAAGGATTAGGGTTTCAATGGGTTGGGCTTTGGAAGTGTTTAGAATGGGTTAACCCATTAAACAAGCCCATAAAACTCAATCATATGGGGCTGAATTTTTGATGATTTGGGCTGCCATATTTCTTTATTTTCTTCTTCTTTTAAACATTATAATGAGTAATTTTGTTAATTAAGTTGTGTAATAATATGCAACAATGTTTCCCCTAACTTGTAACAAGGTATAATATGAAATAAAACATGATTTAACTAGATAAAAAGTGTGATGCATAAGTTTCATGTATTTACAAGTTTAGTACATAGTTTCCAAGAATCACGAATAAGCATCAATTGTTCCACGAAGTTGAATGTTTGAGCATGTATAAAGTATGTGTAACATGTAATTAACAAAGTACGAGTTTCATTCATGATCCAAGTCTCGGATTTTACAACGGTTACAAAGAAAGAACGATTACAAGAATACAAAGTTTCCAAAGTAGAAAAATACGAACACACTTGAAATAAAAGGAAAGTGTAAATAAGCCGGGCGTTACAGTCTCCCCTCCTTTAGGGAATTTCGTCCCGAAATTTAGGAAGACTTAGGGAAAAGATGTGGATACTTCTCCTTCATATCACTTTCGAGCTCCCAAGTAAATTCAGCGCCACGCTTTCCTTCCCATCGAACCTTGACGATAGGAATTCGACTGCGCTTTAGTTCCTTGGCTCCTCGGTCCATGATTTCAACCGGTTTTTCCACAAAATGAAGTGTTTCGTTGACTTGTAAATCTTCGAGAGGGACGTGTAGTCCTTCGTCAGTTAGACACCTCTTCAAGTTGGATACGTGGAAGACAGGGTGTACATTGCTGAGTTCTTCAGGCAGGTCCAATTTATACGTAACATTGCCAATCTTTTCGAGAATTTTGAAAGGACCAACGTAGCGAGGTGCGAGTTTCCCTTTCTTGCCAAATCGGACCACGCCCTTCCAAGGGGATACCTTGAGAAGTACGAAGTCACCTACTTCGTGTTCCATTGGGTTACGTTTCTCGTCAGCGTAGACCTTTTGTCGGTGTCTGGCTTTCAGTAAGTTATCTCGAACCAGTAAAATCTTGTCCGTCGCCTCTTGTATGAGTTCGGGACCGGTGATTTGAGCGTCACCAATCTCTTGCCAACAAATAGGCGAACGGCACTTGCGACCATACAATGCTTCAAAAGGTGCCATTTTAATACTCGTGTGATAACTGTTATTGTACGAGAATTCGACCAAGGGTAAGTGTCTATCCCAGTTGCCACCAAAATCTATTACGCATGAACGAAGCATATCTTCTAAGGTTTGGATAGTACGCTCGGTTTGACCGTCCGTTTGAGGATGGAAGGCAGTACTAAGGTTAAGTTCCGTACCCATAGCAGATTGAAAAGTTTGCCAAAGGCGAGACGTAAAACGAGCGTCGCGGTCAGAAATGATGTCAACGGGAATACCATGGCGACAGATGATCTCATCAGTGTAGATTTGGGCCAATTTAGTGACTTTGAAATCTTCACGGATGGGGAGAAAATGAGCCGACTTGGTTAATCGATCAACGATCACCCAGATACTGTCATGGCCAGAAGAAGTGCGGGGAAGCTTAGTGATAAAATCCATGGAAATGCTCTCCCATTTCCAGACAGGAATCCTTGGTTGTTCAAGTAAGCCAGAGGGACGTTGATGTTCAGCCTTCACCTTCGAACACGTGAGACATTTCGAGACGTAAGTGGCTATATCCTTCTTCATTCCAGGCCACCAATAGGACGTACGCATATCATGGTACATCTTGTCGGCACCAGGGTGAATAGAATACTTCGTGTTATGCGCCTCTTTCATCAGGAACTTGCGAAGGTTATTGCGATTAGGAATCCAGATACGATCGAGATAGTGCAAAATACCATTAGGTTTGGACACGAGACTGTTTTCAGCACCACATTGCATCTCGTTGTAGAGGTTACCCTCATTAACGGATGCATATTGGGCTTCACGTATACGATTCTGAAGATCATGGACGAGTTGGAAACAACGGATACTTTTGACATGAGTTTTACGACTGAGAGCGTCTGCTACTACGTTCGCTTTACCTGGGTGGTATTTGATCTCGCAGTCGTAATCGTTCAATAGTTCCACCCAACGACGTTGACGCATGTTCAGTTCTTTTTGATCGAAGATGTGTTGAAGGCTCCTATGGTCGGTGAAGACCACACACTTAGTACCATAAAGGTAGTGTCGCCAAATCTTCAACGCAAAAACAACTGCTCCAAGTTCAAGGTCGTGAGTAGTATAGTTCTTCTCATGTATTTTGAGCTGTCTTGACGCATAAGCGATGACCTTGTCTCGTTGCATGAGCACACAACCAAGACCAAGGCGAGAAGCATCGCAATATACGACGAAGTCGTCGTTTCCATCAGGAAGTGTGAGGATAGGAGCATGGCATAGCATGTCCTTGAGCGTTTGAAATGACTCCTCTTTCTCGGGACCCCAAACAAAAGGGTTATCCTTTTGAGTCAAGGAGGTCAAAGGGACAGCGATCTTCGAAAAGTTGGAGATGAAGCGACGATAGTAACCAGCAAGACCAAGAAACGAACGAATTTCGGACGGAGATTTAGGTGTGACCCAATTCTTCACAGCTTCAATTTTAGCGGGGTCAACGTGAATACCAAGTTCGTTGACTGTATGACCAAGGAATTGAACCTCTTTTAACCAAAATTCACACTTGGAGAATTTGGCGTATAGACGTTCAGCACGAAGAAGTTCGAGGATAAGACGCAGGTGTTGTTTATGCTCTTCTCGCGTCTTGGAATAGATGAGAATATCGTCAATGAAAACAATCACAAAACGGTCCAAATATGCTTTGCACACCCGGTGCATCAAGTATGTCATGTAGGAGGCTACAAGCTCCCATTTAGGTACCTCGAGTTATTTATTATCATATATGTCATGTAGGAGGTAGGAAGAACAAGCTCCCATTTAGGTACCTCGAGTTATTTATTATTATATAGGTCATGTAGGAGGTAGGAAGACGAATCTCCCATTTAGGAACCTCATAGATATGTACAAGAAAGGAAAATACAACTATGCATAATCAAAACATCAAGAAGTGAGTGGATGTTCAAGAAAGATAGCCCAAGCTAGTCTAACCATCACACTTTTACCAAGCTTCAAGTTTGAACACTTCTTGTGGGTAGAACCCTAACTAAAACAGAAAGTTTATGAGGTTTAATCCTCTGATTTTAAGTGTCTCAACCTTGTTTTTAAGCCCAACTAACCATTCATTTGGTTATGAGCATTAGGACATAGGTTTGAGATGAGAAAACTCAAGTTTGATTAAGTTTAACAAAGATTTCATGAAAGCACAAAAAATCAGTGGACTTTGGAGCCTTTTTGCCAGAGTTCCAGGGCCTTATTTACTGTGAAAAACCCATGGAATCGAAGGTAAGGAAAATCCAAGCACATAGGAAAAAGAATGGACCAAAACGGACAAGAAATGAGTGAGTTATGCTCACTTTTGTGAAGCTTGCTGAATCTGTCCGAAAATGGAATTCAGCTACGGTTTTGAGAGGTCTTGAAGTGTTTGGAGGCTTGTAAAAGTGTAATGAGGAGTGGGGAAGTGTCTAATATATAGGGAAGGATTAGGGTTTCAATGGGTTGGGCTTTGGAAGTGTTTAGAATGGGTTAACCCATTAAACAAGCCCATAAAACTCAATCATATGGGGCTGAATTTTTGATGATTTGGGCTGCCATATTTCTTTATTTTCTTCTTCTTTTAAACATTATAATGAGTAATTTTGTTAATTAAGTTGTGTAATAATATGCAACAATGTTTCCCCTAACTTGTAACAAGGTATAATATGAAATAAAACATGATTTAACTAGATAAAAAGTGTGATGCATAAGTTTCATGTATTTACAAGTTTAGTACATAGTTTCCAAGAATCACGAATAAGCATCAATTGTTCCACGAAGTTGAATGTTTGAGCATGTATAAAGTATGTGTAACATGTAATTAACAAAGTACGAGTTTCATTCATGATCCAAGTCTCGGATTTTACAACGGTTACAAAGAAAGAACGATTACAAGAATACAAAGTTTCCAAAGTAGAAAAATACGAACACACTTGAAATAAAAGGAAAGTGTAAATAAGCCGGGCGTTACAGTCTCCCCTCCTTTAGGGAATTTCGTCCCGAAATTTAGGAAGACTTAGGGAAAAGATGTGGATACTTCTCCTTCATATCACTTTCGAGCTCCCAAGTAAATTCAGCGCCACGCTTTCCTTCCCATCGAACCTTGACGATAGGAATTCGACTGCGCTTTAGTTCCTTGGCTCCTCGGTCCATGATTTCAACCGGTTTTTCCACAAAATGAAGTGTTTCGTTGACTTGTAAATCTTCGAGAGGGACGTGTAGTCCTTCGTCAGTTAGACACCTCTTCAAGTTGGATACGTGGAAGACAGGGTGTACATTGCTGAGTTCTTCAGGCAGGTCCAATTTATACGTAACATTGCCAATCTTTTCGAGAATTTTGAAAGGACCAACGTAGCGAGGTGCGAGTTTCCCTTTCTTGCCAAATCGGACCACGCCCTTCCAAGGGGATACCTTGAGAAGTACGAAGTCACCTACTTCGTGTTCCATTGGGTTACGTTTCTCGTCAGCGTAGACCTTTTGTCGGTGTCTGGCTTTCAGTAAGTTATCTCGAACCAGTAAAATCTTGTCCGTCGCCTCTTGTATGAGTTCGGGACCGGTGATTTGAGCGTCACCAATCTCTTGCCAACAAATAGGCGAACGGCACTTGCGACCATACAATGCTTCAAAAGGTGCCATTTTAATACTCGTGTGATAACTGTTATTGTACGAGAATTCGACCAAGGGTAAGTGTCTATCCCAGTTGCCACCAAAATCTATTACGCATGAACGAAGCATATCTTCTAAGGTTTGGATAGTACGATCGGTTTGACCGTCCGTTTGAGGATGGAAGGCAGTACTAAGGTTAAGTTCCGTACCCATAGCAGATTGAAAAGTTTGCCAAAGGCGAGACGTAAAACGAGCGTCGCGGTCAGAAATGATGTCAACGGGAATACCATGGCGACAGATGATCTCATCAGTGTAGATTTGGGCCAATTTAGTGACTTTGAAATCTTCACGGATGGGGAGAAAATGAGCCGACTTGGTTAATCGATCAACGATCACCCAGATACTGTCATGGCCAGAAGAAGTGCGGGGAAGCTTAGTGATAAAATCCATGGAAATGCTCTCCCATTTCCAGACAGGAATCCTTGGTTGTTCAAGTAAGCCAGAGGGACGTTGATGTTCAGCCTTCACCTTCGAACACGTGAGACATTTCGAGACGTAAGTGGCTATATCCTTCTTCATTCCAGGCCACCAATAGGACGTACGCATATCATGGTACATCTTGTCGGCACCAGGGTGAATAGAATACTTCGTGTTATGCGCCTCTTTCATCAGGAACTTGCGAAGGTTATTGCGATTAGGAATCCAGATACGATCGAGATAGTGCAAAATACCATTAGGTTTGGACACGAGACTGTTTTCAGCACCACATTGCATCTCGTTGTAGAGGTTACCCTCATTAACGGATGCATATTGGGCTTCACGTATACGATTCTGAAGATCATGGACGAGTTGGAAACAACGGATACTTTTGACATGAGTTTTACGACTGAGAGCGTCTGCTACTACGTTCGCTTTACCTGGGTGGTATTTGATCTCGCAGTCGTAATCGTTCAATAGTTCCACCCAACGACGTTGACGCATGTTCAGTTCTTTTTGATCGAAGATGTGTTGAAGGCTCCTATGGTCGGTGAAGACCACACACTTAGTACCATAAAGGTAGTGTCGCCAAATCTTCAACGCAAAAACAACTGCTCCAAGTTCAAGGTCGTGAGTAGTATAGTTCTTCTCATGTATTTTGAGCTGTCTTGACGCATAAGCGATGACCTTGTCTCGTTGCATGAGCACACAACCAAGACCAAGGCGAGAAGCATCGCAATATACGACGAAGTCGTCGTTTCCATCAGGAAGTGTGAGGATAGGAGCATGGCATAGCATGTCCTTGAGCGTTTGAAATGACTCCTCTTTCTCGGGACCCCAAACAAAAGGGTTATCCTTTTGAGTCAAGGAGGTCAAAGGGACAGCGATCTTCGAAAAGTTGGAGATGAAGCGACGATAGTAACCAGCAAGACCAAGAAACGAACGAATTTCGGACGGAGATTTAGGTGTGACCCAATTCTTCACAGCTTCAATTTTAGCGGGGTCAACGTGAATACCAAGTTCGTTGACTGTATGACCAAGGAATTGAACCTCTTTTAACCAAAATTCACACTTGGAGAATTTGGCGTATAGACGTTCAGCACGAAGAAGTTCGAGGATAAGACGCAGGTGTTGTTTATGCTCTTCTCGCGTCTTGGAATAGATGAGAATATCGTCAATGAAAACAATCACAAAACGGTCCAAATATGCTTTGCACACCCGGTGCATCAAGTCCATGAATACAGCAGGTGCGTTGGTCAAGCCAAAGGGCATGACCACGAATTCGTAGTGCCCATAACGTGTACGGAAAGCGGTTTTAGGCACATCTTCTTCGAGAACTCGAAGTTGATGATACCCAGAACGAAGGTCGATCTTTGAAAAGCAGGTCGCGCCTTGCAACTGGTCGAAGAGGTCATCGATGCGCGGAAGAGGGTATCGGTTCTTGATAGTAAGCTTGTTGAGTTCACGATAGTCAATACACATTCGAAATGACCCATCTTTCTTTTTGACGAATAAAACGGGAGCGCCCCAAGGAGAAGTACTAGGGCGTATAAAGCCTTTATCAAGAAGCTCTTGAAGTTGACTTGAGAGCTCTTGCATCTCAGAGGGTGCTAAACGGTATGGAGATTTAGCGACGGGCGTTGCGCCAGGCACTAAATCGATGCGAAAGTCGACAGAACGAGCAGGAGGCGGACCAGGAAGATCGTCGGGAAACACATCAGGGAAGTCACGTACAATGGGGACGTCGCTTATGCTTGGGCCTTTGTCCCCCTTTTTCCACAATGTGGGCAAGAAAGGCGAAGGTACCCTTGCGTAAGCATTTGTTTGCCTTGATACACGACATAAGCTTAAGGCCTTGAGAAGGCTTTTCACCATAGACGTGTAGGAAATCACCGTTTGGAAGAGGTAGGCGAATAAACTTCTCAGAACAGACAACTTCAGCACGAACTCGCCTAAGCCAGTCCATACCTACTATGACGTCGAAACTACCCATTTGCATAGGTATGAGGTCGATAGAAAACGCATGATCGTTAAGGAGTAAAGAACAATTGGAGAGAACGGAATCAACAGCGACGGTTTTACCATTAGCAACTTCGACGGCGAAAGATTTTGGCAACTTAGAACGTTTACACTTGAGCAAGGACTCGAATTCTAACGATACAAAACTTTTATCGGCTCCAGTATCAAATAGGCATGAAGCATAAACATGGTTAACAAGAAACGTACCAGTAATGACGTCGTTCGCGTTTTGAGCCTGAGCAGTAGTGAGAAGAAAAGCTCGACCTCGAGCGGGTGGTAGAGCCTGTTGTTGCTGTGGCTGTTGCTGTGGCTGTGGTTGTTGCTGTCGAGGCTGTTGCGGTTGGTATCGTTGAGGGCAGAGGTTGGCCATATGGTTGATATCACCACACGTGAAACATGCTCGCACAGGGGCGACTTGGTTTGGAGCCAGAAGGGCTTGGTTTTGATGAGCCTGTGGTAGGATGCGGCAGTGTGGGGAAGTATGTCCATTTCGGCCACACCTGTCGCACTTTCGACAACGAGCGTATGGAGGGTGATGATATTGGCATTTATCACACTTAGGTAGCGTTCCGACGTAGATTCTGCGCGGAGTTTCCTCGTTGGCATTAGCAGGTATGGTTTGTAGGGGTTGTGGGTTTGGCGGAGTGACGACCGCATAATTTTGGCTCGAAGCCTTCCGCTTCTTGCCCTGGTTTTTCCTGGACGATCGGGAGGGTAAGGTCTCATCAGTAGTAGTGTCAGTTGTAGCTTGGTGTGCACTCTTTGTTGAAACCTTGTCAAAGGTTCCATGAAGGACGCAGTTGTTGTTAAGTTCAGTGGCTATACGAAAAGCATCTTCGAGGGTTTGGGGGTTGGCGGAGGCAAGGTGATTAGTCAGGGATGGTGCAACACAACGAACGAATTTGGCTATGGTCTTGGGGACGGTCTCAACTTGTCCAGGACATAGGACACTGAGTTGTTTAAAGCGCGTGATCAGGCCATCCATGTCACTCCCTTTCTGAGTAAGGCTCCAAAATTCGTTCTCCAATTTTTGGAGTTCATGGGGAGGACAGAAGTGGTCTTTCATAAGTTGTTTGAAATCGTCCCAAGGCATAGCATGTGCAACATCGTTTCCCTTTTTGTTGCGTTCCGTCGTCCACCATTCGAGTGCCTTTTCACGAAATACCCCAGTGGCATTCAAGGTTCTTAGTTCATCAGGGCAGCCACTTTGCAGGAAGGTAAGCTCGATTGCATCGATCCAGTTCATCATGGCGGTAGCGCCATCCTTGCCAGTAAACTCTAAGGGTCTACAAGCCATAAATTGTTTAAAACGGAAGGTCGATTTGGGTTTGTCTGCCCTTGAGTCGACAGAGCCATGCGGTGAATCGGTGTTTGTCTGAATCTTGCTAACAACATCGGGTAGGACCTTTGCAAATTGTTTGGCCATGAACCTCATGCAATCCTTTTGTGACATGGTTTTGGAAGTTGAACCCCTCTTAGACTTGGTCCTCTTTGATGCACCGCTGGACGACATCTAAGGATGAAGAGAGAAGGAATGGATGAGACTTGATCATGAATTCAAAATGAGTTTGCAAGTTTCAAGCATGTAAGTACGACGTATCATGTAAAGTTCACATATAGCATAAGTTTCCAACATGTATTCAACAAGTATAACACATATGATTGCGTAAAGGGGTATAAATGTAGTTTGTTCACGAGAGTTATTATTGTTCTTGGTTGCGATGACGTGCGAAATGAGAAAAAAATAAATAAATAACTTTGAAATGAAGAACGTTCAAGTATAAAAATCACATATAAATTGAGATACATACAAGAGAGGCTCAATAAAACATTGGATTGTTTCGGGTAGAGAAACGTCGACTATTCCAAAGTGGGTCGAAAGTCCTTTCGAATTAGAGAAAACGTGCTTTGGCCTATAGGTAAGATACTCTCGTCGGGAGGCGACTAACGGTATCTTACCCTTCCAGTTACTACACGTCTCTAATCGATTGAAACAATCGGGACTTTGGCGAGATCGAAAATCGAGGAGTGGGACTTAATCGACAAGGTGCGGGTTTCACCCCTAACTTGACGATTCCGTACCCTAAATGTGGTTGGTACTTGTCGGGTCAAAATAAAATTTTGACACTTTGACAAGGGTCCACTAGAGTTGAAAAGGAAATTACCATTAAGTTGTGGATTTCACTCCTAGCTTAATGGTGAAATTTCGTGCAAAAATAGTTTAAGGTAGAATGAGAGTCGTTTACCAAATTGTGGGTTTCACGCCTATTTTGGTAAAGTCGTCTCGTTTATGTTACAAGAGTATAAAATTAACCAAAAGTGTGTTTGTGTTAGCCTTAGGAAAGGCATGTAAATTTAATCAACAAGAAGTGTAGCTAGGAAGCATATAAAGGTAGAATGCATAAGTTTTAAACAACAAACAAGAGGCAAAATTCTTAGAACTATAGACTAGGGCAAAAGCATAGCAATTTTCCTAATTCCCTATAGTTATGGCTCTGATACCAATCTGTCACACCCCAACCAATGGCGGAAACATCGGGATGAGACGAAGTGTGAAGATTGCTCGAGACATCATAACACTATTTGTGACAATAATTAAATATTCCCATTTCATTTCATAACCTCAAATTGTCAACAATACATAAACTCAAATAACAACAAGTTCAAGAGAAATACATGATAACATAAGCAAAGTTTATACGACATATTAGCCTAAACGTCTATATGTGTATCTAGGCATCAACGCTACTTCTTTTCATGGCATCCTCATCATCATCCGGTAACATGTTTAAAAATACAATTCAATGCAAAAGCAATGGCGAGTATACAAGTTTGATACGTACATAGCAAAAGATAAGTTTCGAACGATTCCTCATAGCAAGCATGTGATTCAAGATAAACAATAAATTTGGCATGTGTCAACATATCAAACCAAAGAAACGCAACATGCAATTGACATTACCACGAGATAAGATGGCGGGTCGTTAATCCTATAGCGCTACATATGTCAAGGATTGGCTCGTACGGACACGAAAATGTATTACCCAAGTTTAAAGTATCAAGCAATCACGTATACAAGCATGTTATAGGAATGTTCATGTGTTTAAGCAAAATGTTCATGTGTAAGTTTTCATAAGTAAACATGTTACACCCAAAAAAGTGGTAAACATAAAAAGGGGTTGCGAGTATACTCACGGTTCACAAGCTTTCCGACTTGAATCCCGCGAGTGAGTTGGTGGATGGATTAAGTTGGAGCACCTAGTCCTTCTACACGAGGAAACATAGGTGTGTGAGTTTGGCGTTTAACGGAAGATTATGAATTTGGAGTTTTAACGTAACATAAAGTAATATAATACGAAAATAATCATCTTTAACTTAGTAACCCTTGTATGACACTATGTAACCAATATGGTTAGAATGTTTTCTTGGGTAATATGCCCATTAGAATCATACTTGGTGTTTTAGGTCTTAGATGATATTCTACTACTTTAACATATAAACACAAGTTCATTATTAAAGGTTCGAATGAATATATATAGTTTCTAGGTTATATATTACATATTATTTAGTCAAAGATTTCATGTAAGAGGTAGAAGATTAAGATCTTCATTTAGGCACCTCAAAGTGTCATAGAAGTCATACATGAGGTAGGAAGAACAAGCTCCCATTTAGGTACCTCGAGTTATTTATTATCATATATGTCATGTAGGAGGTAGGAAGAACAAGCTCCCATTTAGGTACCTCGAGTTATTTATTATTATATAGGTCATGTAGGAGGTAGGAAGACGAATCTCCCATTTAGGAACCTCATAGATATGTACAAGAAAGGAAAATACAACTATGCATAATCAAAACATCAAGAAGTGAGTGGATGTTCAAGAAAGATAGCCCAAGCTAGTCTAACCATCACACTTTTACCAAGCTTCAAGTTTGAACACTTCTTGTGGGTAGAACCCTAACTAAAACAGAAAGTTTATGAGGTTTAATCCTCTGATTTTAAGTGTCTCAACCTTGTTTTTAAGCCCAACTAACCATTCATTTGGTTATGAGCATTAGGACATAGGTTTGAGATGAGAAAACTCAAGTTTGATTAAGTTTAACAAAGATTTCATGAAAGCACAAAAAATCAGTGGACTTTGGAGCCTTTTTGCCAGAGTTCCAGGGCCTTATTTACTGTGAAAAACCCATGGAATCGAAGGTAAGGAAAATCCAAGCACATAGGAAAAAGAATGGACCAAAACGGACAAGAAATGAGTGAGTTATGCTCACTTTTGTGAAGCTTGCTGAATCTGTCCGAAAATGGAATTCAGCTACGGTTTTGAGAGGTCTTGAAGTGTTTGGAGGCTTGTAAAAGTGTAATGAGGAGTGGGGAAGTGTCTAATATATAGGGAAGGATTAGGGTTTCAATGGGTTGGGCTTTGGAAGTGTTTAGAATGGGTTAACCCATTAAACAAGCCCATAAAACTCAATCATATGGGGCTGAATTTTTGATGATTTGGGCTGCCATATTTCTTTATTTTCTTCTTCTTTTAAACATTATAATGAGTAATTTTGTTAATTAAGTTGTGTAATAATATGCAACAATGTTTCCCCTAACTTGTAACAAGGTATAATATGAAATAAAACATGATTTAACTAGATAAAAAGTGTGATGCATAAGTTTCATGTATTTACAAGTTTAGTACATAGTTTCCAAGAATCACGAATAAGCATCAATTGTTCCACGAAGTTGAATGTTTGAGCATGTATAAAGTATGTGTAACATGTAATTAACAAAGTACGAGTTTCATTCATGATCCAAGTCTCGGATTTTACAACGGTTACAAAGAAAGAACGATTACAAGAATACAAAGTTTCCAAAGTAGAAAAATACGAACACACTTGAAATAAAAGGAAAGTGTAAATAAGCCGGGCGTTACAGTCTCCCCTCCTTTAGGGAATTTCGTCCCGAAATTTAGGAAGACTTAGGGAAAAGATGTGGATACTTCTCCTTCATATCACTTTCGAGCTCCCAAGTAAATTCAGCGCCACGCTTTCCTTCCCATCGAACCTTGACGATAGGAATTCGACTGCGCTTTAGTTCCTTGGCTCCTCGGTCCATGATTTCAACCGGTTTTTCCACAAAATGAAGTGTTTCGTTGACTTGTAAATCTTCGAGAGGGACGTGTAGTCCTTCGTCAGTTAGACACCTCTTCAAGTTGGATACGTGGAAGACAGGGTGTACATTGCTGAGTTCTTCAGGCAGGTCCAATTTATACGTAACATTGCCAATCTTTTCGAGAATTTTGAAAGGACCAACGTAGCGAGGTGCGAGTTTCCCTTTCTTGCCAAATCGGACCACGCCCTTCCAAGGGGATACCTTGAGAAGTACGAAGTCACCTACTTCGTGTTCCATTGGGTTACGTTTCTCGTCAGCGTAGACCTTTTGTCGGTGTCTGGCTTTCAGTAAGTTATCTCGAACCAGTAAAATCTTGTCCGTCGCCTCTTGTATGAGTTCGGGACCGGTGATTTGAGCGTCACCAATCTCTTGCCAACAAATAGGCGAACGGCACTTGCGACCATACAATGCTTCAAAAGGTGCCATTTTAATACTCGTGTGATAACTGTTATTGTACGAGAATTCGACCAAGGGTAAGTGTCTATCCCAGTTGCCACCAAAATCTATTACGCATGAACGAAGCATATCTTCTAAGGTTTGGATAGTACGCTCGGTTTGACCGTCCGTTTGAGGATGGAA
Source organism: Helianthus tuberosus (assembly GCA_030545235.1). NCBI lineage: Eukaryota > Viridiplantae > Streptophyta > Magnoliopsida > Asterales > Asteraceae > Helianthus > Helianthus tuberosus. The sequence continues at coordinate 105,501,366 of CM060355.1, forward strand.
GGCAGTACTAAGGTTAAGTTCCGTACCCATAGCAGATTGAAAAGTTTGCCAAAGGCGAGACGTAAAACGAGCGTCGCGGTCAGAAATGATGTCAACGGGAATACCATGGCGGCAGATGATCTCATCAGTGTAGATTTGGGCCAATTTAGTGACTTTGAAATCTTCACGGATGGGGAGAAAATGAGCCGACTTGGTTAATCGATCAACGATCACCCAGATACTGTCATGGCTAGAAGAAGTGCGGGGAAGCTTAGTGATAAAATCCATGGAAATGCTCTCCCATTTCCAGACAGGAATCCTTGGTTGTTCAAGTAAGCCAGAGGGACGTTGATGTTCAGCCTTCACCTTCGAACACGTGAGACATTTCGAGACGTAAGTGGCTATATCCTTCTTCATTCCAGGCCACCAATAGGACGTACGCATATCATGGTACATCTTGTCGGCACCAGGGTGAATAGAATACTTCGTGTTATGCGCCTCTTTCATCAGGAACTTGCGAAGGTTATGGCGATTAGGAATCCAGATACGATCGAGATAGTGCAAAATACCATTAGGTTTGGACACGAGACTGTTTTCAGCACCACATTGCATCTCGTTGTAGAGGTTACCCTCATTAACGGATGCATATTGGGCTTCACGTATACGATTCTGAAGATCATGGACGAGTTGGAAACAACGGATACTTTTGACATGAGTTTTACGACTGAGAGCGTCTGCTACTACGTTCGCTTTACCTGGGTGGTATTTGATCTCGCAGTCGTAATCGTTCAATAGTTCCACCCAACGACGTTGACGCATGTTCAGTTCTTTTTGATCGAAGATGTGTTGAAGGCTCCTATGGTCGGTGAAGACCACACACTTAGTACCATAAAGGTAGTGTCGCCAAATCTTCAACGCAAAAACAACTGCTCCAAGTTCAAGGTCGTGAGTAGTATAGTTCTTCTCATGTATTTTGAGCTGTCTTGACGCATAAGCGATGACCTTGTCTCGTTGCATGAGCACACAACCAAGACCAAGGCGAGAAGCATCGCAATATACGACGAAGTCGTCGTTTCCATCAGGAAGTGTGAGGATAGGAGCATGGCATAGCATGTCCTTGAGCGTTTGAAATGACTCCTCTTGCTCGGGACCCCAAACAAAAGGGTTATCCTTTTGAGTCAAGGAGGTCAAAGGGACAGCGATCTTCGAAAAGTTGGAGATGAAGCGACGATAGTAACCAGCAAGACCAAGAAACGAACGAATTTCGGACGGAGATTTAGGTGTGACCCAATTCTTCACAGCTTCAATTTTAGCGGGGTCAACGTGAATACCAAGTTCGTTGACTGTATGACCAAGGAATTGAACCTCTTTTAACCAAAATTCACACTTGGAGAATTTGGCGTATAGACGTTCAGCACGAAGAAGTTCGAGGATAAGACGCAGGTGTTGTTTATGCTCTTCTCGCGTCTTGGAATAGATGAGAATATCGTCAATGAAAACAATCACAAAACGGTCCAAATATGCTTTGCACACCCGATGCATCAAGTCCATGAATACAGCAGGTGCGTTGGTCAAGCCAAAGGGCATGACCACAAATTCGTAGTGCCCATAACGTGTACGGAAAGCGGTTTTAGGCACATCTTCTTCGAGAACTCAAAGTTGATGATACCCAGAACGAAGGTCGATCTTTGAAAAGCAGGTCGCGCCTTGCAACTGGTCGAAGAGGTCATCGATGCGCGGAAGAGGGTATCGGTTCTTGATAGTAAGCTTGTTGAGTTCACGATAGTCAATACACATTCGAAATGACCCATCTTTCTTTTTGACGAATAAAACGGGAGCGCCCCAAGGAGAAGTACTAGGGCGTATAAAGCCTTTATCAAGAAGCTCTTGAAGTTGACTTGAGAGCTCTTGCATCTCAGAGGGTGCTAAACGGTAGGGAGATTTAGCGACGGGCGTTGCGCCAGGCACTAAATCGATGCGAAAGTCGACAGAACGAGCAGGAGGCGGACCAGGAAGATCGTCGGGAAACACATCAGGGAAGTCACGTACAATGGGGACGTCGCTTATGCTTGGTCCTTTGTCCCCCTTTTCCACAATGTGGGCAAGAAAGGCGAAGGTACCCTTGCGTAAGCATTTGTTTGCCTTGATACACGACATAAGCTTAAGGCCTTGAGAAGGCTTTTCACCATAGACGTGTAGGAAATCACCGTTTGGAAGAGGTAGGCGAATAAACTTCTCAGAACAGACAACTTCAGCACGAACTCGCCTAAGCCAGTCCATACCTACTATGACGTCGAAACTACCCATTTGCATAGGTATGAGGTCGATAGAAAACGCATGATCGTTAAGGAGTAAAGAACAATTGGAGAGAACGGAATCAACAGCGACGGTTTTACCATTAGCAACTTCGACGGCGAAAGATTTTGGCAACTTAGAACGTTTACACTTGAGCAAGGACTCGAATTCTAACGATACAAAACTTTTATCGGCTCCAGTATCAAATAGGCATGAAGCATAAACATGGTTAACAAGAAACGTACCAGTAATGACGTCGTTCGCGTTTTGAGCCTGAGCAGTAGTGAGAAGAAAAGCTCGACCTCGAGCGGGTGGTAGAGCCTGTTGTTGCTGTGGCTGTTGCTGTGGCTGTGGTTGTTGCTGTCGAGGCTGTTGCGGTTGGTATCGTTGAGGGCAGAGGTTGGCCATATGGTTGATATCACCACACGTGAAACATGCTCGCACAGGGGCGACTTGGTTTGGAGCCAGAAGGGCTTGGTTTTGATGAGCCTGTGGTAGGATGCGGCAGTGTGGGGAAGTATGTCCATTTCGGCCACACCTGTCGCACTTTCGACAACGAGCGTATGGAGGGTGATGATATTGGCATTTATCACACTTAGGTAGCGTTCCGACGTAGATTCTGCGCGGAGTTTCCTCGTTGGCATTAGCAGGTATGGTTTGTAGGGGTTGTGGGTTTGGCGGAGTGACGACCGCATAATTTTGGCTCGAAGCCTTCCGCTTCTTGCCCTGGTTTTTCCTGGACGATCGGGAGGGTAAGGTCTCATCAGTAGTAGTGTCAGTTGTAGCTTGGTGTGCACTCTTTGTTGAAACCTTGTCAAAGGTTCCATGAAGGACGCAGTTGTTGTTAAGTTCAGTGGCTATACGAAAAGCATCTTCGAGGGTTTGGGGGTTGGCGGAGGCAAGGTGATTAGTCAGGGATGGTGCAACACAACGAACGAATTTGGCTATGGTCTTGGGGACGGTCTCAACTTGTCCAGGACATAGGACACTGAGTTGTTTAAAGCGCGTGATCAGGCCATCCATGTCGCTCCCTTTCTGAGTAAGGCTCCAAAATTCGTTCTCCAATTTTTAGAGTTCATGGGGAGGACAGAAGTGGTCTTTCATAAGTTGTTTGAAATCGTCCCAAGGCATAGCATGTGCAACATCGTTTCCCTTTTTGTTGCGTTCCGTCGTCCACCATTCGAGTGCCTTTTCACGAAATACCCCAGTGGCATTCAAGGTTCTTAGTTCATCAGGGCAGCCACTTTGCAGGAAGGTAAGCTCGATTGCATCGATCCAGTTCATCATGGCGGTAGCGCCATCCTTGCCAGTAAACTCTAAGGGTCTACAAGCCATAAATTGTTTAAAACGGAAGGTCGATTTGGGTTTGTCTGCCCTTGAGTCGACAGAGCCATGCGGTGAATCGGTGTTTGTCTGAATCTTGCTAACAACATCGGGTAGGACCTTAGCAAATTGTTTGGCCATGAACCTCATGCAATCCTTTTGTGACATGGTTTTGGAAGTTGAACCCCTCTTAGACTTGGTCCTCTTTGATGCACCGCTGGACGACATCTAAGGATGAAGAGAGAAGGAATGGATGAGACTTAATCATGAATTCAAAATGAGTTTGCAAGTTTCAAGCATGTAAGTACGACGTATCATGTAAAGTTCACATATAGCATAAGTTTCCAACATGTATTCAACAAGTATAACACATATGATTGCGTAAAGGGGTATAAATGTAGTTTGTTCACGAGAGTTATTATTGTTCTTGGTTGCGATGACGTGCGAAATGAGAAAAAAATAAATAAATAACTTTGAAATGAAGAACGTTCAAGTATAAAAATCACATATAAATTGAGATACATACAAGAGAGGCTCAATAAAACATTGGATTGTTTCGGGTAGAGAAACGTCGACTATTCCAAAGTGGGTCGAAAGTCCTTTCGAATTAGAGAAAACGTGCTTTGGCCTATAGGTAAGATACTCTCGTCGGGAGGCGACTAACGGTATCTTACCCTTCCAGTTACTACACGTCTCTAATCGATTGAAACAATCGGGACTTTGGCGAGATCGAAAATCGAGGAGTGGGACTTAATCGACAAGGTGCGGGTTTCACCCCTAACTTGACGATTCCGTACCCTAAATGTGGTTGGTACTTGTCGGGTCAAAATAAAATTTCGACACTTTGACAAGGGTCCACTAGAGTTGAAAAGGAAATTACCATTAAGTTGTGGATTTCACTCCTAGCTTAATGGTGAAATTTCGTGCAAAAATAGTTTAAGGTAGAATGAGAGTCGTTTACCAAATTGTGGGTTTCACGCCTATTTTGGTAAAGTCGTCTCGTTTATGTTACAAGAGTATAAAATTAACCAAAAGTGTGTTTGTGTTAGCCTTAGGAAAGGCATGTAAATTTAATCAACAAGAAGTGTAGCTAGGAAGCATATAAAGGTAGAATGCATAAGTTTTAAACAACAAACAAGAGGCAAAATTCTTAGAACTATAGACTAGGGCAAAAGCATAGCAATTTTCCTAATTCCCTATAGTTATGGCTCTGATGTCACACCCCAACCAATGGCGGAAACATCGGGATGAGACGAAGTGTGAAGATTGCAAGAGACTTCATAACGCTATTTGTGGCAATATTTAATTTAAACCATTTTCATTTCATAACTACATTGTCAACAACACAAGAATGTCAAATAACAAGTTTCAAAATACGAAATCAACATATCAAAATTTGATACAACATTTTAGACCTAAACGTCTAGGTGTGTATCTATGCATCAATGCTACTTCATTTCATTTCATTGTCATCAACCTGTAACATGTTAAAAATAAAAGTCAATGCAAAAGCAAAGGCGAGTATACAAGTTTGGTACATACATAGCAAAAGATAAGTTTCGAACAATTCCTCATAGCAAGCATGTGATTCAAGATAAACAATAAATTTGGCATGTGTCTATCATATCAAACCAAAGAAACGCAACATGCTCATGACATTACCACGAGTTAAGATGGCGGGTCGTTAATCCTATAGCGCTACAAATGTCAAGGATTGGCTCGTACGAACACGTAATGTTTTACCCAAGTTTAAAGTATCAAGCAATCACGTATACAAGTATGTTATAGGAATGTTCATGTGTTTAAGCAAAATGTTCATGTGTAAGTTGTTGATAAGTAAACATGTTACACCCCAAAAAGTGGTAAACATAAAAAGGGGTTGCGAGTATACTCACCTTGATTTAAGGTAAGTCCAAACAAATATGCAAAGTATGAGAGTTCTTGGAAATAAGATTCCACGTCACTCTAATTGATAGAACATGCAACAATATGGAATATGTATCAACAATGGGTAAAACTGTAATTTGTGTTAACGGGTGACTCGGTTTAGGGCGTTTGAATGGTTTGACTAATCTGTTTGGGGAATACTTGGTAACTTGATTAATCTCTTTAAGAGATTAATTTATGAAGTATATTTTGTATAAGTCATACAAATAATAATATTCTTGGGCAAAATCTGTATATTTATATAATTAAAACTGTTAAGTTTAATTAAAGGATTTAATTGATTTAATTACATAAAATATTCTGTAAATATCCAAATAGTAACATAAATTATACAAACTCAGAATAATTCCTGTGACATCATAAAACAATTCTGGACAGAATTTATATAGTTATTTAATTTAAATCATATTAAATAAAACCATGTAATTTATCTGATTTAACTGATTTATTTAAGTAGAATAATATGTATATTATCAAACAGTAACAAAATTTACAAAAGCTCAGAATAATGCATGTATTATCACAAAAATAAATTCGGGCATAATTTATAAAGTTACATAATTTAAATGAATTAAATAAAACTAAACTTTTAAGGTGTAATTACTGATTTAATCATATAAATAACAAAATTAAATGAAAAATCAGTAACAATAATATTCCTATAAATATTATCACTTAAAACAATTAACATAAAAAGTTTGATATTTATTTCACAAAAATAGATTTAATATGAATTTTTAAAGATAACACTGTTTTAATAATATAAAAATTAGTTTTATAATTATTTTTGCAAGTTTTATATTTTTAATAATCACATCAGTGTATAAAGTATTTGTTCTAAAATTTTCAGGTTTTATATAACTAACATCAATTTATTATAAATTAATGAATAAACTGCATTTAAAGAAAGTAAATAATAAAAAAAAATATATATATATCATCATCTTCCCCAAATAAGTCAAACCAGGGTCAAACCTGTCCCGATTCATGATCAATACCCGATTATAATTTAATTAAATTTGCAGGTACGTTAAATGAGTGTAGGTGTACCGATTGGACGAGAAAAAGGTCTCCGGTAGCGATCCGAACGGTGGCTCGACTAAGTTTCCGGCGACCGAGCTCCGGCTTGACTTGCAGAGACGAACAGAAACGGTTTCGAAGGTTTTTGTGTATTTTGAAGGTTGATAGAGGTTCGTAGAGGTTCTGGGAATCTTATAACATGTTTAATTGATCCAAAAACCGACAGTTAACAGTGGATGATTCCACTTTTAAATTTTATAAGAATTTTCAGTTTTGAACACGTGAATGTCTGTCCTCGGTCGAATCAATTGTTTGTACGAGTTCATCATATCGTGGAGAATAAACGTGCAACAGGTATTGGGCAGAAAACCCACTAATCACGTGGTTTCGGTCGGATTCCGGCGACAGGCGGGTATCTCCGAGTTTAAAAAGGAAGTTTCAGTTTGGTCCCTGAGGTTCGGATAAGGTACGAACAGGTCCTTAATACATTAACTTAAATTGTTAACTTGGTTAGGGTTTTAAATAGGATTCCTTTGTAAAATGCTTAACCCGGTTAGAGTTTTCGAGTTAATTAAGTTTCAAGAATGACGGAAAAGGTCCCTGTAACAATTAACCGGTTAAACTAACTAGGTTAGTTTTAAAAATGAAGATCCTTTATAATGTATCTAACCCGGTTAGGATCTCTTAGTTAAAAACAGTTTGGAAATGACAATATTAGTCCCTGAAGTCTAAGTTTAATAAAAATGACCCAATGGCCCTTGGACTTTTAATTCAAAAATATATATATTTAGTTTATTTATGAAACAAGTTTCAAAAATGTCATAAATGACCCTAAACTTTATGGTTTCCAAAAATTACACTTTTAACCCGAACTTATAGGATTTCAAAAAGGACAATTTAGTCCTCGGACTTAAAATCAAAGTTTTTTTTAAGCAAGTTTCGAGAAATGACGATTTGGTCCCTCAACTTACACTTTCACAAAATGACACGTTAGGCCCTTATAGTTTATGCAGTATAAAATCAAGGGGGTTACAGTCTCCCCTACTTTAGGAAATTTCGTCCCGAAATTTATTCGAAAGAGACCGTAGAACGTAATTGAAATGATTAGAAGGGTAAACAAGCCATTGTTTGGTGCTGATAATTTTAGGAATTTACGAAGGTCATTGTATAGAAATTGTTCTGCATGGCACTATGCTACGCTGTATTTGTAATGGAAATACTATGCAAACAAATGTGTGTACCACAACAAGTAATGGATGATCACATAACCAAATAATGTTTTCATATGCCACCCTACTTAACAAGGCTTGCTATGCTTCTCATGCATCGAACCTCGTAATTAAGTGTGCACCCAAAATTACGCGTTTCGTTGCATGGTCCACATAGTACTTCTAGTTAAGTGAGAAGCAATAAGATTGATGTATTGTTTAAATCAGATAGGCATAAACATAACATAACACAACAGCAATTGAATCGAAATGTATTTCCCCTTAGCAATGATAACATTGTTTGTTTAATAGTCTAGTATGCTGTAAACAAATTATATTTAAAACAAGTCATGCAATGGATCGGTTTCAGGTTCAAAACTATCAGGTAGGGGAGGTAGTGGATCCAGTTGCATACGAGCAGCTAATAGGCTCTCTAACCATTGATTTCTTTCAGTCAGTTCTTGTACTTGCCGTAGCAAATCTTGGTTCTGATTGTTTAACCTAGCCATTTCAACTACCATTTGATCCGGATGTAAATCCATTTGAGGCACCGTACTTGTGCTTGCTACATCGGTTGGTGGTAGTTGTTCCACCTCGTTCAACAGTGACAGGAAAGACTGTGGAAATTGTGATTCCGGTTCTAACTGTTCTTGGAGCATCATGTTCTCATAAGTTTCTTGCATCACTGGATCCTCCTAAAAAATTATCGGTGAGGAGCTTGGTAAGAAGTTTGGTGCTAGTGGTTGGGATAAGTTAGTTGGAATATGTTCTTGTATGCAAGGCAGCTCTGGTTGCATATCAAAACGATAACAAGATGATGGAGGCAATTGAAATAATGATTGTTGTAGGTTTGGTGTGGGGGTACTGTCTAAGACAATTGGAGCTCCCCCCGACTGAGATGGTTGAGTCGGGGTTCGTCTAATGAGGTTACAATTTACAATCCCAGGTGCCTTTGGTGGAGAAAATTCCTGTATAATCTGGTCACTTAAGACACCTAATGATTTAGCTATTCTAGTAATATAAGAACCTCCCATGAGACTTTTCAGGGGGTGTGATTGTTGACTAGAAAAATACCCAGCAAGCTCGTGGGCAATATTACAAGGAATTCGCTCGAAAATACTATATAGATAGAAGACTTCGGAGGTACTAACCCTTCGTTGATTAATTTCACGCCCCGCGATGGTGTTGGCCAAAACAAGGTGCATATACCGATAACGAGAGTCTTCGAAATTTACAGAATTATTGTTGCCGCACCATGCCTTTGATGCATGGCGTTGCCAATACCTTTTCATCGTCGCGTAGGTATAAGTGGTTAATGCCCTCGTGAAAACGGGCTGTGTAACTTCCTCATTGGTATATATACCCAGGCAAACTGCGAATTTTGTCAATGACATGTTATGATGTTGTCCACAAAGCCGAAAATGAATGGATTCTTCGGTAAGACCTTTATTAGACTTGTAATAGAAGGTGGACAAGAATTCATATACCAGTTCATCATATGATGGTTCTAAGATGTCGAAGCAACGGCGCCAAGGTGTATTGGGTGGTAGTAGTCTTGCCAGTGAACCACTGGGGTCAACCATTCCTATTCGATGCCAATCAATGCCGCTAATGGTAAAAACTTCAAGATGCTTGAGTTTCTGATACTTCTCACGAGTGGGTAACTCAGCAAACTGAAGGAATGGATGAATTCTAGCTGCATTTGAGGATTCAGCATGTGCTACTGGGAAATATGCCATTTGAATATTGTGTTCAAGTGGTGAGTTTATCCGACGAGTGTGTGAGTGATATAGAGTTTAAGAAGATGTTGTGGTGATGTGAGAAGGTAGAATGGTTCGGTTTTTATAGTCCGTGCATTTACGTAAAGTCCGGAAATGATGTATGATGAGCCGCAAAGGTGCCACCAAAGTCTAGGTTTACACTGATCGACAAGTTGGAAACGTGGACTCGTATTAATTACCGGAAAATCAGGAGCCGAAAAGAAAATCGGTGCAGATATGTTTGAAAAAAGGAAATGGTTGTTGTTGTCATGTTCTTGGCGGTAACTTGAAAGAACCAACGAAATTGTAGCTTAGTTAAAATTTAAAGGTTAAGTTGACTGAATGATCAGAAGGTTTGAAATGGTTTTGGTAACGATCACCTAGGTAAGGGGATCACCCCTAACTCGTTGGTGAGGTCGTTTTAAGGAAAGGAGAGTGGAGTTAATCGTCAAGGTAAGGGGATCACTCCTATCTCGATGATATGTTTCCATGAGTAGTAGCATAAAAATGTAGAACAATCCACATGACATACTTAGTTAACAAGATTAACGTATCACTGGCATGTGAATAAACAGGTCAACCCATCGTGTATGTTAAAGTGTGGCTTCTTACGAAGTTAATGACAAGTTTATCACATAAGAATAACCCAGTAACACGAATCCAGTGTAACATACTAGCATGCATGTTTTAAAATGAGATGATATATCGTACAAATGTAAAACACATTAAAATTGAGATAGCATAAAAGAGATTCATCATAAAAACTGGATTGTCACGTAACGTAACATAAGACTATTCCAAAGTAAATCGAAGTCCTTTTCGATTAAGGAAACGTGCTTTGGCCTAATAGACAAATATTCTCATCGAGAAGCGACTAACGATATTTGTCCTTCCAGTTAGTACACGTCCTTAATCAATTGGGAAAACGAAACTTTGGCGAGATCGAAAATCAAAGAGTGGGACTAGTTAACAAGATGCGAGTTTCACCTCTAACTTGATAACATCGTACCCTAGTGTGGTTGGTACTTATCAAAAGATAAGGTCCACTAGAATATGAAGTGGAAATTCCGTTCAAGATTTGGATATCACTCCTAACTTGAGGGTAGATTTCATGCAAAATTCAAAGTATAGCTGAGTGAAGGTCATAACCAAATGTGGGAATCACCTCTATTTTGATGAGTCGTTTCGATTGTGTTATATGAGTGTTTGTGGAATTTGAATAGTCGACTAAAAATATGTATGAAGAAGGGCGTATGTTGGAGATTAAACAAATATAAACATGTCAATAATGGCACATAAAGAATGAAGTATTAAGACAATCATTATCATATAATAAAGCATGTATTAACACATAAGAATAGTATGCCCAGTATTAACACATAAGTGACACATATGTTTAAAGGTCAAAAGGGAGTAGATAGTGAGCAAATAAAGTACATGCAAGTAGTTCAAGCAAAGCATAAGAATAAAGCTGTAGAACTATAGACTAGGTTAAAGCATTCCTACTTTTCCTAATTCCCTATAGTTATGGCTCTGATACCAATCTGTCACACCCCAACCAATGGCGGAAACATCGGGATGAGACGAAGTGTGAAGATTGCAAGAGACTTCATAACGCTATTTGTGGCAATATTTAATTTAAACCATTTTCATTTCATAACTACATTGTCAACAACACAAGAATGTCAAATAACAAGTTTCAAAATACGAAATCAACATATCAAAATTTGATACAACATTTTAGACCTAAACGTCTAGGTGTGTATCTATGCATCAATGCTACTTCATTTCATTTCATTGTCATCAACCTGTAACATGTTAAAAATAAAAGTCAATGCAAAAGCAAAGGCGAGTATACAAGTTTGGTACATACATAGCAAAAGATAAGTTTCGAACAATTCCTCATAACAAGCATGTGATTCAAGATAAACAATAAATTTGGCATGTGTCTATCATATCAAACCAAAGAAACGCAACATGCTCATGACATTACCACGAGTTAAGATGGCGGGTCGTTAATCCTATAGCTCTAAAATTGGCAGATGTTACAGTCTCCCCTACTTTAGGAGATTTCGTCCTCGAAATCTAAGATTAACGTATTTTCATAAAAATTTAGAACAATCCACATGCCATACTTAGTTAACAAGATTAACGTATCCCTGGCATGTGAATACACAGGTCAATCCATCGTGTATGTTAAGGTGTGGCTTCTTACGAAGTTAATGACAAGTTTATCACATAAAGTTTCACCCAAGTAACACGAATCCAGTATAACGTATTAGCATGCACGTGAAATAAATTCCAAAATTTTTGAAAAGGAACGTTCAATCATAAAATTTCATTGAGAACGAAGAAAAGTTGGTAAGTACCTCCGAGGTAAGAGAATCACCTCTAGCTCGTTGGTGAAGTTAGAAAGTGAGTGGAGCTAATCATCAAGGTTTGGGAATCACCCCTATCTTGATGATAAGTTTCCATTTTTAGGAATATGAGTATTAACAAGCATCAAGATGTATCAAAGTATTCATATATAATGTATTATTTTGTGCATTGCATAAGAAAAATGTTCATGTGTAATAGAATATTTATTCGATATATATTACAAGTTGGATACGTTGGGATTTAATTGGTATAAATTAAGTCTTTATAATTATCTAAACGTCTATATGTGTATATGATTTAAATTAAATAACTATATAAATTCTGTCCAGAATTGTTTTATGATGTCACAGGAATTATTCTGAGTTTGTATAATTTATGTTACTATTTGGATATTTACAGAATATTTTATGTAATTAAATCAATTAAATCCTTTAATTAAACTTAACAGTTTTAATTATATAAATATACAGATTTTGCCCAAGAATATTATTATTTGTATGACTTATACAAAATATACTTCATAAATTAATCTCTTAAAGAGATTAATCAAGTTACCAAGTATTCCCCAAACAGATTAGTCAAACCATTCAAACGCCCTAAACCGAGTCACCCGTTAACACAAATTACAGTTTTACCCATTGTTGATACATATTCCATATTGTTGCATGTTCTATCAATTAGAGTGACGTGGAATCTTATTTCCAAGAACTCTCATACTTTGCATATTTGTTTGGACTTACCTTAAATCAAGGTGAGTATACTCGCAACCCCTTTTTATGTTTACCACTTTTTGGGGTGTAACATGTTTACTTATCAACAACTTACACATGAACATTTTGCTTAAACACATGAACATTCCTATAACATACTTGTATACGTGATTGCTTGATACTTTAAACTTGGGTAAAACATTACGTGTTCGTACGAGCCAATCCTTGACATTTGTAGCGCTATAGGATTAACGACCCGCCATCTTAACTCGTGGTAATGTCATGAGCATGTTGCGTTTCTTTGGTTTGATATGATAGACACATGCCAAATTTATTGTTTATCTTGAATCACATGCTTGCTATGAGGAATTGTTCGAAACTTATCTTTTGCTATGTATGTACCAAACTTGTATACTCGCCTTTGCTTTTGCATTGACTTTTATTTTTAACATGTTACAGGTTGATGACAATGAAATGAAATGAAGTAGCATTGATGCATAGATACACACCTAGACGTTTAGGTCTAAAATGTTGTATCAAATTTTGATATGTTGATTTCGTATTTTGAAACTTGTTATTTGACATTCTTGTGTTGTTGACAATGTAGTTATGAAATGAAAATGGTTTAAATTAAATATTGCCACAAATAGCGTTATGAAGTCTCTTGCAATCTTCACACTTCGTCTCATCCCGATGTTTCCGCCATTGGTTGGGGTGTGACAGATTGGTATCAATCTGTCACACCCCAACCAATGGCGGAAACATCGGGATGAGACGAAGTGTGAAGATTGCTCGAGACTTCATAACACTATGTGACAATATTTATTTAATTCAAATTCATTGTAATGCTAAATTGTCATACAACATTTAAAATAGAAATAACAACATAACATCCAAAGATAAATAGATTAAAGGTGTGTATCTAGCCATCCTAACTTGATTCCTTCATAATCTTGACTATCAACCTGCAACATGTATTAAAATAAAATCAACAAAAAGTTGGCGAGTATACAAGTTTGATTACATAGCATAATAGAATAAAAACTCATATCCAATATAAACATTATAAAAATAGTTTCAGCCATGCTAGTTTACGCAGTCCAAGTGATAGCCCAAAGTTTCACAATGCGTTTAAGTGTCTCTCCCCAAGTTTAACGGGAGTTTCAAATGATACCCTAACAATACCCCTCGTGTGCAAACGGGGGAGGTGCATTATTCCTATAGCCTATGCATAGTACTACCAATCGTTAGAGCGGACCCTTCACAAGGATTAAACGTTCACATAGCACAAGATAAGTATCACAAGTTTCATGTTTCATGCTTAAATGGATAGAGTATGTTTCAAATAAGTTTCAAGTGTCAAGTGTTTTGATATAGAATACATGTTGCACCCAAAGTGTTTAAAAGTAAAAATGGGTTCGAGTATACTCACTTTGATTTCAGGTAAGTCCAAACAAGTATGCAAAGTGTGAGAGTTCTTGGAAATAAGATTCCACGTCACTCTAATTGATAGAACATGCAACGAATATGGAATATGTATCAACAATGGGTAAAACTATAAATTGTGTTAACGGGTGACTCGGTTTAGGGCGTTTGAATGGTTTGACTAATTCGGTTTGGGGAAGACTTGGTAACTTGATTAATTCGTGGGGTATTTTGTATAAAATACCATATTATACAAATAATGAGTAAAAGTATTATTTGTATATTTAAAACAGATAAATATATAATTTACCTTATAAAAGTGTCAAGTGAACAATCTATGTAAAAATGAGAGTTACAACAATGAAGTCCAATTGTTAAATTAATTTATAAAAATTATAAATTAATTTCTGTATTCCAAAAACATATATATATATTTTCAGAATATCATGATAATTATACAATTAATTATCTATATAATTAATTTAATGCAGAATAACTAGAAATACTCTTTTAATTATCCAACAGGTATAAATCAGATTTAAAATGATAATCTTGGCCAATATTTTTATTTCTGAAATAAACAATTACCTATTGTTTTAAACATGATAACTATCTAATAATTATCTAGATAATTAGATTAAATCAGAAAAATTAGGAATAACACTTTTAATTACAGAACATGAATATTATTGGAAAATAAATATTATGGCCTCTGATTAATTTTGTGTAATTAAATTGGAATAAAATGGTTAACATATCAGTATTTAAGTTTATCAGATTAATATAAAAAAAAATATTCTGTAAATAACCAAACAGTAACCTAATTTATATACGTTCAGAATAAAGTGTTTAATATCATAAAAATAATTTCGGACAGAAATAATATAGTTATTTAATTTAAATCAATTAAATAAAACTATACTTTTAAGGTGTAAATACGGATTTAATCATATAAATAACAAAATTAAATGAAAAATCAGTAACAATAATATTTCTGTAAATATTATCACTTAAAACAATTATCATAAAAGTTTCGATATTTATTTCACAAAAATGGATTTAATATGAATTTTAAAGTGTAAGACTGTTTAATAATATAAAAATTAGTTTTATAAATATTTTTACAGGTTTCACATTTTTAATAAATACTTCAGTATGTAAAGAATATATGATAAAAATTCCGGATTTTATAACATTATCATCGAATTAATATGAATTAACTTGTAAACTGATCAAAAATAAAGTTTAAAATAAA
Source organism: Helianthus tuberosus (assembly GCA_030545235.1). Lineage (NCBI taxonomy): Eukaryota > Viridiplantae > Streptophyta > Magnoliopsida > Asterales > Asteraceae > Helianthus > Helianthus tuberosus. The sequence goes on from CM060355.1 coordinate 105,516,667, forward strand.
AAAGAAATTCATCATCTTCCCCAAATAAGTCAACCGAAAGTCAACCCGTCTAATTGACCGATCAAACAGTGTTTATATTCGAATTAAATTTGCAGGATCGTAATGTAGACGAAGATGTACCGAATTGTCGAACAAGAAAGCTCCGGTATCGACGGGAACATGCGGTCCGGCTAACTCCGGCGAGCTCGAAGATTCCGATCAGTTGCAGGTCGATTATTCGACGATCTACGGAGAGTTAGTGAATTCCAGAGGGTGTGTGGTGTTCGCAGAGGCTTAGGGTGTTTAAAAGAGCGTTCAATTCGACATGAACCGACACAAATCAGTGGAATGATTCCACTTTTGGTTTGAATATGATTTTTCTGATTAAGCGAATGTCAGGCACGTTAGGACCGAGTAAATGCTCGTGGGTTGTTGGTTACGAGGGGAATAAACAGACATGCTTATCGATCACGTGAACGTTTGTCGGTTTGTGTTTTGGGTCGAATCCGGCGAAACAGGCGCTGAATTCCGGTTCAAAATACAAAGTTACACTTTGGTCCCTGAGGTTCGGATATGATACGAACAGGTCCTCAACTAATTAACTGAGAAGGCTAACTGTGTTACGTTTTAGATAAGATTCCTTTGTAAAATATTTAACCCGGTTAGAGTTTTTGAGTTAATTAAGTTTCTGATACGACAGAAATGGCCCCTGTAATAGTTAACTGAAAAGACTAACTAGGTTAGTCTTTAAACAAGGATCCCTTTTATATTATTTAACCCGGTTAGGGTTGAATGGTTAAAAACAGTTTCAAAATGACCATATTAGTCCCTGGGATATAAGTTTCAATTAATGGCCAAATGGTCCCTTGACTTTAATTCAAAAATATATATATATATAGTTTATTTAGAATTTAAGTTTCAAAAATGACATTTTAAACCCTATACTTTTAAAAGTTTAAAAATTTAATTATTTTATTTATAAAATAGGTTTCAAAAATGTCATAAAGGACCCTAAATTTATACTTTCACATAATGACACGTTAGGCCCTTATAGTTTATGCAGTCTTGTTTAATAGTATAAAATCACGGTGGTTACAGTCTCCCCTACTTTAGGAAATTTCGTCCCGAAATTTTATTCGAGAGAGACCGTAGAATGTAATTGTAATGATTAGAAAAATAATCAAATCATTGTTTGGTGCTGATAATTTTGAGGAATTTACGAGGATCATTGTATAGAAATTGTTTTGCATGACGCTACGCTATGTTGTATTTGTGATGCAATACTATGCAAACAAATGTGTGTACAAATAAGCAAATAATGGATAATCACATAACCACATAATGTTCTTATATGCCACCTTACTTAACAAGGCCTACTATGATTCTCATGCGTCGAACCTCGTAATTAAGTGTGCACCCAGAATTACGCGTTTCGTCACATGGTCCACATAGCACTTCTAGTTAAGTGAAGAACACGTAAGGTCGAAGTATCGTTCAAATCAAATAAGCATCAATATAACACAACATTTATTGAATCAAAACATAGCTAGCATTGTTTGTTTGACGGTCTAACATGGTAGAAACAGTTTACATTTGAAATGAGTCATGTAGTGGATCAATTTCGGACTCAAAACTGTCAGGTAGTGGTGGTAGTGGGTCCAGTTGCATACGAGCAGCTAGCATGCTTTCCAACCATTGATTCCTTTCTGTCAACCATTGCACTTGCCGTAGCAAATCTTGGTTCTCAATGCTTAACCTAGCCATTTCAACTACCATTTGATCTGGATGTGGATCCATTTGAGGCACCGCACTTGGGCCTGCTTCATCAGTTGGTGGCAGTTGTTCTACTTCGTTTAACAGTGACAGGAAGGACTGTGGAAATTGTGATTCCGGTTCTAACTGTTCTTGGAGCATCAGGTTTTCATAAGTTTCTTGGATTGCTGGATCCTCCTCAAAAATTATCGGTGAGGAGCTTGGTAAGAAGTTTGGTGCTAGTGGTTGGGATAAGTTAGTTGGAATATGTTCTTGTATGCAAGGCAGCTCTGGTTGCATATCAAAACGATAACAAGATGATGGAGGCAATTGAAATAATGATTGTTGTAGGTTTGGTGTGGGGGTACTGTCTAAGACAATTGGAGCTCCCCCCGACTGAGATGGTTGAGTCGAGGTTCGTCTAATGAGGTTACAATTTACAATCCCAGGTGCCTTTGGTGGAGAAAATTCCTGTATAATCTGGTCACTTAAGACACCTAATGATTTAGCTATTCTAGTAATATAAGAACCTCCCATGAGACTTTTCAGGGGGTGTGATTGTTGACCAGAAAAATACCCAGCAAGCTCGTGGGCAATATTACAAGGAATTCGCTCGAAAATACTATATAGATAGAAGACTTCGGAGGTACTAACCCTTCGTTGATTAATTTCACGCCCCGCGATGGTGTTGGCCAAAACAAGGTGCATATACCGATAACGAGAGTCTTCGAAATTTACAGAATTATTGTTGCCGCACCATGCCTTTGATGCATGGCGTTGCCAATACCTTTTCATCGTCACGTAGGTATAAGTGGTTAATGCCCTCGTGAAAACGGGCTGTGTAACTTCCTCATTGGTATATATACCCAGGCAAACTGCGAATTTTGTCAATGACATGTTATGATGTTGTCCACAAAGCCGAAAATGAATGGATTCTTCGGTAAGACCTTTATTAGACTTGTAATAGAAGGTGGACAAGAATTCATATACCAGTTCATCATATGATGGTTCTAAGATGTCGAAGCAACGGCGCCAAGGTGTATTGGGTGGTAGTAGTCTTGCCAGTGAACCACTGGGGTCAACCATTCCTATTCGATGCCAATCAATGCCGCTAATGGTAAAAACTTCAAGGTGCTTGAGTTTCTGATACTTCTCACGAGTGGGTAACTCAGCAAACTGAAGGAAGGGATGAATTCTAGCTGCATTTGAGGATTCAGCATGTGCTACTGGGAAATATGCCATTTGAATATTGTGTTCAAGTGGTGTGTTTCTCCGACGAGTGTGGGAGTGATATGGAGTTTAAGAAAGTATTGTGGTGATGTGAGAAGGTAGAATGGTTCGGTTTTTTATAGTCCGTGCATTTACGTAAAGTCCGGAAATGATGTATGATGAGCCGCAAAGGTGCCACCAAAGTCTAGGTTTACACTGATCGACAAGTTGGAAACGTGGACTCGTATTAATTACCGGAAAATCAGGAGCCGAAAAGAAAATCGGCGCAGATATGTTTGAAAAAAGGAAATGGTTGTTGTTGTCATGTTCTTGGCGGTAACTTGAAAGAACCAACGAAATTGTAGCTTAGTTAAAATTTAAAGGTTAAGTTGACTGAATGATCAGAAGGTTTGAAATGGTTTTGGTAACGATCACCTAGGTAAGGGGATCACCCCTAACTCGTTGGTGAGGTCGTTTTAAGGAAAGGAGAGTGGAGTTAATCGTCAAGGTAAGGGGATCACTCCTATCTCGATGATATGTTTCCATGAGTAGTAGCATAAAAATGTAGAACAATTTCTATACAATGACCTTCGTAAATTCCTAAAATTATCAGCACCAAACAATGGCTTGTTTACCCTTCTAATCATTTCAATTACGTTCTACGGTCTCTTTCGAATAAATTTCAGGACGAAATTTCCTAAAGTAGGGGAGACTGTAACCCCCTTGATTTTATACTGCATAAACTATAAGGGCCTAACATGTCATTTTGTGAAAGTGTAAGTTGAGGGACCAAATCGTCATTTCTCGAAACTTGCTTAAAAAAAAACTTTGATTTTAAGTCCGAGGACTAAATTGTCATTTTTGAAATCCTATAAGTTCGGGTTAAAAGTGTAATTTTTGGAAACCATAAAGTTTAGGGTCATTTATGACATTTTTGAAACTTGTTTCATAAATAAACTAAATATATATATTTTTGAATTAAAAGTCCAAGGGCCATTGGGTCATTTTTATTAAACTTAGACTTCAGGGACTAATATTGTCATTTCCAAACTGTTTTTAACTAAGAGATCCTAACCGGGTTAGATACATTATAAAGGATCTTCATTTTTAAAACTAACCTAGTTAGTTTAACCGGTTAATTGTTACAGGGACCTTTTCCGTCATTCTTGAAACTTAATTAACTCGAAAACTCTAACCGGGTTAAGCATTTTACAAAGGAATCCTATTTAAAACCCTAACCAAGTTAACAATTTAAGTTAATGTATTAAGGACCTGTTCGTACCTTATCCGAACCTCAGGGACCAAACTGAAACTTCCTTTTTAAACTCGGAGATACCCGCCTGTCGCCGGAATCCGACCGAAACCACGTGATTAGTGGGTTTTCTGCCCAATACCTGTTGCACGTTTATTCTCCACGATATGATGAACTCGTACAAACAATTGATTCGACCGAGGACAGACATTCACGTGTTCAAAACTGAAAATTCTTATAAAATTTAAAAGTGGAATCATCCACTGTTAACTGTCGGTTTTTGGATCAATTAAACATGTTATAAGATTCCCAGAACCTCTACGAACCTCTATCAACCTTCAAAATACACAAAAACCTTCGAAACCGTTTCTGTTCGTCTCTGCAAGTCAAGCCGGAGCTCGGTCGCCGGAAACTTAGTCGAGCCACCGTTCGGATCGCTACCGGAGACCTTTTTCTCGTCCAATCGGTACACCTACACTCATTTAACGTACCTGCAAATTTAATTAAATTATAATCGGGTATTGATCATGAATCGGGATAGGTTTGACCCTGGTTTGACTTATTTGGGGAAGATGATGATATATATATATTTTTTTTTATTATTTACTTTCTTTAAATGCAGTTTATTCATTAATTTATAATAAATTGATGTTAGTTATATAAAACCTGAAAATTTTAGAACAAATACTTTATACACTGATGTGATTATTAAAAATATAAAACTTGCAAAAATAATTATAAAACTAATTTTTATATTATTAAAACAGTGTTATCTTTAAAAATTCATATTAAATCTATTTTTGTGAAATAAATATCAAACTTTTTATGTTAATTGTTTTAAGTGATAATATTTATAGGAATATTATTGTTACTGATTTTTCATTTAATTTTGTTATTTATATGATTAAATCAGTAATTACACCTTAAAAGTTTAGTTTTATTTAATTCATTTAAATTATGTAACTTTATAAATTATGCCCGAATTTATTTTTTTGATAATACATACATTATTCTGAGCTTTTGTAAATTTTGTTACTGTTTGATAATATACATATTATTCTACTTAAATAAATCAGTTAAATCAGATAAATTACATGGTTTTATTTAATATGATTTAAATTAAATAACTATATAAATTCTGTCCAGAATTGTTTTATGATGTCACAGGAATTATTCTGAGTTTGTATAATTTATGTTACTATTTGGATATTTACAGAATATTTTATGTAATTAAATCAATTAAATCCTTTAATTAAACTTAACAGTTTTAATTATATAAATATACAGATTTTGCCCAAGAATATTATTATTTGTATGACTTATACAAAATATACTTCATAAATTAATCTCTTAAAGAGATTAATCAAGTTACCAAGTATTCCCCAAACAGATTAGTCAAACCATTCAAACGCCCTAAACCGAGTCACCCGTTAACACAAATTACAGTTTTACCCATTGTTGATACATATTCCATATTGTTGCATGTTCTATCAATTAGAGTGACGTGGAATCTTATTTCCAAGAACTCTCATACTTTGCATATTTGTTTGGACTTACCTTAAATCAAGGTGAGTATACTCGCAACCCCTGTACATCACCATTTGATTCCTACAACTTCATCTTCTCCATCTTTACATCTCAACATCAACCCTAACCCACTAAACCTCAAGAAGCATTCAGCCACACACCCCTTTACACCCCTCTTCCATGTCTGTTCCGTCACAGGGGAGACCAGAGGCGCCGTCAGGCGACCTCCGGCCGACAACCCTCATCTTCTCCGACGTCGGCTCAGGCGACGACACACCCAACACCCCTCCAAACATATGATTTTACCGGTGACGACAAGAGCAGAAGAGAAAGAGACGGATAGAGAGAGAGAGATCGGGAAGAGAGAGAGAGAGAAGAATGACAGCGGCGCCGCCGCCGTCGGCGTTGGAAGTAGACACCGGCGACCAGGTGGTGGTTGTTTTCTTGATTTGTTCCGACAAGTTCCGGTAACCACCTTCTCACTCTCCGTCAGTTTTGGCCCAAATTCGTGTTTCTGATTCAGGTACATCTCAGTCAGATTTCTTTGTTTGATTTAGTTGTGGCTCAGGTTCGGATGTCGTTCAGCAGGTCAGTTTCGGGTCGGTCAACAACTGGTTCGGTTCAGTCGCGGCTCATGTTCGGTTCGGGTCGGGTCGGTTCGGTCCGGTCAAACGTGGTCAACAACAGTTCCGGTTCGGTCAACAGTAGTCGACTGGTCAACGGCTCGAGTCAACGATCACACTTGTTCAGTTCAGATTCGACGTTCGGTAAAATTAACGACCCGATTGTTTCTATAGCATCTTGTTTATATATTTTTTTATAACTAATCAAGCTCGAGTCGTTACATTGTCATTTAAATATATTTGAACTTTCGACATGAATTTTTATATATATTGTGGTTATTTGTTGAGTTTTGACAAATATAACAACTTGTATTGTCGGGATCGTCTAGAAACAGAGGAAACTCTGCCCGATTTTCGTGAGATGTATTTATATTTTTAGCCGAAACACTAATGAAAACGTATCGGGACTCAAATGAAGTCTATAAGTATAAACGAGGTTTTAAATATATAACATTATTTATTTATTTATTTTTTTTTACTATACAAAATTATATTTATGCAACTTGTGTAATACACAAGGTTTTAAAAAAAAACATAGCTTTTTATTATGTAGTATGTAAATTAGATTTTACTCATTTCATATAATATAATGGGTTTATAAAGATACAACTTTTTATTATTTAACATATAAAATTTCATTCCTTTAACCCGTGTAATACACAGGGTTCTAACCTAGTATATGTATATATATATACTTATCCATCGACAAGTTATACTTTAAATTTCCAATTCAAATCCTTCGTTGTAATTCCGTTTTCTCTTACACCTTCGTTTGCCCATATAGGGTGACCTCGGTGTTCCATCCTCCTAAACTCGTACACTCGTCGACACTTGGATAATCGGAAGACTTAGCAATTATGTGAGTATACTCGCAACCCCTTTTTTACTTTTACCACTTTTGGGGTGTAACATGTTTACTTATCAAAACTTACACATGAACATTTTGCTTAAACGCATGAACATTCCTATAACATGCTTGTATACGTGATTGCTTGATACTTTAAACTTGGGTGAAACTTATGTGTTGAACTTATCATTAACTTCGTACTAGCCAAACCGTGACATATGTAGCGCTATAGGATTAACGACCCGCCCGTAAACTTGTGGTTATGTCATGAGCATGTTGCGTTTCCTTGGTTTGATATGTTAGACACATGCCATATTTATTGTTTATCTTGAATCACATGCTTGCTATGAGGAATTGTTTAAAACTTATCTTTTGTTATGTACGTACCAAACTTGTATACTCGCCATTGCTTTTGCATTGAATTGTATTTTAAACATGTTACAGGTTGATGATGACGATGATATGAAAAGAAGTAGCGTTGATGCCTAGATACACATATAGACGTTTAGGTTTAATATGTTGTATCAAATTTTGCTTATGTTGTTATGTATTTCTTTTGAACTTGTTGTTATTTGAGTTTATGTAATGTTGACAATTTGAAGTTATGAAATGAAATGGGAATTATTTAATTATCGTCACAAATAGCGTTATGATGTCTCTAGCAATCTTCACACTTCGTCTCATCCCGATGTTTCCGCCATTGGTTGGGGTGTGACAGATTGGTATCAGAGCCATGACTATAGGGAATTAGGTAGAATTGCCATGCTTTTACCTAGTCTATAGTTTAGAGCCTTATTCGTATGTTTTGCTTGAACTACTACATGATACTCTATTTGTTCCTTATTTATGCTCTCTTAGACATGTATGTTACTCATGTGTAATACTTGACATGTTATTCTTACGCATTAATGCTTGTTTAATTATGTGTTAATACTTGTTTCATTGATCGATTCTTTATGTGTTATTCTTGACATATTTCTCTATGTCTTATACTTGTTTTATCATTTCATTATTTAAGTACCATTCTTGATATGCTTTCTTATGTGTTTATACGTGTTCGTGTATTTCCTTCGACATACACTTCCCTCATGCATTTTGCTCGATACTTTTAAATCCGACAACACTCATACTACAAAAACGAGACGACTTCACCAAAATAGGCGTGAAACCCACAATTTGGTGAATGACTCTCGATCCTTCTACTTTTCTTTTCTCACACGAAATTCACCACCAAGTTAGGAGTGAAATCCTCACCTTGATGGAGAAATTCAAATTTTGAATTCTAGTGGACCCTCGTCAAAGTGTTGAAATTAATTTTTGACCCGACGAGTATACCAACCACACTTAGGATACTAAATCGCCAAGTTAGGGGTGAGACCCGCACCTTGACGACTAGTTCCACTCCATGATTTTCATTAATCCCGCCAAGTCTCGGAATTTCAAATGAATTAGGGACATGTAGTAACCGGAAGGGTAAATACCGTTAACCGACTTGTCGGCAAGAGTATTTCACCTATTAGGCCAAAGCATGCTCCTCAAATTCAAAAGACTTTTCGACCACTTTGGTTAGTCAACGTTCCGTTATGGAACCATCCAAATTTTGATCCAACATGTGTTTCTATTATTCATTTTATACGATGCAATCTTTCAAATTCGAATTTACATTCGATATTCTCTTTTCACGCACACAACACATTGAATCTTTTCATACACTTATACGTATGCATGATTTCATATAATTTAAATTCATATTTCGTGTAACGAAAGGTGGAGACATATCATCGAGATAGGAGTGATTTCCTTACCTTGACGATTAACTCCACTCCCCTTTTCTTAAAACGACATCACCAACGAGTTAGGGGTGATTCCCTTACCTAGGTGATCGTTACCAAAACGTCTCTTCAAAATATCTTGTTATGCAAACTCGATCATGTTTTATACCTAAATTATTTATCATTATTCAAAATACATACGTATACGATTTCAAAATACATTGTTTTATCAAGCGTACTTTCTATCCTACAACCTATTTTCACTTAACTCTTATACACGAGATTCTCAAACATATCTTAAACGTTTTACTACACAAATTTTCAAACCTTACGCAATGCTACCTATCAATTTAATCGGTCCAAGGAATCTCTTGCCCATGAACTTCATATTCGGCTTAATCACTAAAACGCACTTATGATATAAATCACCAAACTAAAGACTTTCATTCTCAATCAGAGGATCAAACCAACTTTTCTTTTACACCTATAAGATCTTATGGATGTTATATGATCGTTTTACCAAAGACTCTTTTTAACATCAACAAATCATTTGTTAGAACTTTTAACAATCACTAAGTCCTTTTGCTAAAAAAAAATTTCTAAGGATCCTCGTTTTCACAAGAACCTCTTAAATTCCTAATTTCTTGTTTGCTGAAATGAACTTACTTTTGATTGAAAACCTTTTTCCTACACCAATTTACAAAACACGTGGGCAAGGAGACTTCTTAGAGACCGACAATCTTCAACATACGTAAACTATTTTAAAACAAAAGTAGCATTTCATTCATTATAAAATACGTTATGCATAACCAATGAGTACTTTATGTTCCTTTACGTTTACAAGCTATATTCTACCTTCCAAATCAACTCAATCTATTTTGATACGATAAACTCAATGTTTCGCTTAAACAACTATACACACGTATCATCCTACACGTTTTAGTCGTTTAACGCGACAATTTTCATTTATAATCGTTCGTATTTACATACTCAACCTTTTGGACGATTTTATACACCTAAATCCGTGATGTCCCAACATACACTATATACGTAGATTTAAATATTCATACCTACACTTACATTCATACGTTTTATGCCTATACTTATAATCGTATTCATACTTATACTCATACGTTTCATGTTTTACCTATACTCTTATGTTTCATGTTTTTTTACTTATACTCATACGTTGCATGCTTATACGTATACACATACTACTCGTACGTGTTATGTTGATACCCATACTTGCGTGCTTATTCATACTTAAACTTATACTTATGCTCGTACTTTCGTTCATACTCATGATCCATACATTCATACCCATACGCGAGCGTAATCTGAGTGATTCGCTTACGTGGGTCCTATACATACTTAAGCATGGACTTGCTTACATACTTTATTCTTATAACGCATACATTCTTATTTTTAAAGTATACCTACCCAAATTCATACACAACTAGTACAAGCTATGCGGATCATGTGACGATCAAAATAATCGCGGGTGCACACGGGATTATAGTGATGGGCGTATGAAAACCATAGAGTGTACTACTGTGTATGGTAAGACACGGAACGTAACATGACACCGAATACGAAACAGACGTAATGTGATCAAAACATGGTGGATACGCCGCTGGTACTTCCTATATATAAGTGTTTTCACCATATTACCAAACTTTCGTAAAACGTGCCATGAGAAATTCAGTGTTTTGCAGACCTACTTAGACCTAATACGTAAACTTAACAACTCACAAACGCACTATATCCGATTATCCACGACGAGACTTCATTCTTAACTCACTACTTTTGTCTATCTGATACTTATGCTATTCTTATACTCATAATCGTTATTAGATCGATCGTTCACCCGGATACCTCAAATAGTCTCTGTTGTCTCAAACTCCAAAGCCTCAATTTTAAACAATCCTCTTTTGTTGCCAAAACCCTTTCAAGTCTTTCTTCTAAATAAATTTCGGGACGAAATTTCCTAAAGGAGGGGAGACTGTAACGCCTCGTATTTTCGTATTTCCATGTTTTTAGAAAATTCGAGTTCGTTTCCTATTTTTAGAAGCGCAGTTGAAATTTGATCGAAAACGGTTTAAAAACGAAAAAAAAATAATACGCATTCTTACGCACTTTTAACGCGACCGACAAGCTAACGCGCAACCGCAATCACCGACACTACTTTTTTTACGTCTCTTGATTTTTAAAGCAATAAATTGCGACACATTCGGTATTTATCTGGCCACTCAAACAAGGGATTAGGCTTGTGGGCCTTGGGCCCAAACCCAAAGCCCACTAAACAAACCCTATGTATTAAACACTAGCAAAACCCTAAGCATATTTTGTTTTTAGCCGTTCAAACACCCCTGTACATCACCATTTGATTCCTACAACTTCATCTTCTCCATCTTTACATCTCTACATCAACCCTAACCCACTAAACCTCAAGAAGCATTCAGCCACACACCCCTTTACACCCCTCTTCCATGTCTGTTCCGTCACAGGGGAGACCAGAGGCGCCGTCAGGCGACCTCCGGCCGACAACCCTCATCTTCTCCGACGTCGGCTCAGGCGACGACACACCCAACACCCCTCCAAACATCTGATTTTACCGGTGACGACAAGAGCAGAAGAGAAAGAGACGGATAGAGAGAGAGAGATCGGGAAGAGAGAGAGAGAGAAGAATGACAGCGGCGCCGCCGCCGTCGGCGTTGGAAGTAGAAACCGACGACCAGGTGGTGGTTGTTTTCTTGATTTGTTCCGACAAGTTCCGGTAACCACCTTCTCACTCTCCGTCAGTTTTGGCCCAAATTCGTGTTTCTGATTCAGGTACATCTCAGTCAGATTTCTTTGTTTGATTTAGTTGTGGCTCAGGTTCGGATGTCGTTCAGCAGGTCAGTTTCGGGTCGGTCAACAACCGGTTCGGTTCAGTCGCGGCTCATGTTCGGTTCGGGTCGGGTCGGTTCGGTCCGGTCAAACGTGGTCAACAACAGTTCCGGTTCGGTCAACAGTAGTCGACTGGTCAACGGCTCGAGTCAACGATCACACTTGTTCAGTTCAGATTCGACGTTCGGTAAAATTAACGACCCGATTGTTTCTATAGCATCTTGTTTATATATTTTTTTATAACTAATCAAGCTCGAGTCGTTACATTGTCATTTAAATATATTTGAACTTTCGACATGAATTTTTATATATATTGTGGTTATTTGTTGAGTTTTGACAAATATAACAACTTGTATTGTCGGGATCGTCTAGAAACAGAGGAAACTCTGCCCGATTTTCGTGAGATGTATTTATATTTTTAGCCGAAACACTAATGAAAACGTATCGGGACTCAAATGAAGTCTATAAGTATAAACGAGGTTTTAAATATATAACATTATTTTTTATTTTTTTTTACTATACAAAATTATATTTATGCAACTTGTGTAATACACAAGGTTTTAAAAAAAAACATAGCTTTTTATTATGTAGTATGTAAATTAGATTTTACTCATTTCATATAATATAATGGGTTTATAAAGATACAACTTTTTATTATTTAACATATAAAATTTCATTCCTTTAACCCGTGTAATACACAGGGTTCTAACCTAGTATATGTATATATATATACTTATCCATCGACAAGTTATACTTTAAATTTCCAATTCAAATCCTTCGTTGTAATTCCGTTTTCTCTTACACCTTCGTTTGCCCATATAGGGTGACCTCGGTGTTCCATCCTCCTAAACTCGTACACTCGTCGACACTTGGATAATCGGAAGACTTAGCAATTATGTGAGTATACTCGCAACCCCCTTTTTACTTTTACCACTTTTGGGGTGTAACATGTTTACTTATCAAAACTTACACATGAACATTTTGCTTAAACGCATGAACATTCCTATAACATGCTTGTATACGTGATTGCTTGATACTTTAAACTTGGGTGAAACTTATGTGTTGAACTTATCATTAACTTCGTACTAGCCAAACCGTGACATATGTAGCGCTATAGGATTAACGACCCGCCCGTAAACTTGTGGTTATGTCATGAGCATGTTGCGTTTCCTTGGTTTGATATGTTAGACACATGCCATATTTATTGTTTATCTTGAATCACATGCTTGCTATGAGGAATTGTTTAAAACTTATCTTTTGTTATGTACGTACCAAACTTGTATACTCGCCATTGCTTTTGCATTGAATTGTATTTTAAACATGTTACAGGTTGATGATGACGATGATATGAAAAGAAGTAGCGTTGATGCCTAGATACACATATAGACGTTTAGGTTTAATATGTTGTATCAAATTTTGCTTATGTTGTTATGTATTTCTTTTGAACTTGTTGTTATTTGAGTTTATGTAATGTTGACAATTTGAAGTTATGAAATGAAATGGGAATTATTTAATTATCGTCACAAATAGCGTTATGATGTCTCTAGCAATCTTCACACTTCGTCTCATCCCGATGTTTCCGCCATTGGTTGGGGTGTGACAGATTGGTATCAGAGCCAGGTTTCGATCCTGGACCTGTGGGTTATGGGCCCACCACGCTTCCGCTGCGCCACTCTGAACTTTTATTCTTATCAAAAACTTACACATGAATACTTTAAATATTTAAGTTTATATTTTAATTATATTTTAATAGACAAATATATTTTATTCGTGATTCTTGGAAACTATGTACTAAACTTGTAAATACATGAAACTTATGCATCACACTTTTTATCTAGTTAAATCATGTTTTATTTCATATTATACCTTGTTACAAGTTAGGGGAAACATTGTTGCATATTATTACACAACTTAATTAACAAAATTACTCATTATAATGTTTAAAAGAAGAAGAAAATAAAGAAATATGGCAGCCCAAATCATCAAAAATTCAGCCCCATATGATTGAGTTTTATGGGCTTGTTTAATGGGTTAACCCATTCTAAACACTTCCAAAGCCCAACCCATTGAAACCCTAATCCTTCCCTATATATTAGACACTTCCCCACTCCTCATTACACTTTTACAAGCCTCCAAACACTTCAAGACCTCTCAAAACCGTAGCTGAATTCCATTTTCGGACAGATTCAGCAAGCTTCACAAAAGTGAGCATAACTCACTCATTTCTTGTCCGTTTTGGTCCATTCTTTTTCCTATGTGCTTGGATTTTCCTTACCTTCGATTCCATGGGTTTTTTCACAGTAAATAAGGCCCTGGAACTCTGGCAAAAAGGCTCCAAAGTCCACTGATTTTTTGTGCTTTCATGAAATCTTTGTTAAACTTAATCAAACTTGAGTTTTCTCATCTCAAACCTATGTCCTAATGCTCATAACCAAATGAATGGTTAGTTGGGCTTAAAAACAAGGTTGAGACACTTAAAATCAGAGGATTAAACCTCATAAACTTTTTGTTTTAGTTAGGGTTCTACCCACAAGAAGTGTTCAAACTTGAAGCTTGGTAAAAGTGTGATGGTTAGACTAGCTTGGGCTATCTTTCTTGAACATCCACTCACTTCTTGATGTTTTGATTATGCATAGTTGTATTTTCCTTTCTTGTACATATCTATGAGGTTCCTAAATGGGAGATTCGTCTTCCTACCTCCTACATGACCTATATAATAATAAATAACTCGAGGTACCTAAATGGGAGCTTGTTCTTCCTACCTCCTACATGACATATATGATAATAAATAACTCGAGGTACCTAAATGGGAGCTTGTTCTTCCTACCTCATGTATGACTTCTATGACACTTTGAGGTGCCTAAATGAAGATCTTAATCTTCTACCTCTATAAATAAATGTATCGGTTCAATATTTAATGTAATATATACACATATAAAACGATGATAAAAAGTAGCGTTGTTTAATTTGTACCAATTCTCGAACGGTCGCTGGCCCGTTATTTGACCGGATGACTACTGTTGGCCTGTGTTGACTGAACCGAGACCCGAACATGGGCCGAACAGGAAACAAATATGAGATTAAGACCCGGATAAGATGTGCCGCACTGAACGGGATATACTCGAGCCGAAAGACTGAGTCGCCGGAAGAAAACAGCAACAACCATCGCCGCCTGTCCTCCGATCTCCTTCTCTCTTCGTCTCTTTCTCTCTCTACTCTCTCTCTCTTCGGTTCTGATCTGTGTCGCCGGTTATGCGGTGGTTCAAGGCACGAGAGAGATGAGAGGGCCTGCTTGGGTGTGTGACTGTGAATTGTGAATGAGGGGGAAAGGGAGTTGTGTGTGAGAATGACTGAGCTTATGTGTTTGTTTGTGAAGGAGGTGAACCTCTGTGCTTGTTTCATGTATACGAATGAGAGAGGGCAGGGGAGTTTAAGTGGGTGTTTGATCTAAACTTTCAGATGTAATGTAATGAGAGGAACAAGACAGGTAGCGGCTATTATAAAGAAGATTAGGGTTGTTGCACTTGTTTTAGGAAAGGCCATTCCAATCCCTAAGCTTTGAAGGGTTAACTAAATTAGCTTAAATAACTTAGTTTAAGTTATCAAACAGAGTTGACCAAACTAACTAGGTTAGTTTGTTATTTGACTAACTTTAAAAGTTAACGAGACTAACTAGATAAGAAAAATAATGATAAAATAAAATAAAATAAAAAGAATAAAGCTTTTAAATTTGTAAATTTAGTTAATTTCAGTAAATTAACTAATGAGTAACCATTTCTATAACGAATTAAATTATGGATAACGATTGTTCAACGATTACTTGTTTCACAAAGCTTACGAGTTTCGAGGTTAGGTTCCAAATCTTAAAACGGGTCGGATTCCAGGAATCCATTTTTAACGGATGTTTCCTCATAAAACAATTTTATCTATATAATTTTATTATATAATTTTACTATATAATTTTAAATTTATAAGGTCCGATTTGGGTAATACATTTTGCTTAATATATGATAGTTTTATTTCTATGTTTTAACTCATAAAGAACGATTACAAGAATACAAAGTTTCGGTTTTTCCACAAAATGAAGTGTTTCGTTGACTTGTAAATCTTCGAGAGGGACGTGTAGTCCTTCGTCAGTTAGACACCTCTTCAAGTTGGATACGTGGAAGACAGGGTTGCACATGCTGAATCCTCAAATGCAGCTAGAATTCATCCCTTCCTTCAGTTTGCTGAGTTACCCACTCGTGAGAAGTATCAGAAACTCAAGCATCTTGAAGTTTTTACCATTAGCGGCATTGATTGGCATCGAATAGGAATGGTTGACCCCAGTGGTTCACTGGCAAGACTACTACCACCCAATACACCTTGGCGCCGTTGCTTCGACATCTTAGAACCATCATATGATGAACTGGTATATGAATTCTTGTCCACCTTCTATTACAAGTCTAATAAAGGTCTTACCGAAGAATCCATTCATTTTCGGCTTTGTGGACAACATCATAACATGTCATTGACAAAATTCGCAGTTTGCCTGGGTATATATACCAATGAGGAAGTTACACAGCCCGTTTTCACGAGGGCATTAACCACTTATACCTACGCGACGATGAAAAGGTATTGGCAACGCCATGCATCAAAGGCATGGTGCGGCAACAATAATTCTGTAAATTTCGAAGACTCTCGTTATCGGTATATGCACCTTGTTTTGGCCAACACCATCGCGGGGCGTGAAATTAATCAATGAAGGGTTAGTACCTCCGAAGTCTTCTATCTATATAGTATTTTCGAGCGAATTCCTTGTAATATTGCCCACGAGCTTGCTGGGTATTTTTCTGGTCAACAATCACACCCCCTGAAAAGTCTCATGGGAGGTTCTTATATTACTAGAATAGCTAAATCATTAGGTGTCTTAAGTGACCAGATTATACAGGAATTTTCTCCACCAAAGGCACCTGGGATTGTAAATTGTAACCTCATTAGACGAACCCCGACTCAACCATCTCAGTCGGGGGGAGCTCCAATTGTCTTAGACAGTACCCCCACACCAAACCTACAAAAATCATTATTTCAATTGCCTCCATCATCTTGTTATCGTTTTGATATGCAACCAGAGCTGCCTTGCATACAAGAACATATTCCAACTAACTTATCCCAACCACTAGCACCAAACTTCTTACCAAGCTCCTCACCGATAATTTTTTAGGAGGATCCAGCAATCCAAGAAACTTATGAAAACCTGATGCTCCAAGAACAGTTAGAACCGGAATCACAATTTCCACAGTCCTTCCTGTCACTGTTAAACGAAGTAGAACAACTGCCACCAACTGATGAAGCAGGCCCAAGTGCGGTGCCTCAAATGGATCCACATCCAGATCAAATGGTAGTTGAAATGGCTAGGTTAAGCATTGAGAACCAAGATTTGCTACGGCAAGTGCAATGGTTGACAGAAAGGAATCAATGGTTGGAAAGCATGCTAGCTGCTCGTATGCAACTGGACCCACTACCACCACTACCTGACAGTTTTGAGTCCGAAATTGATCCACTACATGACTCATTTCAAATGTAAACTGTTTCTACCATGTTAGACCGTCAAACAAACAATGCTAGCTATGTTTTGATTCAATAAATGTTGTGTTATATTGATGCTTATTTGATTTGAACGATACTTCGACCTTACGTGTTCTTCACTTAACTAGAAGTGCTATGTGGACCATGTGACGAAACGCGTAATTCTGGGTGCACACTTAATTACGAGGTTCGACGCATGAGAATCATAGTAGGCCTTGTTAAGTAAGGTGGCATATAAGAACATTATGTGGTTATGTGATTATCCATTATTTGCTTATTTGTACACACATTTGTTTGCATAGTATTGCATCACAAATACAACATAGCGTAGCGTCATGCAAAACAATTTCTATACAATGATCCTCGTAAATTCCTCAAAATTATCAGCACCAAACAATGATTTGATTATTTTTCTAATCATTACAATTACATTCTACGGTCTCTCTCGAATAAAATTTCGGGACGAAATTTCCTAAAGTAGGGGAGACTGTAACCACCGTGATTTTATACTATTAAACAAGACTGCATAAACTATAAGGGCCTAACGTGTCATTATGTGAAAGTATAAATTTAGGGTCCTTTATGACATTTTTGAAACCTATTTTATAAATAAAATAATTAAATTTTTAAACTTTTAAAAGTATAGGGTTTAAAATGTCATTTTTGAAACTTAAATTCTAAATAAACTATATATATATATTTTTGAATTAAAGTCAAGGGACCATTTGGCCATTAATTGAAACTTATATCCCAGGGACTAATATGGTCATTTTGAAACTGTTTTTAACCATTCAACCCTAACCGGGTTAAATAATATAAAAGGGATCCTTGTTTAAAGACTAACCTAGTTAGTCTTTTCAGTTAACTATTACAGGGGCCATTTCTGTCGTATCAGAAACTTAATTAACTCAAAAACTCTAACCGGGTTAAATATTTTACAAAGGAATCTTATCTAAAACGTAACACAGTTAGCCTTCTCAGTTAATTAGTTGAGGACCTGTTCGTATCATATCCGAACCTCAGGGACCAAAGTGTAACTTTGTATTTTGAACCGGAATTCAGCGCCTGTTTCGCCGGATTCGACCCAAAACACAAACCGACAAACGTTCACGTGATCGATAAGCATGTCTGTTTATTCCCCTCGTAACCAACAACCCACGAGCATTTACTCGGTCCTAACGTGCCTGACATTCGCTTAATCAGAAAAATCATATTCAAACCAAAAGTGGAATCATTCCACTGATTTGTGTCGGTTCATGTCGAATTGAACGCTCTTTTAAACACCCTAAGCCTCTGCGAACACCACACACCCTCTGGAATTCACTAACTCTCCGTAGATCGTCGAATAATCGACCTGCAACTGATCGGAATCTTCGAGCTCGCCGGAGTTAGCCGGACCGCATGTTCCCGTCGATACCGGAGCTTTCTTGTTCGACAATTCGGTACATCTTCGTCTACATTACGATCCTGCAAATTTAATTCGAATATAAACACTGTTTGATCGGTCAATTAGACGGGTTGACTTTCGGTTGACTTATTTGGGGAAGATGATGAATTTCTTTTTTATTTTAAACTTTATTTTTGATCAGTTTACAAGTTAATTCATATTAATTCGATGATAATGTTATAAAATCCGGAATTTTTATCATATATTCTTTACATACTGAAGTATTTATTAAAAATGTGAAACCAGTAAAAATATTTATAAAACTAATTTTTATATTATTAAACAGTCTTACACTTTAAAATTCATATTAAATCCATTTTTGTGAAATAAATATCGAAACTTTTATGATAATTGTTTTAAGTGATAATATTTACAGAAATATTATTGTTACTAATTTTTCATTTAATTTTGTTATTTATATGATTAAATCAGTATTTACACCTTAAAAGTATAGTTTTATTTAATTGATTTAAATTAAATAACTATATTATTTCTGTCCGAAATTATTTTTATGATATTAAACACTTTATTCTGAACGTATATAAATTAGGTTACTGTTTGGTTATTTACAGAATATTTTTTTTTATATTAATCTGATAAACTTAAATACTGATATGTTAACCATTTTATTCCAATTTAATTACACAAAATTAATCAGAGGCCATAATATTTATTTTCCAATAATATTCATGTTCTGTAATTAAAAGTGTTATTCCTAATTTTTCTGATTTAATCTAATTATCTAGATAATTATTAGATAGTTATCATGTTTAAAACAATAGGTAATTGTTTATTTCAGAAATAAAAATATTGGCCAAGATTATCATTTTAAATCTGATTTATACCTGTTGGATAATTAAAAGAGTATTTCTAGTTATTCTGCATTAAATTAATTATATAGATAATTAATTGTATAATTATCATGATATTCTGAAAATATATATATATATGTTTTTGGAACACAGAAATTAATTTATAATTTTTATAAATTAATTTAACAATTGGACTTCATTGTTGTAACTCTCATTTTTACATAGATTGTTCACTTGACACTTTTATAAGGTAAATTATATATTTATCTGTTTTAAATATACAAATAATACTTTTACTCATTATTTGTATAATATGGTATTTTATACAAAATACCCCATGAATTAATCAAGTTACCAAGTCTTCCCCAAACCGAATTAGTCAAACCATTCAAACGCCCTAAACCGAGTCACCCGTTAACACAATTTACAGTTTTACCCATTGTTGATACATATTCCATATTCGTTGCATGTTCTATCAATTAGAGTGACGTGGAATCTTATTTCCAAGAACTCTCACACTTTGCATACTTGTTTGGACTTACCTGAAATCAAAGTGAGTATACTCGAACCCATTTTTACTTTTAAACACTTTGGGTGCAACATGTATTCTATATCAAAACACTTGGCACTTGAAACTTATTTGAAACATACTCTATCCATTTAAGCATGAAACATGAAACTTGTGATACTTATCTTGTGCTATGTGAACGTTTAATCCTTGTGAAGGGCCGCTCTAACGATTGGTAGTACTATGCATAGGCTATAGGAATAATGCACCTCCCCCGTTTGTACACGAGGGGTATTGTTAGGGTATCATTTGAAACTCCCGTTAAAACTTGGGGAGAGACACTTAAACGCATCGTGAAACTTTGGGCTATCACTTGGACTGCGTAAACTAGCGAGTATACAAGTTTGATACGTACATAGCAAAAGATAAGTTTCGAACGATTCCTTATAGCAAGCATGTGATTCAAGATAAACAATAAATTTGGCATGTGTCAACATATCAAACCAAATAAACGCAACATGCAATTGACATTACCACGAGATAAGATGGCGGGTCGTTAATCCTATAGCTCTAAAATTGGCAGATGTTACAGTCTCCCCTACTTTAGGAGATTTCATCCTCGAAATCTAAGATTAACGTATTTTCATAAAAATTTAGAACAATCCACATGACATACTTAGTTAACAAGATTAACGTATCCCTGGCATGTGAATACACAGGTCAACCCATCGTGTATGTTAAGGTGTGGCTTCTTACGAAGTTAATGACAAGTTTATCACATAAAGTTTCACCCAAGTAACACGAATCCAATATAACATATTAGCATGCACGTGAAATAAATTCAAATTTTTTTTTTGAAAAGGGACGTTTAATCATAAAATTTCATTGAGAACGAAGAAAAGTTGGTAACTACCTCTGAGGTAAGCGTGTCACCCCAAGCTCATTGGTGAAGTTGGAAAGTGAGCGGAGCAAATCATCAAGGTTAGGGAATCACCCCTATCTTGATGATAAGTTTCCATTTTTTTGGAATACGAGTATTAACAAGCATCAAGATGTATCAAAGTATTCATATATAATGGATAATTTTGTGTTTAAGCAAAATGTTCATGTGTTTAAGCAAAATGTTCATGTGTAAGTTTTTGATAAGCAAACATGTTACACCCCAAAAGTGGTAAAAGTAAAAAGGGGGAAATACGAGTATACTCACGGTTCACAAGCTTTCCGACTTGAATCCCGCGAGTGAGTTGGTGGATGGATTAAGTTGGAGCACCTAGTCCTTCTACACGAGGAAACATAGGTGTGTGAGTTTGGCGTTTAACGGAAGATTATGAATTTGGAGTTTTAACGTAACATAAAGTAATATAATACGAAAATAATCATCTTTAACTTAGTAACCCTTGTATGACACTATGTAACCAATATGGTTAGAATATTTTCATGGGTAATATGCCCATTAGAATCATACTTGGTGTTTTAGGTCTTAGATGATATTCTACTACTTTAACATATAAACACAAGTTCATTATTAAAGGTTCGAATGAATATATATAGTTTCTAGGTTATATATTACATATTATTTAGTCAAAGATTTCATGTAAGAGGTAGAAGATTAAGATCTTCATTTAGGCACCTCAAAGTGTCATAGAAGTCATACATGAGGTAGGAAGAACAAGCTCCCATTTAGGTACCTCGAGTTATTTATTATCATATATGTCATGTAGGAGGTAGGAAGAACAAGCTCCCATTTAGGTACCTCGAGTTATTTATTATTATATAGGTCATGTAGGAGGTAGGAAGACGAATCTCCCATTTAGGAACCTCATAGATATGTACAAGAAAGGAAAATACAACTATGCATAATCAAAACATCAAGAAGTGAGTGGATGTTCAAGAAAGATAGCCCAAGCTAGTCTAACCATCACACTTTTACCAAGCTTCAAGTTTGAACACTTCTTGTGGGTAGAACCCTAACTAAAACAGAAAGTTTATGAGGTTTAATCCTCTGATTTTAAGTGTCTCAACCTTGTTTTTAAGCCCAACTAACCATTCATTTGGTTATGAGCATTAGGACATAGGTTTGAGATGAGAAAACTCAAGTTTGATTAAGTTTAACAAAGATTTCATGAAAGCACAAAAAATCAGTGGACTTTGGAGCCTTTTTGCCAGAGTTCCAGGGCCTTATTTACTGTGAAAAACCCATGGAATCGAAGGTAAGGAAAATCCAAGCACATAGGAAAAAGAATGGACCAAAACGGACAAGAAATGAGTGAGTTATGCTCACTTTTGTGAAGCTTGCTGAATCTGTCCGAAAATGGAATTCAGCTACGGTTTTGAGAGGTCTTGAAGTGTTTGGAGGCTTGTAAAAGTGTAATGAGGAGTGGGGAAGTGTCTAATATATAGGGAAGGATTAGGGTTTCAATGGGTTGGGCTTTGGAAGTGTTTAGAATGGGTTAACCCATTAAACAAGCCCATAAAACTCAATCATATGGGGCTGAATTTTTGATGATTTGGGCTGCCATATTTCTTTATTTTCTTCTTCTTTTAAACATTATAATGAGTAATTTTGTTAATTAAGTTGTGTAATAATATGCAACAATGTTTCCCCTAACTTGTAACAAGGTATAATATGAAATAAAACATGATTTAACTAGATAAAAAGTGTGATGCATAAGTTTCATGTATTTACAAGTTTAGTACATAGTTTCCAAGAATCACGAATAAGCATCAATTGTTCCACGAAGTTGAATGTTTGAGCATGTATAAAGTATGTGTAACATGTAATTAACAAAGTACGAGTTTCATTCATGATCCAAGTCTCGGATTTTACAACGGTTACAAAGAAAGAACGATTACAAGAATACAAAGTTTCCAAAGTAGAAAAATACGAACACACTTGAAATAAAAGGAAAGTGTAAATAAGCCGGGCGTTACAGTCTCCCCTCCTTTAGGGAATTTCGTCCCGAAATTTAGGAAGACTTAGGGAAAAGATGTGGATACTTCTCCTTCATATCACTTTCGAGCTCCCAAGTAAATTCAGCGCCACGCTTTCCTTCCCATCGAACCTTGACGATAGGAATTCGACTGCGCTTTAGTTCCTTGGCTCCTCGGTCCATGATTTCAACCGGTTTTTCCACAAAATGAAGTGTTTCGTTGACTTGTAAATCTTCGAGAGGGACGTGTAGTCCTTCGTCAGTTAGACACCTCTTCAAGTTGGATACGTGGAAGACAGGGTGTACATTGCTGAGTTCTTCAGGCAGGTCCAATTTATACGTAACATTGCCAATCTTTTCGAGAATTTTGAAAGGACCAACGTAGCGAGGTGCGAGTTTCCCTTTCTTGCCAAATCGGACCACGCCCTTCCAAGGGGATACCTTGAGAAGTACGAAGTCACCTACTTCGTGTTCCATTGGGTTACGTTTCTCGTCAGCGTAGACCTTTTGTCGGTGTCTGGCTTTCAGTAAGTTATCTCGAACCAGTAAAATCTTGTCCGTCGCCTCTTGTATGAGTTCGGGACCGGTGATTTGAGCGTCACCAATCTCTTGCCAACAAATAGGCGAACGGCACTTGCGACCATACAATGCTTCAAAAGGTGCCATTTTAATACTCGTGTGATAACTGTTATTGTACGAGAATTCGACCAAGGGTAAGTGTCTATCCCAGTTGCCACCAAAATCTATTACGCATGAACGAAGCATATCTTCTAAGGTTTGGATAGTACGCTCGGTTTGACCGTCCGTTTGAGGATGGAAGGCAGTACTAAGGTTAAGTTCCGTACCCATAGCAGATTGAAAAGTTTGCCAAAGGCGAGACGTAAAACGAGCGTCGCAGTCAGAAATGATGTCAACGGGAATACCATGGCGACAGATGATCTCATCAGTGTAGATTTGGGCCAATTTAGTGACTTTGAAATCTTCACGGATGGGGAGAAAATGAGCCGACTTGGTTAATCGATCAACGATCACCCAGATACTGTCATGGCCAGAAGAAGTGCGGGGAAGCTTAGTGATAAAATCCATGGAAATGCTCTCCCATTTCCAGACAGGAATCCTTGGTTGTTCAAGTAAGCCAGAGGGACGTTGATGTTCAGCCTTCACCTTCGAACACGTGAGACATTTCGAGACGTAAGTGGCTATATCCTTCTTCATTCCAGGCCACCAATAGGACGTACGCATATCATGGTACATCTTGTCGGCACCAGGGTGAATAGAATACTTCGTGTTATGCGCCTCTTTCATCAGGAACTTGCGAAGGTTATTGCGATTAGGAATCCAGATACGATCGAGATAGTGCAAAATACCATTAGGTTTGGACACGAGACTGTTTTCAGCACCACATTGCATCTCGTTGTAGAGGTTACCCTCATTAACGGATGCATATTGGGCTTCACGTATACGATTCTGAAGATCATGGACGAGTTGGAAACAACGGATACTTTTGACATGAGTTTTACGACTGAGAGCGTCTGCTACTACGTTCGCTTTACCTGGGTGGTATTTGATCTCGCAGTCGTAATCGTTCAATAGTTCCACCCAACGACGTTGACGCATGTTCAGTTCTTTTTGATCGAAGATGTGTTGAAGGCTCCTATGGTCGGTGAAGACCACACACTTAGTACCATAAAGGTAGTGTCGCCAAATCTTCAACGCAAAAACAACTGCTCCAAGTTCAAGGTCGTGAGTAGTATAGTTCTTCTCATGTATTTTGAGCTGTCTTGACGCATAAGCGATGACCTTGTCTCGTTGCATGAGCACACAACCAAGACCAAGGCGAGAAGCATCGCAATATACGACGAAGTCGTCGTTTCCATCAGGAAGTGTGAGGATAGGAGCATGGCATAGCATGTCCTTGAGCGTTTGAAATGACTCCTCTTTCTCGGGACCCCAAACAAAAGGGTTATCCTTTTGAGTCAAGGAGGTCAAAGGGACAGCGATCTTCGAAAAGTTGGAGATGAAGCGACGATAGTAACCAGCAAGACCAAGAAACGAACGAATTTCGGACGGAGATTTAGGTGTGACCCAATTCTTCACAGCTTCAATTTTAGCGGGGTCAACGTGAATACCAAGTTCGTTGACTGTATGACCAAGGAATTGAACCTCTTTTAACCAAAATTCACACTTGGAGAATTTGGCGTATAGACGTTCAGCACGAAGAAGTTCGAGGATAAGACGCAGGTGTTGTTTATGCTCTTCTCGCGTCTTGGAATAGATGAGAATATCGTCAATGAAAACAATCACAAAACGGTCCAAATATGCTTTGCACACCCGGTGCATCAAGTCCATGAATACAGCAGGTGCGTTGGTCAAGCCAAAGGGCATGAACACGAATTCGTAGTGCCCATAACGTGTACGGAAAGCGGTTTTAGGCACATCTTCTTCGAGAACTCGAAGTTGATGATACCCAGAACGAAGGTCGATCTTTGAAAAGCAGGTCGCGCCTTGCAACTGGTCGAAGAGGTCATCGATGCGCGGAAGAGGGTATCGGTTCTTGATAGTAAGCTTGTTGAGTTCACGATAGTCAATACACATTCGAAATGACCCATCTTTCTTTTTGACGAATAAAACGGGAGCGCCCCAAGGAGAAGTACTAGGGCGTATAAAGCCTTTATCAAGAAGCTCTTGAAGTTGACTTGAGAGCTCTTGCATCTCAGAGGGTGCTAAACGGTATGGAGATTTAGCGACGGGCGTTGCGCCAGGCACTAAATCGATGCGAAAGTCGACAGAACGAGCAGGAGGCGGACCAGGAAGATCGTCGGGAAACACATCAGGGAAGTCACGTACAATGGGGACGTCGCTTATGCTTGGGCCTTTGTCCCCCTTTTTCCACAATGTGGGCAAGAAAGGCGAAGGTACCCTTGCGTAAGCATTTGTTTGCCTTGATACACGACATAAGCTTAAGGCCTTGAGAAGGCTTTTCACCATAGACGTGTAGGAAATCACCGTTTGGAAGAGGTAGGCGAATAAACTTCTCAGAACAGACAACTTCAGCACGAACTCGCCTAAGCCAGTCCATACCTACTATGACGTCGAAACTACCCATTTGCATAGGTATGAGGTCGATAGAAAACGCATGATCGTTAAGGAGTAAAGAACAATTGGAGAGAACGGAATCAACAGCGACGGTTTTACCATTAGCAACTTCGACGGCGAAAGATTTTGGCAACTTAGAACGTTTACACTTGAGCAAGGACTCGAATTCTAACGATACAAAACTTTTATCGGCTCCAGTATCAAATAGGCATGAAGCATAAACATGGTTAACAAGAAACGTACCAGTAATGACGTCGTTCGCGTTTTGAGCCTGAGCAGTAGTGAGAAGAAAAGCTCGACCTCGAGCGGGTGGTAGAGCCTGTTGTTGCTGTGGCTGTTGCTGTGGCTGTGGTTGTTGCTGTCGAGGCTGTTGCGGTTGGTATCGTTGAGGGCAGAGGTTGGCCATATGGTTGATATCACCACACGTGAAACATGCTCGCACAGGGGCGACTTGGTTTGGAGCCAGAAGGGCTTGGTTTTGATGAGCCTGTGGTAGGATGCGGCAGTGTGGGGAAGTATGTCCATTTCGGCCACACCTGTCGCACTTTCGACAACGAGCGTATGGAGGGTGATGATATTGGCATTTATCACACTTAGGTAGCGTTCCGACGTAGATTCTGCGCGGAGTTTCCTCGTTGGCATTAGCAGGTATGGTTTGTAGGGGTTGTGGGTTTGGCGGAGTGACGACCGCATAATTTTGGCTCGAAGCCTTCCGCTTCTTGCCCTGGTTTTTCCTGGACGATCGGGAGGGTAAGGTCTCATCAGTAGTAGTGTCAGTTGTAGCTTGGTGTGCACTCTTTGTTGAAACCTTGTCAAAGGTTCCATGAAGGACGCAGTTGTTGTTAAGTTCAGTGGCTATACGAAAAGCATCTTCGAGGGTTTGGGGGTTGGCGGAGGCAAGGTGATTAGTCAGGGATGGTGCAACACAACGAACGAATTTGGCTATGGTCTTGGGGACGGTCTCAACTTGTCCAGGACATAGGACACTGAGTTGTTTAAAGCGCGTGATCAGGCCATCCATGTCACTCCCTTTCTGAGTAAGGCTCCAAAATTCGTTCTCCAATTTTTGGAGTTCATGGGGAGGACAGAAGTGGTCTTTCATAAGTTGTTTGAAATCGTCCCAAGGCATAGCATGTGCAACATCGTTTCCCTTTTTGTTGCGTTCCGTCGTCCACCATTCGAGTGCCTTTTCACGAAATACCCCAGTGGCATTCAAGGTTCTTAGTTCATCAGGGCAGCCACTTTGCAGGAAGGTAAGCTCGATTGCATCGATCCAGTTCATCATGGCGGTAGCGCCATCCTTGCCAGTAAACTCTAAGGGTCTACAAGCCATAAATTGTTTAAAACGGAAGGTCGATTTGGGTTTGTCTGCCCTTGAGTCGACAGAGCCATGCGGTGAATCGGTGTTTGTCTGAATCTTGCTAACAACATCGGGTAGGACCTTTGCAAATTGTTTGGCCATGAACCTCATGCAATCCTTTTGTGACATGGTTTTGGAAGTTGAACCCCTCTTAGACTTGGTCCTCTTTGATGCACCGCTGGACGACATCTAAGGATGAAGAGAGAAGGAATGGATGAGACTTGATCATGAATTCAAAATGAGTTTGCAAGTTTCAAGCATGTAAGTACGACGTATCATGTAAAGTTCACATATAGCATAAGTTTCCAACATGTATTCAACAAGTATAACACATATGATTGCGTAAAGGGGTATAAATGTAGTTTGTTCACGAGAGTTATTATTGTTCTTGGTTGCGATGACGTGCGAAATGAGAAAAAAATAAATAAATAACTTTGAAATGAAGAACGTTCAAGTATAAAAATCACATATAAATTGAGATACATACAAGAGAGGCTCAATAAAACATTGGATTGTTTCGGGTAGAGAAACGTCGACTATTCCAAAGTGGGTCGAAAGTCCTTTCGAATTAGAGAAAACGTGCTTTGGCCTATAGGTAAGATACTCTCGTCGGGAGGCGACTAACGGTATCTTACCCTTCCAGTTACTACACGTCTCTAATCGATTGAAACAATCGGGACTTTGGCGAGATCGAAAATCGAGGAGTGGGACTTAATCGACAAGGTGCGGGTTTCACCCCTAACTTGACGATTCCGTACCCTAAATGTGGTTGGTACTTGTCGGGTCAAAATAAAATTTTGACACTTTGACAAGGGTCCACTAGAGTTGAAAAGGAAATTACCATTAAGTTGTGGATTTCACTCCTAGCTTAATGGTGAAATTTCGTGCAAAAATAGTTTAAGGTAGAATGAGAGTCGTTTACCAAATTGTGGGTTTCACGCCTATTTTGGTAAAGTCGTCTCGTTTATGTTACAAGAGTATAAAATTAACCAAAAGTGTGTTTGTGTTAGCCTTAGGAAAGGCATGTAAATTTAATCAACAAGAAGTGTAGCTAGGAAGCATATAAAGGTAGAATGCATAAGTTTTAAACAACAAACAAGAGGCAAAATTCTTAGAACTATAGACTAGGGCAAAAGCATAGCAATTTTCCTAATTCCCTATAGTTATGGCTCTGATACCAATCTGTCACACCCCAACCAATGGCGGAAACATCGGGATGAGACGAAGTGTGAAGATTGCTCGAGACATCATAACACTATTTGTGACAATAATTAAATATTCCCATTTCATTTCATAACCTCAAATTGTCAACAATACATAAACTCAAATAACAACAAGTTCAAGAGAAATACATGATAACATAAGCAAAGTTGATACGACATATTAGCCTAAACGTCTATATGTGTATCTAGGCATCAACGCTACTTCTTTTCATGGCATCCTCATCATCATCCGGTAACATGTTTAAAAATACAATTCAATGCAAAAGCAATGGCGAGTATACAAGTTTGATACGTACATAGCAAAAGATAAGTTTCGAACGATTCCTCATAGCAAGCATGTGATTCAAGATAAACAATAAATTTGGCATGTGTCAACATATCAAACCAAAGAAACGCAACATGCAATTGACATTACCACGAGATAAGATGGCGGGTCGTTAATCCTATAGCGCTACATATGTCAAGGATTGGCTCGTACGGACACGAAAATGTATTACCCAAGTTTAAAGTATCAAGCAATCACGTATACAAGCATGTTATAGGAATGTTCATGTGTTTAAGCAAAATGTTCATGTGTAAGTTTTCATAAGTAAACATGTTACACCCAAAAAAGTGGTAAACATAAAAAGGGGTTGCGAGTATACTCACGGTTCACAAGCTTTCCGACTTGAATCCCGCGAGTGAGTTGGTGGATGGATTAAGTTGGAGCACCTAGTCCTTCTACACGAGGAAACATAGGTGTGTGAGTTTGGCGTTTAACGGAAGATTATGAATTTGGAGTTTTAACGTAACATAAAGTAATATAATACGAAAATAATCATCTTTAACTTAGTAACCCTTGTATGACACTATGTAACCAATATGGTTAGAATGTTTTCTTGGGTAATATGCCCATTAGAATCATACTTGGTGTTTTAGGTCTTAGATGATATTCTACTACTTTAACATATAAACACAAGTTCATTATTAAAGGTTCGAATGAATATATATAGTTTCTAGGTTATATATTACATATTATTTAGTCAAAGATTTCATGTAAGAGGTAGAAGATTAAGATCTTCATTTAGGCACCTCAAAGTGTCATAGAAGTCATACATGAGGTAGGAAGAACAAGCTCCCATTTAGGTACCTCGAGTTATTTATTATCATATATGTCATGTAGGAGGTAGGAAGAACAAGCTCCCATTTAGGTACCTCGAGTTATTTATTATTATATAGGTCATGTAGGAGGTAGGAAGACGAATCTCCCATTTAGGAACCTCATAGATATGTACAAGAAAGGAAAATACAACTATGCATAATCAAAACATCAAGAAGTGAGTGGATGTTCAAGAAAGATAGCCCAAGCTAGTCTAACCATCACACTTTTACCAAGCTTCAAGTTTGAACACTTCTTGTGGGTAGAACCCTAACTAAAACAGAAAGTTTATGAGGTTTAATCCTCTGATTTTAAGTGTCTCAACCTTGTTTTTAAGCCCAACTAACCATTCATTTGGTTATGAGCATTAGGACATAGGTTTGAGATGAGAAAACTCAAGTTTGATTAAGTTTAACAAAGATTTCATGAAAGCACAAAAAATCAGTGGACTTTGGAGCCTTTTTGCCAGAGTTCCAGGGCCTTATTTACTGTGAAAAACCCATGGAATCGAAGGTAAGGAAAATCCAAGCACATAGGAAAAAGAATTGACCAAAACGGACAAGAAATGAGTGAGTTATGCTCACTTTTGTGAAGCTTGCTGAATCTGTCCGAAAATGGAATTCAGCTACGGTTTTGAGAGGTCTTGAAGTGTTTGGAGGCTTGTAAAAGTGTAATGAGGAGTGGGGAAGTGTCTAATATATAGGGAAGGATTAGGGTTTCAATGGGTTGGGCTTTGGAAGTGTTTAGAATGGGTTAACCCATTAAACAAGCCCATAAAACTCAATCATATGGGGCTGAATTTTTGATGATTTGGGCTGCCATATTTCTTTATTTTCTTCTTCTTTTAAACATTATAATGAGTAATTTTGTTAATTAAGTTGTGTAATAATATGCAACAATGTTTCCCCTAACTTGTAACAAGGTATAATATGAAATAAAACATGATTTAACTAGATAAAAAGTGTGATGCATAAGTTTCATGTATTTACAAGTTTAGTACATAGTTTCCAAGAATCACGAATAAGCATCAATTGTTCCACGAAGTTGAATGTTTGAGCATGTATAAAGTATGTGTAACATGTAATTAACAAAGTACGAGTTTCATTCATGATCCAAGTCTCGGATTTTACAACGGTTACAAAGAAAGAACGATTACAAGAATACAAAGTTTCCAAAGTAGAAAAATACGAACACACTTGAAATAAAAGGAAAGTGTAAATAAGCCGGGCGTTACAGTCTCCCCTCCTTTAGGGAATTTCGTCCCGAAATTTAGGAAGACTTAGGGAAAAGATGTGGATACTTCTCCTTCATATCACTTTCGAGCTCCCAAGTAAATTCAGCGCCACGCTTTCCTTCCCATCGAACCTTGACGATAGGAATTCGACTGCGCTTTAGTTCCTTGGCTCCTCGGTCCATGATTTCAACCGGTTTTTCCACAAAATGAAGTGTTTCGTTGACTTGTAAATCTTCGAGAGGGACGTGTAGTCCTTCGTCAGTTAGACACCTCTTCAAGTTGGATACGTGGAAGACAGGGTGTACATTGCTGAGTTCTTCAGGCAGGTCCAATTTATACGTAACATTGCCAATCTTTTCGAGAATTTTGAAAGGACCAACGTAGCGAGGTGCGAGTTTCCCTTTCTTGCCAAATCGGACCACGCCCTTCCAAGGGGATACCTTGAGAAGTACGAAGTCACCTACTTCGTGTTCCATTGGGTTACGTTTCTCGTCAGCGTAGACCTTTTGTCGGTGTCTGGCTTTCAGTAAGTTATCTCGAACCAGTAAAATCTTGTCCGTCGCCTCTTGTATGAGTTCGGGACCGGTGATTTGAGCGTCACCAATCTCTTGCCAACAAATAGGCGAACGGCACTTGCGACCATACAATGCTTCAAAAGGTGCCATTTTAATACTCGTGTGATAACTGTTATTGTACGAGAATTCGACCAAGGGTAAGTGTCTATCCCAGTTGCCACCAAAATCTATTACGCATGAACGAAGCATATCTTCTAAGGTTTGGATAGTACGCTCGGTTTGACCGTCCGTTTGAGGATGGAAGGCAGTACTAAGGTTAAGTTCCGTACCCATAGCAGATTGAAAAGTTTGCCAAAGGCGAGACGTAAAACGAGCGTCGCGGTCAGAAATGATGTCAACGGGAATACCATGGCGGCAGATGATCTCATCAGTGTAGATTTGGGCCAATTTAGTGACTTTGAAATCTTCACGGATGGGGAGAAAATGAGCCGACTTGGTTAATCGATCAACGATCACCCAGATACTGTCATGGCCAGAAGAAGTGCGGGGAAGCTTAGTGATAAAATCCATGGAAATGCTCTCCCATTTCCAGACAGGAATCCTTGGTTGTTCAAGTAAGCCAGAGGGACGTTGATGTTCAGCCTTCACCTTCGAACACGTGAGACATTTCGAGACGTAAGTGGCTATATCCTTCTTCATTCCAGGCCACCAATAGGACGTACGCATATCATGGTACATCTTGTCGGCACCAGGGTGAATAGAATACTTCGTGTTATGCGCCTCTTTCATCAGGAACTTGCGAAGGTTATTGCGATTAGGAATCCAGATACGATCGAGATAGTGCAAAATACCATTAGGTTTGGACACGAGACTGTTTTCAGCACCACATTGCATCTCGTTGTAGAGGTTACCCTCATTAACGGATGCATATTGGGCTTCACGTATACGATTCTGAAGATCATGGACGAGTTGGAAATAACGGATACTTTTGACATGAGTTTTACGACTGAGAGCGTCTGCTACTACGTTCGCTTTACCTGGGTGGTATTTGATCTCGCAGTCGTAATCGTTCAATAGTTCCACCCAACGACGTTGACGCATGTTCAGTTCTTTTTGATCGAAGATGTGTTGAAGGCTCCTATGGTCGGTGAAGACCACACACTTAGTACCATAAAGGTAGTGTCGCCAAATCTTCAACGCAAAAACAACTGCTCCAAGTTCAAGGTCGTGAGTAGTATAGTTCTTCTCATGTATTTTGAGCTGTCTTGACGCATAAGCGATGACCTTGTCTCGTTGCATGAGCACACAACCAAGACCAAGGCGAGAAGCATCGCAATATACGACGAAGTCGTCGTTTCCATCAGGAAGTGTGAGGATAGGAGCATGGCATAGCATGTCCTTGAGCGTTTGAAATGACTCCTCTTGCTCGGGACCCCAAACAAAAGGGTTATCCTTTTGAGTCAAGGAGGTCAAAGGGACAGCGATCTTCGAAAAGTTGGAGATGAAGCGACGATAGTAACCAGCAAGACCAAGAAACGAACGAATTTCGGACGGAGATTTAGGTGTGACCCAATTCTTCACAGCTTCAATTTTAGCGGGGTCAACGTGAATACCAAGTTCGTTGACTGTATGACCAAGGAATTGAACCTCTTTTAACCAAAATTCACACTTGGAGAATTTGGCGTATAGACGTTCAGCACGAAGAAGTTCGAGGATAAGACGCAGGTGTTGTTTATGCTCTTCTCGCGTCTTGGAATAGATGAGAATATCGTCAATGAAAACAATCACAAAACGGTCCAAATATGCTTTGCACACCCGGTGCATCAAGTCCATGAATACAGCAGGTGCGTTGGTCAAGCCAAAGGGCATGACCACGAATTCGTAGTGCCCATAACGTGTACGGAAAGCGGTTTTAGGCACATCTTCTTCGAGAACTCGAAGTTGATGATACCCAGAACGAAGGTCGATCTTTGAAAAGCAGGTCGCGCCTTGCAACTGGTCGAAGAGGTCATCGATGCGCGGAAGAGGGTATCGGTTCTTGATAGTAAGCTTGTTGAG
Source organism: Helianthus tuberosus (assembly GCA_030545235.1). Lineage (NCBI taxonomy): Eukaryota > Viridiplantae > Streptophyta > Magnoliopsida > Asterales > Asteraceae > Helianthus > Helianthus tuberosus. The sequence goes on from CM060355.1 coordinate 105,550,406, forward strand.
TTCACGATAGTCAATACACATTCGAAATGACCCATCTTTCTTTTTGACGAATAAAACGGGAGCGCCCCAAGGAGAAGTACTAGGGCGTATAAAGCCTTTATCAAGAAGCTCTTGAAGTTGACTTGAGAGCTCTTGCATCTCAGAGGGTGCTAAACGGTAGGGATATTTAGCGACGGGCGTTGCGCCAGGCACTAAATCGATGCGAAAGTCGACAAAACGAGCAGGAGGCGGACCAGGAAGATCGTCGGGAAACACATCAGGGAAGTCACGTACAATGGTAAATCTTTATAATTAAATAACTATATAAATTCTTTGGTATAAATTAAGTCTTTATAATTAATTTAGTTATTTAATTATATAGTTATTTAATTTAAAGTGAGCATAGCTGAATTTGCATGTTGCGTTTCTTTGGTTTGATATGTTGACACATGCCAAATTTATTGTTTATCTTGAATCACATGCTTGCTATGAGGAATCGTTCGAAACTTATCTTTTGCTATGTACGTATCAAACTTGTATACTCGCCATTGCTTTTGCATTGAATTGTATTTTTAAACATGTTACAGGATGATGATGAGGATGCCATGAAAAGAAGTAGCGTTGATGCCTAGATACACATATAGACGTTTAGGCTAATATGTCGTATCAACTTTGCTTATGTTATCATGTATTTCTCTTGAACTTGTTGTTATTTGAGTTTATGTATTGTTGACAATTTGAGGTTATGAAATGAAATGGGAATATTTAATTATTGTCACAAATAGTGATATGATGTCTCGAGCAATCTTCACACTTCGTCTCATCCCGATGTTTCCGCCATTGGTTGGGGTGTGACAGATTGGTATCAGAGCCATAACTATAGGGAATTAGGAAAATTGCTATGCTTTTGCCCTAGTCTATAGTTCTAAGAATTTTGCCTCTTGTTTGTTGTTTAAAACTTATGCATTCTACCTTTATATGCTTCCTAGCTACACTTCTTGTTGATTAAATTTACATGCCTTTCCTAAGGCTAACACAAACACACTTTTGGTTAATTTTATACTCTTGTAACATAAACGAGACGACTTTACCAAAATAGGCGTGAAACCCACAATTTGGTAAACGACTCTCATTCTACCTTAAACTATTTTTGCACGAAATTTCACCATTAAGCTAGGAGTGAAATCCACAACTTAATGGTAATTTCCTTTTCAACTCTAGTGGACCCTTGTCAAAGTGTCGAAATTTTATTTTGACCCGACAAGTACCAACCACATTTAGGGTACGGAATCGTCAAGTTAGGGGTGAAACCCGCACCTTGTCGATTAAGTCCCACTCCTCGATTTTCGATCTCACCAAAGTCCCGATTGTTTCAATCGATTAGAGACGTGTAGTAACTGGAAGGGTAAGATACCGTTAGTCGCCTCCCGACGAGAGTATCTTACCTATAGGCCAAAGCACGTTTTCTCTAATTCGAAAGGACTTTCGACCCACTTTGGAATAGTCGACGTTTCTCTACCCGAAACAATCCAATGTTTTATTGAGCCTCTCTTGTATGTATCTCAATTTATATGTGATTTTTATACTTGAACGTTCTTCATTTCAAACTTATTTATTTATTTTTTTCTCATTTCGCACGTCATCGCAACCAAGAACAATAATAACTCTCGTGAACAAACTAAATTTATACCCCTTTACGCAATCATATGTGTTATACTTGTTGAATACATGTTGGAAACTTATGCTATATGTGAACTTTACATGATACGTCGTACTTACATGCTTGAAACTTGCAAACTCATTTTGAATTCATGATCAAGTCTCATCCATTCCTTCTCTCTTCATCCTTAGATGTCGTCCAGCGGTGCATCAAAGAGGACCAAGTCTAAGAGGGGTTCAACTTCCAAAACCATGTCACAAAAGGATTGCATGAGGTTCATGGCCAAACAATTTGCTAAGGTCCTACCCGATGTTGTTAGCAAGATTCAGACAAACACCAATTCACCGCATGGCTCTGTCGAATCAAGGGCAGACAAACCCAAATCGACCTTCCGTTTTAAACAATTTATGGCTTGTAGACCCTTAGAGTTTACTGGCAAGGATGGCGCTACCGCCATGATGAACTGGATCGATGCAATCGAGCTTACCTTCCTGCAAAGTGGCTGCCCTGATGAACTAAGAACCTTGAATGCCACTGGGGTATTTCGTGAAAAGGCACTCGAATGGTGGACGACGGAACGCAACAAAAAGGGAAACGATGTTGCACATGCTATGCCTTGGGACGATTTCAAACAACTTATGAAAGACCACTTCTGTAACAACCCTCATCAAAAATTATAATTATTAAATTAATTTGACCAATAGGAAACCCTAATTGAGACACCCAAGTGATTCTGCACAAACCCTAAAATTTTCAGAACTATCAGAATCAGGATTAGGGCCCCTAAAAATCAGGGGGGGTATTTCCTAGTTAACGATTATCTGAATTACTTGCTGTCAAAGTTTCAAATTCGAATTCTGTCGACTCACCTGAGCTAGTCCCACACGTGGCCACCATATAATGATTTCAAGTACCTTACGGACCGTAAGGTCATTAAGCTTACGGTCCGTAAGCTAGTTAAAAATTGTGTATAAATTCAGAACATTGGGACTTGATTCTGGACACTTGAACGACGAAGAAATTCGTTTCGTAGACTGAGATAAGTTCTGTATACTCCAATTAACACACACAGGTCCCTAATCAACGCCGCAATCAGGGTATTAGCACAATCGCTATTACGATTCATTGTCCGACGATCAATATATCCAATGGATGTTAAGTGCCGCCCACATTAGGGTTATACTTTGTCGTTCGTCGTTAATTCGATGGATGAGTTGAAGTATCGTACTTTGTCGTTCGTCGTTAATTCGATGAATGAGTTGAAGTATCGCACTTTGTCATTCATTGTGAGAATTTGATTTCGTGAGTTATCGTAATTGCTGGATTGATTACTAACCCAGTTTTGTGTGCATTGTTATTTAAATTAGGTAAAAAGGCTAATCAGTAGGCTAAACTCTGCCCAAATTAAATCTGCAATGTGAGTCATTCTCCTTTTCTCACAGTTTGTGAGTCATTCTCTTTTTATCAACTGTTTTACAATACCTCAAATTATTTTCAAGGTTATAATTACAGGGACTAAGTCATGGATATCTTGAATTACTGGTTAGTGGGGTATTGTGCACATTACTAATTGTCTCCCAGTTAGGTTCATTGACCTACTCGGGATAATCACTGTTGGGTTCATTGACCTACAGGGATAATCATCACTATTTAGGTTCATTGATCTAAATAGTGGTATGACCATCGTCACCATTGTGACATGTCACCATTGTGACAGAAGGCCAGATAAAAATAAGATAGAAGCCATTGTAATCGCTCTTATGCTGTAATTATTAACTATGCATCATTATGCAAAATAGAATGATTCACTCAGTATTTCCCGCTGACAAAACCTTTTTAAAATACTTTTCAGGTAATTACAGTAGATTGGAGTAAAAGATGGATACGGCACTGAAAGGCATCAAGAAGTGGCTTATTTTATTAATTTAACCAAATTAAGAAATATTATTTTATGTAAATCAAATTTATCTTTAATTAAAGCTACCATTGTAAAACATGGGTTTATCCCATCTATTTAATAAAATCCGGTGTTTTCTAAACTCTGATATTTTTCCTAACTCACGGTCCTGATGAAATTTCCGCTGCAACGTTTTCAAAATAATCACCGGTACCACTGGGCTGTTCGCGACTCCCGATTCCGTCCAGGGTGGGTCGAGGGTCGTGACAGATTTCTGCAATCCTATTATCTATGAAATTAGTTGAATTCGATCATTATCTGTGATTAGAATTTCTTAGAAATTCAAACAACCATCGGAGAAGTAATTATAATTACAAGAGATAAACCATGTAAGCCTATGAAGTTCATATCAGTAATGGAAATTGCTAATTATGAACGAAAGCAAGGAATAGTATATATGATTTCAGTAATCATTAATACTAAAGATACAGAAATTAAGGAAATTTCTATAATTTCAGAATACCTAGATGTATTTCCAGAAGATTTACCTGGATTACCACCAGATATGAAGATAGAATATAGGATTTATCAATTCCAGGAATTATACCGATAAATCAGGGAACCTTATCGGTTAACACAATATTGGTTGTTAAGAAAAAAAAAAAAAAAGAAAAGAAAAGCTTTACGCCAAATTTTCGAAAAATGAATTTTGGCTGCTAAAAGTGCAATTCTAGGTCATATGGTGAATCATGAAGGTATTCACATAAATTTTGCTAAGATAGCAGTAATTACCAAATGGAAGATTCTGCAATCAGCAATGGAAATTAGGAATTTTGTAGGTTTAGTATTATAGACAGTTTATTAAGGAATTTTTAAAATAGCTATACCATTAACTAAGTTAACCAATACTATAAATCCTAGCCTTACCAGAAGGAATTGAAGATTTTGAAGTATAAGGTAATGCTTCAAAGCTATGATTTGGAAGTATGTTAATGCAAAAAGGTAATTGCATATGCATCAAGGCAATTGAAAAAGTACGAAGAAACTATACGACTCATGACTTAGAATTAGGAGTTATAATTTTGCCCTTAAGATTTGGAGACATTATCTGTATGGAAGTAAGGATACTATCTATATGGATTATAAGAATTTAAGATATATATATTTTTAGGCAAAAAGAATTTGAGGCAAAGGAGATGAATGAAAATTCTAAGTAACTACAACTGTGATATTCAGTATCACGAGGGAAAAACTGAAAACGGCAAGATATAGTCATAAGAATTATGCAGATAATAGATAAAAGCCATTGGAGTTCGAGTTGGAGACAAAATACTATTAAAAGTATCTCCTTGGAAAGGAGTTGTTAGATTTGGTAAGAAAGGAAAGCTAAGACCAAATTATGTAGGATCATTTCCAGTAAATTCAACGTATTGGATCAGTTACTTATAGTTTACAACTACCAGGAAGGTTAGTTGGAATACATGATATATTTTATATATCCAATCTCAAGAAATGACTATGAATCTTTGGTAGTACCTTTCCAAGATATAAAGGTAAACAAATAGTGTTAGTTTAAGTAAAGTAGGATTCAAAGACAGGATCCTAATACACTTGGGAACTGGAATCCAAAAAGAAGAGAAAGTATTCTCAATTATTCCAGTAAATCTCGAGGACGAGATTTTTATTAAGGTAGGGAGAATGTAACAACCCTCATCAAAAATTATAATTATTAAATTAATTTGACCAATAGGAAACCCTAATTGAGACACCCAAGTGATTCTGCACAAACCCTAAAATTTTCAGAACTATCAGAATCAGGATTAGGGCCCCTAAAAATCAGGGGGGGTATTTCCTAGTTAACGATTATCTGAATTACTTGCTGTCAAAGTTTCAAATTCGAATTCTGTCGACTCACCTGAGCTAGTCCCACACGTGGCCACCATATAATGATTTCAAGTACCTTACGGACCGTAAGGTCATTAAGCTTACGGTCCGTAAGCTAGTTAAAAATTGTGTATAAATTCAGAACATTGGGACTTGATTCTGGACACTTGAACGACGAAGAAATTCGTTTCGTAGACTGAGATAAGTTCTGTATACTCCAATTAACACACACAGGTCCCTAATCAACGCCGCAATCAGGGTATTAGCACAATCGCTATTACGATTCATTGTCCGACGATCAATATATCCAATGGATGTTAAGTGCCGCCCACATTAGGGTTATACTTTGTCGTTCGTCGTTAATTCGATGGATGAGTTGAAGTATCGTACTTTGTCGTTCGTCGTTAATTCGATGAATGAGTTGAAGTATCGCACTTTGTCATTCATTGTGAGAATTTGATTTCGTGAGTTATCGTAATTGCTGGATTGATTACTAACCCAGTTTTGTGTGCATTGTTATTTAAATTAGGTAAAAAGGCTAATCAGTAGGCTAAACTCTGCCCAAATTAAATCTGCAATGTGAGTCATTCTCCTTTTCTCACAGTTTGTGAGTTATTCTCTTTTTATAAACTATTTTACAATACCTCAAATTATTTTCAAGGTTATAATTACAGGGACTAAGTCGTGGATATCTTGAATTATTGGTTAGTGGGGTATTGTGCACATTACTAATTTCTCCCAGTTAGGTTCATTGACCTACTCGGGATAATCACTGTTAGGTTCATTGACCTACAGGGATAATCATCACTATTTAGGTTCATTGATCTAAATAGTGGTATGACCATCGTCACCATTGTGACTTGTCATCATTATGACAGAAGGCCAGATAAAAATAAGATAGAAGCCATTGTAATCGCCCTTATGCTGTAATTAATAACTATGCATCATTATGCAAAATAGAATGATTCACTCAGTATTTCCCGCTGACAAAACCTTTTTCAAACATGTTTCAGGTGACCTGTTATGAATCAGGAAAAGTGCCATATAGCACTACAAGCTCAAGGAAGTGGCTCAGTATAAAATAAAGAATCATGTTTTGTAAAATAAAAGATTTCTTTGTGAAATCAAATGATTGTAAATTACCGGGTTTTATCCCGCGTTGTGAAATAAAATAAACGGGAAATATTTACATTTAAAAAGATCCTGATGAAAAACTTCCGCTGTCAAACTCAAATTAAATAAATACCACGGGATTTCTGTCCGCGGCTCCTGAAACGGGTCAAACCGGGTCGGGGGCCGTGACAACTTCTGTCCTCCCCATGAACTCCAAAAATTGGAGAACGAATTTTGGAGCCTTACTCAGAAAGGGAGTGACATGGATGGCCTGATCACGCGCTTTAAACAACTCAGTGTCCTATGTCCTGGACAAGTTGAGACCGTCCCCAAGACCATAGCCAAATTCGTTCGTTGTGTTGCACCATCCCTGACTAATCACCTTGCCTCCGCCAACCCCCAAACCCTCGAAGATGCTTTTCGTATAGCCACTGAACTTAACAACAACTGCGTCCTTCATGGAACCTTTGACAAGGTTTCAACAAAGAGTGCACACCAAGCTACAACTGACACTACTACTGATGAGACCTTACCCTCCTGATCGTCCAGGAAAAACCAGGGCAAGAAGCGGAAGGCTTCGAGCCAAAATTATGCGGTCGTCACTCCGCCAAACCCACAACCCCTACAAACCATACCTGCTAATGCCAACGAGGAAACTCCGCGCAGAATCTACGTCGGAACGCTACCTAAGTGTGATAAATGCCAATATCATCACCCTCCATACGCTCGTTGTCGAAAGTGCGACAGGTGTGGCCGAAATGGACATACTTCCCCACACTGCCGCATCCTACCACAGGCTCATCAAAACCAAGCCCTTCTGGCTCCAAACCAAGTCGCCCCTGTGCGAGCATGTTTCACGTGTGGTGATATCAACCATATGGCCAACCTCTGCCCTCAACGATACCAACCGCAACAGCCTCGACAGCAACAACCACAGCCACAGCAACAGCCACAGCAACAACAGGCTCTACCACCCGCTCGAGGTCGAGCTTTTCTTCTCACTACTGCTCAGGCTCAAAAAGCGAACGACGTCATTACTGGTACGTTTCTTGTTAACCATGTTTATGCTTCATGCCTATTTGATACTGGAGCCGATAAAAGTTTTGTATCGTTAGAATTCGAGTCCTTGCTCAAGTGTAAACGTTCTAAGTTGCCAAAATCTTTCGCCGTCGAAGTTGCTAATGGTAAAACCGTCGCTGTTGATTCCGTTCTCTCCAATTGTTCTTTACTCCTTAACGATCATGCGTTTTCTATCGACCTCATACCTATGCAAATGGGTAGTTTCGACGTCATAGTAGGTATGGACTGGCTTAGGCGAGTTCGTGCTGAAGTTGTCTGTTCTGAGAAGTTTATTCGCCTACCTCTTCCAAACGGTGATTTCCTACACGTCTATGGTGAAAAGCCTTCTCAAGGCCTTAAGCTTATGTCGTGTATCAAGGCAAACAAATGCTTACGCAAGGGTACCTTCGCCTTTCTTGCCCACATTGTGGAAAAGGGGGACAAAGGCCCAAGCATAAGCGACGTCCCCATTGTACGTGACTTCCCTGATGTGTTTCCCGACGATCTTCCTGGTCCGCCTCCTGCTCGTTCTGTCGACTTTCGCATCGATTTAGTGCCTGGCGCAACGCCCGTCGCTAAATCTCCCTACCGTTTAGAGTTTCGTTCACTTGCAAATCCTCGAGGGGGACATGCAGGTTTTCTTCGGCTAGGCATTTCATGAGGTTCGAAACGTGGAAAGTTGGGTGTACGTTGCTGAGTTCCTCTGGTAATTCGAGTCTGTAGGCCACTTTGCCAATTCTTTCCAGAATCTTAAAGGGTCCAACGAATCGAGGTGGTAGCTTTCCTTTCTTACCGAATCGGATCACCCACTTCCAAGGTGAAACCTTTAGGAGTACGTGATCACCAACTTCGAACTCAAGGGGCTTGCGGCGTTTATCGGCATAACTCTTTTGACCACTCCGAGCTTTCAAGAGATTGTCTCGTATTTGGAGGATCTTGTCAGTCGTTTCTTGTAGTAACTCAGGACCGGTAATTTGCGAGTCTCCGATCTCGTGCCATACAATAGGCGATCGACATTTTCTTCCATATAATGCCTCAAAGGGTGCCATTCAAATGCTGGAGTGATAACTGTTGTTGTACAAGAATTTGACTAAAGGTAAATGTGAATCCCAATTACCACCAAAATCTATAACACACGAATGAAGTATGTATTCAAGGGGGTGAATCGTGCGTTTAGTCTGACCGTCGGTCTGGGGGTGGAAAGCGGTACTGAGGTAAGAGTAGTACCGAGAGCGGATTGAAAAGTTTCCCAAAGGCGCGAGGTAAATCGACCATTGCGGTCAGAGATGATGTCACGAGGTGTCCCATGTCGACAAATGACTTCTTCGGTATAGATTCGTGCTAATCGTTCAACCTTATTGTCTTCTCGTATCGGTAGAAAGTGAGCAGATTTCGTAAGACGATCAACGATAACCCAAATGCTATCGTGACCTGATGGCGTGTGCGGGAGTTTCGTAATGAAGTCCATAGCTATGCTCTCCCATTTCCACATCGGGATCTCGGGTTGTATGAGTAAGCCAAAGGGTCATTGTTGTTCATCCTTGACCTTCGAACAAGTCAGGCATTTTGAAACATAGAGAACGATATCTTTTTTTCATTCCAGACCACCAATACCTGGCACGGAGGTCCTGGTACATCTTGTCGGCATAGGGATGAATGGAATATCGTGATTTGTGGGCTTCAGTCAGCAATATCTCCCGAAGGTTATTGCGACCGGGGATCCAAATGCGATCGAGATAGTAATAGATACCGTTCGATTTGGTGACAAGCTGAGTTTCAGCACCACACTTCATTTCCTCATTCAAGGTATTCTCAATGAAGCATGCGTGCTGAGCGTCGCGAATTAGGGCTTCGAGGTCGTGTTGGGCTTGAACATTACGAACACTATGTAAATAGCTTCATCGGCTAAGAGCATCGGCAACGACATTTGCTTTGCCTGGGTGGTAACGTATCTCACAGTCGTAGTCATTGAGAAGTTCAACACATCTGCGTTGGCGCATGTTCAGTTCTTTCTGGTTTAGGATGTGTTGTAGGCTGTTATGGTCGGTGAAGACCGTACACTTGGTACCATAAAGGTAGTGTCACCAAATCTTTAACGCAAAAACAACTGCACCGAATTCGAGATCGTGGGTTGTCTAGTTTTTCTCATTGACCTTGAGCTGTCGAGAGGCGTACGCGATAACCTTGCCCGTTGCATAAGCACACAACCAAGACCTAGGTTAGAGGCATCGCAGTAGACTATAAAGTCGTCATTTCCATCGGGTAGCGCGAGTACAGGAGCGTTGCAAAGCATACGCTTGAGGGTTTGAAAGGCTTCCTCTTGTTCGGTTCCCAAAACAAAAGTCTTGTCTTTATGCGTAAGAGAGGTGAGAGGAATGGCGATTTTAGAGAAATCAGCGATAACTCGACGGTAATAACCTGCCAGTCCGAGAAAAGAACGAATACCTGCTTCAATCTTAGAGGACGGGGTTTTTGGTGTAATCCAACTCTTAACTGCTTCAATCTTCGCGGGATCGACATGAATACCTTGACTGTTGACGATGTGACCGAGGAATTGAACCTCCTTAAGCCAAAATTCATACTTGGAGAACTTGGCGTAAAGGTGATTCCCTTGGAGAAGTTCGAGAACTAAACGTAGATGTTGCGCGTGTTCAGCTTTCGACTTCAAATAGATAAGGATATCATCGATAAACACGATGACGAAGCGGTCGAGAAAGGGTTTACAAACGCGATTCATCAAATCCATGAAAACCGCGGGTGCGTTGGTAAGACCAAAGGGCATAACGACGAATTCATAATGGCCGTAAAGAGTTCAAAAAGCGGTTTTAGGGATATCTTCCTCCTGAATTCATAACTGATGATAACCAGAGCGTAAATCGATCTTAGAGAAACACATAGCGCCTTGCAATTGATCAAATAAATCGTCGATTCGGGGTAAGGGATAGCGATTCTTGATGGTAATCTTGTTTAGTTCCCTATAATCGATGCACATTCAGAACGATCCATCCTTCTTTTTCACGAAAAGGACAGGTGCGCCCCAAGGAGATGTGCTAGGGCGTATAAAGCCTTTATCAAGCAATTCCTGGAGTTAACTCGAAAGTTCACGCATTTCAGACGAAGCGAGACTATAAGGGGCTTTAGCGACGGGGTTAGCTCCAGGAATGAGGTCGATACAAAAATCAATATCACGACTCGGGGGTAGACTAGGTAAATCGTCAGGAAAGACATTAGGAAAATCACGAACCACAAGTACCTTTTCCATTGGCTTCTTTTCCTTTTCCTTCTCTGCTACTACGATGTGTGCCAAGAAAGCCTTGTATTCCTTGCGGAGATACTTGCTTGCTTGAATGCACGACATGAGTTTAAGTTCCTTCGATGATACTTCGCCATATACACATAGTTGGTCGCCATTAGAAAGAGGGAAACGAATCATCTTTTCGAAACAAACGACTTCAGCACGATTTTCATGAAGAAAATCCATGCCTACTATGATGTCGAAACTACCAAGCTGCATCGGAATGAGATCGATCGGGAAAACGTGATTGTTTAGTTCGAGAGTACAATCACGGAGTATAGAACTAACGGTGACGGTTCTTCCGGTGGCAATTTCTACGTCGAACGTTTTGCGAGGTTAGCGCGCTTACGGTTTAGGAGCTTTTCGAATTCAAACGACACAAAACAGTTATCGGCTCCAGTATCAAGTAAACATGAAGCATAAATAACGTTAACGAGAAACATACCATTGACAACGTTGTTGTCAGTTTGAGCCTGGCGGATATTGATGTTGAAAGTTCTTCTGAGAGCTGCTTGTTGCGGTTGCTGCTGCTACTGCTGTGGTTGTTGTTGTTGTTGTTGCTGCTACTGCGATGGTTACTGCGGCTCTTATTTCACCACACGGTTTGGGCAGACATTTGCAAAATGATTAGGGTCAACACAAGAATAGCAAGCTCATGCCTAAGCAGCGGGAGCAGGAGCTGCTTGGTTACCCTGAATAGCGAGGGGTTGAGCGGGTGGTGCTGGAGGAGCTTAAGCTTGAGCTTGTTGACGCGGGCCTGAATGGCAGTGAGAGGTAAAGTGCCCATAGATATTGCAATTGGCACAGAAATGACAATTCACCCCAGCAGAGTGATGGTAGGTGTATGTTGGGCACAGAGGGTGGAAACCAGTGTACGCACACTGTTAGTACATACATCTGTCAACTTCATCTTGTATCGAGTCTTAGACTAGATTGTATAGATTAGGGTTCGTAGATCAAGAAAATAGCATGTTTAGAGTGTTTATAAGTCTGATTTCGCTCCTAGTGCTAATTCCGCCCCAAATGACATATGAACTGATTTCGGGCGGAATCACCAAGTTCTAATTCCGCTCCTGATGATCTTGTATGTTTCGGGCGGAATCATGACCCTATATATAGGTCATTATGAGCGAAATCATGTATTGAGTCCTTGTATTCCATACCGAAGTGCTGCCGGTGTGAGATTTAATTGTAAACAACGTCTAATCAATACAATCAGTAGTTTAAAGTGAAGATCTAGCTGTTTCTACCTTTGTTTCTTAGTTTCCGCCTCTGAAACGAAGTAAAACTCCTCTGAACGACTCATTCGGGTTCGTACACGATCCTACAAGTGGTATCAGAGCTCAGGAGGAGGAGTTCTGCAGAATACAGCTGTTTTTGATTGCATTTTCTTTCTTCTACACCTTCTTTCATCAGTTCAGGAATATTTCACGGTCAAAATCGGTTCAATTTTTCACAGACTGTTTAAAATTGAACATAAACAAATCCCTGAAAGTTTGAGACTAAAATTCACAGTAAAAATGGGTAAAAATGATGTGCGAACTGATTCCGCTCGGACAGACAATTTCTGATTTCGCTCATCATACGTTCTGATTCCGCTCCAAATTGTTTGATTCAGTTTCAAAAGTCTGATTCCGCTCCAAAACTTGCTGTTGATTCCGCTCCAGGTTGCCAAACTTGTGATTTCGCTCCAAAGTTACTAAGTTCCTGATTTCGCTCCAGAGCTACAAACTTCTGATTTCGCTCCAGAGTTCCATTTTGGTGATTTCGCTCTAGAGTGTGTTGTTTGCTATTCCGCTCGAAATTGTATCTGGTTTATTTCCGCTCGAAAGTAATTGTTTTTGAAACACGTGATACGTCATCATGAGTGAAGAGTTCTACAACGCATTTGCTTCATCTCCTACTACTCCGGCTTCCATTACTCAGAATATGAATTTGGAAAACGAGACCGGAACATTACAAAAGTCCCCGAAACTGATGAGTATCGAAGAGTACTACGGGTGGAAAGACAGATTCGAAAACTGGGTCCAGGCAAATCATCTTAGGTCATGGGAGTGTATTCTGAAGAAATATGTTTTACCTCGTACTGATTTGCAAGTTGTGAAAACAATTTCTGAGTTTAGTGATCAAGAACGAGATATGTATCGTGCTGAAAAGATGATGATTAGTTTATTACAGCAGGCAATCAAAGAAGATATTTTCATTCTGCTTCAGCATGATAAAACTTCAAAGTCAATCTGGGATGCTCTACGTGTTAAGTTTGAGGGGAGTAAGAACATGATTAAGAGCAAGAAGGCTTTGCTCAAGAAAGAGTTTGATCTGTTCAGTAGTTTACCGGGAGAAGACACGAAGAAGCTGATTGAACGTTACTGCCACTTAGTGCGATCTATGTCGATGATTGGTATAACCAAAGATCCTGATGAGTGGGTAGACAAGTTAGCAGACGCTTTACCGCAGAAAGAGTGGGGAACTTACTTGATGATTCTGAAAAATACCGGGGTTTATGATGGATTAACGATTTCTCAGTTCATTGAGAAAATTGAAAGTCAGGATTTGGAACAGCAAAAGATTGCGAGGATGAATAGTTCAAGTGGTCAACAGGATGTAAAAATGTACTACAAAGGCAGTGTTCCAGAAATTGAAAGAAGCCCAAAGATACAAACTGCATTTAGTGCAGGAGATTCTACTGAAAATGTTGATCAAAGTCCTAAAATCAGTAGTGGTTTCTCTTCATACCCGAGTGTTAATCCAAAGAGCACAACTTCAAGTTTCAGTTCTCAAAGTACAAAAAGTGGAAGTGGTTATGTGATACAATGCAATATTGCCTTGAATCTTCCAGATGGTCAAAGTTTTTCTGAAGAGGTTGCGAAAGATCACATGGCTTTACTTGGTTCTGTGCTACTTTCATATGAAGGTTTGGTTGCTGGTCGGATTGGGAATCCTATGCTCACAAAGGAGGATTACGATCAGATAGACGCTGAAGAGATGGAACTAATGGACATCAAATGGTGTCTAGCTAGTGTTCTTAGACCAGCTGAAAAGTTCAAACTGATTACTGGAAGAAATGACTTTCTTGATGCACATGTTTCTACTTTAGGTTTTGATACATCTAAAGTTACTTGTTTTCGATGCAGGGAGAAAGGTCATTTCAAAAGAGAATGCAAGAACAGAGAAGCTAGTGGAGCTCAGAATCCTTTTGAAAAAGATGATTACTATCGTAAAGCCATTTATCAGCAAGTTGGTCAGCAACAACTGCAAGAACCACAGGTGGCTCATGGTAGAAAAGTGATCGAGGATTCAAAAAGAGCATGTCTGGGAAATCAAGAGAACTTTAACTGGAATTTTCAAGATGATGAAAAATTGCCTGAAGGTTTTAGCTGGGATATGTTTGTGAATGATAAAGGAGATTTTAAAGCATTCATTGCTAAAATTTTGAAAGAACCAGATATGTTTACCACATGGATGAAGTCTATTGGTGAAACTGTGAAGAATGAAAAAGAAACATCTGTTTCATCAGAAGAAGGATCACAGAGTGCAGATGAAAGTTCACAAAGTGATGAAAGTTCAGAAAAGGAAGTTGTTTTTTATCAAACACCAGCTGATTCTGGTTCTTCAGATGATAATACTAAAAAGTCAATTGAGTTTGATAAATCACCAACTGATGACAGCAGTAGTGATGATGAAAAAGAAAGACATATTAATATTGCAAAATCTCATCTTTCTCCTGAAAGTTTTCATTTTTATTTTGCAGATCGCTTGGAAAAGCTGAAGGAGAAACAAGCTGCAAAAGAACAAAAGAAAATGGAATTTGAAAGTGTTGCTGAAAAGGATGAGATTGTTCAAAATGAAGAAGTTAATGTTGTTGCTGAGGAAACTGCTGAGATTGAAAAGGTGACTGAAGCTGAGAAAGTTGTTGAAGTCGAGAAGATTATCGAAGTTGAAAAGATTGTGGAAGTCATCAAGCCTTGCTTGAAGTGTTTGGAGACTTGCAAAGAATGTGCAGCAAAAGATGAGAAGATGGTAGAGTTTGAGAAGATGAAGGAACAGTTATTGTTCAATCTCAACTATGTGAAAGAATCTTATGATGTTTTGAACAGAACAATAACTGGTCTTCAAAAGACAAACTCTGAAAGAGAAAATGCTTTGACGATGATGAATGCAACATTGATGACGAAGCATAAAGCTATTAACTTTTACATCGAAGAAAGTGCAAAGTGGAAGCAAGAGTTGGAGACCGAGAAAATTGAAAATGAGAGAATCGGACGATTATTGCAGAGTTATTCTAGTTCTGATTATCTTATTGATCGAATTTATCCCACTGTTGCAGGTTTTGAAGTCTTTAAAGATGATGAAAAGCCAAAGAAGAAGGATACTGGTAAGAAACTGAGTGTTACCTATAACAAGTGTCCGCCTCCAATCTGGGAAGGGTATTCTCCCAGAAAACCAAATGAGGAGCAAGTCGAAAAAGCAGTCAATATAAAGCTAAAAACCGATACAACTGATGATTTACCAGAAAACATAGACGTTACTTTTACATCGCCTGACACTGATCATGAGTCTGAGTTAATCAAAAAGGTGGTCGATCAGGTGTTGGATACTGATGAGGAGTTTGAGTCAAAGTCTAAGTCTGGAGGGTCAAGTTCATCAGTCAACAGTCCAAAGTCGTCGGTTAAACGGGCATACAGTAAAGAGTTTTTGTTATCAAAATCGAATTTGGATGATGAAACATTTGAAGTTGCATACACTTTAAATGATTCTGACAAAGAGTTTCCAATAAGAAGTGTTAGATTTGAAATGATCAAAAAGGTTTTCAAAATGACAGAAATTAAGATTTCTGAAATAAAAGATTTAAATCTTACTGGAAAACCTAAAAATACACTTCAAGAATACAACAACGATTAAACAAGAAAAAGGGTTACAATTCTGGTTCTGGATTTCAAAAGAAACCAAACCATAATGGTAGCTACAAAAAGAAAGGTTTAGGTTTTATTCCACCTAAAAATTATAAAAATGAGAAAAATTCTAAAACAAAAACAGAATTTGTTCAGGAGGAAGTGCAGAAGAAGAACAGAAGAAACCTTTCTGGAAACAATCAAACCAGGAGTTTCTTGCTGAGAAGAAAAGGAATGGAACAAGAGTGTTTCATCCAAAAGAGACTCGAACCTGTTTTAAATGCAATGAAGCTGGTCACATTGCATGGAATTGTCCGAAAAATGCTAAGACTAAACAGGGAGTTTCTGAAAAATTGAAAGAAATAGTTGTTGATGTTGAACCACCAACTGAAAAATTCAGAATTTTTGAAAACTCAACTTATGAGGTTGGTGAGTGTTCTAAAAAGAATTTTTACAAAAAGAAAGCCAAGAACAACTAAGTGTGGGTTGTTAAGAAGTCTGAAGAGAAAATTAGCGATGAATCTGGTTCCACAAAGCCAGAAGAGCCACAAGGTGAGGTGAAAGAAGTACTTTCAGTGAATGATAATGAGTTTCCATCACTGAAGTTTGAGAAGATTAAACAAATAGTTGGTAAGGTTGAGATCTCAGATCAATTTTACTCTGAGAAGAATGAATTTGATGTCGAGAAAGTTTTCAATGGAAATGTTAAGAAAATTTTTGGGAAAATGCTTGATGGAAAAGTAAAAGGGGTTAAAGATTTTTACGCAACAAAGAAAGCAACTTTTAACCCAACTGAACAAGAGCTAAAGGAGTTAAAACCATCCAAGGTTGGTCAGACTTGGGTGGAAATTCTTTTTCCTTGAACATCTGACTTGCCAGAGATCCCAAGTTAGTAATCGTGGATCAGGAATCGGCATATTTCTTAGAAATTGATTGTGTGTTTGAATCTTAAATATAGTTAAATTTTTACAGGATAAGTGTGAATTGCCGGAGCTTCCATGTTGGTAAGTGTGAAGCAGGAATCGGCATCTTTATTGGTAAAATGATTTTGTGTAGATGTGGTATTCCTACAAGTTGGTTAATAAAGGTTTACACTTACAAGTGGTAAATCAAGGACATTAAATTGTACTTGTTTTTCCTATAAGTGGTTAATCAAGGTCATTAAGTTGAACTTGATTGGACCATACTTACAATTGGTATTTTGAAAGACAATGTGATGAACCAAACCCCTAACTTACAAGTGATAAAATCAACAAAACTTATTTTCCGGAAAAATCATTTTGGTTAAAACAAACTTAAGTGTTTTGAAATCATAATGAGAAAATAGTTTTGTGTAAGGGGGAGTTCTGATTGTTTATGCCAAGTGGATGGCGATTTGAAGCGATTCGATATCGGTTGTCAATTTTATTGTATAGTTTGTTTTCAAATTTCCTTAAATGTGTTTGCATTTTAGGGGGAGTAGAAATTTCTGAAAATCCAAAAACATTAGAAAATTTGAAAAAGACAAAAACATGATAAAATTCAAAAATAAGTTTTAGTGTCATAGAAGAGGAAATGATAGTACATCAGTAGACAGTCACAGTATGCTAAAGAAATGTAATGTTTAAATAAGCGTTATACAGTCTCACTGATGATATGCCGATAGGTTTTTACACATTTAGTAAGCTTTTTCGGGATATAAACTAAAATTCAAACTTGCTTATTTTGTGGGGAACACTATTTGGATATATAGGTAACCCCTGAAATCTTGTTTGAAAGGTCCCTCTTTCTGAGATACTAGGTCTTTATGCTCAGTGATATCAGGGGTATTATCCCGGGACTTCTGATTTTGCGGAAGCAATGGCCTAGTCCCTGGAGAATACTTTCCGCTTGCTTGAAACATAGCGCCGCCCTCAGCATAAATGATAAGACAATAAAATTGATAGTCATTGTTGTTGTAATTCAAAAGATCCTCTAAAGGGGACACACCAAAAGTCGAGCCGTCATCTCTCTGCTGAACGGAAGTTCTGACCTGAGCTCTCACGGTTTCGTACTATAATTTATTCCCCTTACAGATATCATCTGTGGTATACTCACCTGTAAGACTGAATATTGGGATCTGGATACGGGAGTATATTCAAGAGGTGGGACACATGAATGAGTTTAAGTTCTTAAAAAATCTAACTCATATCCTGAATCAGTTGAAATTTGTGTGAGAATTTAAGTGGATCAGTATATCGGCAATCTAAGTGAATTGTTTAATTCTTAATGTGTAATTAAGCTCAACGGTACTTGTGACTTGTCAAAATCTGATATGATCCTCTTGCACGAACTCACAAAAATATTGTCTGTAAATATTTCTTTACTGCATTTCTTTACTTTAAAAAATCCAAAAAGATTTTCAGTGTGTTTTAGCATAAATTTTTGAAAAATCCAAAAAGATTTTCGACAACTGATGTTGGAGAGCTGATTTTCAAAATCCCAAGTGCTAAACATGATGACATGTTTGTGAAAAGAGTTTATGTTTTTAATCAAATGTGTTTTTAATCAAATTTTAAAAGTGGTTCATCAAGATTATTGAGTTATTTTTGAAGGAGAGTCAGTGTTAGTGCATACATTGAATTGTTAAATGTATGAAATTTACTTCTGGGTTAAGAATGTGCAGGTGTAGCCAGGTTACGATCTTGAAACAACCTCCGGAAGAGTCAGGCCATTCGAAATGCGAATGTGAAGCCCAGAGACTGATCAAGACTGAAGATGCGAAGACTAGACACAGTCAGACTCGACACTGTCAGACTCGTTAACATCTGAGGGGGAGTCTGTTAGTACATACATCTGTCAACTTCGTCTTGTATCGAGTCTTAGACTAGATTGTATAGATTAGGGTTCGTAGATCAAGAAAATAACATGTTTAGAGTGTTTATAAGTCTGATTTCGCTCCTAGTGCTAATTCCGCCCCAAATGACATATGAACTTATTTCGGGCGGAATCACCAAGTTCTAATTCCGCTCCTGATGATCTTGTATGTTTCGGGCGGAATCATGACCCTATATATAGGTCATTATGAGCGAAATCATGTATTGAGTCCTTGTATTCCATACCGAAGTGCTGCCGGTGTGAGATTTAATTGTAAACAACGTCTAATCAATACAATCAGTAGTTTAATGTGAAGATCTATCTGTTTCTACCTTTGTTTCTTAGTTTCCGCCTCTGAAACGAAGTAAAACTCCTTTGAACGACTCATTCGGGTTCGTACACGATCCTACACACACTTAGCAGTCGGTGCGTTGGTCACAAGTGTTGCGACTTGTCGATTCTGGTTCTGGTTGGTGTTGGGTTGGATGGGTACAGTGTTGAGAAGAGCGGAGGTAGTAGCGTAGTTCTTGTTGTTGTTACCCTTGCGCTTGCGTCCTTGACGTGATGACTTTGAACCTTGGGGTGCTGCAGTTTCAGGAGCGGGAGTAGCGGTTGCTTGATTCAGACTCTTGGTTGAGGTTTTGAAATAACCAGCCAAAACTTGCTTATCATTAATCTTAGCGGCGAGTTGGTAAGTTTCCTCAATGGTGGTCGGCTTAGCTGCCTGAACAAAGTCAGCTACACAGTCGAGTAAAGCTCGAATGTACTTCTTGATCGTGATGTCCAGTGTTGACACTTGACCGGGACAGATGATACTGAGCTATTTGAAGCGAGCGGTGAGACCAGCATTATCACCTCCTTCTTGCTTGATACCCCAGAACTCGTTTTCCAGCTTCTGGAGTTCATGTGGGGGACAGAATTCTTTCATCATGACTTCCTTCAGTTCTTCCCAGGAGAGTCCGTAGGCTGCATCGTTGCCTCGTCTGTTGCGTTCCACAGTTCACCAATCTAGTGCCCTAGACTGGAAGACTCCAGTAGCATTCACAGTGCGGAGGTTGTCTGGGCATCCGCTTTGACGAAGGGTGACTTCAATCGAGTCAAACCACTGAAACATGGCACTGGGCCCATCTTCACCAGTGAAGTTAGCAGGACCGCGGACCTTGAATTGCTTAAAGCTGAAGGGCGCTTTAGGAGAGTCTCTCTTAGATTCGACAGATGACTTGCTGCTGACCTCGTTGATCTCACTGGCGATCTAAGGTATGACTTTAGCCATTTGCTTGGCGACAAGAGAAGCGATGCGCTTGTCATCTCTGCTTCTCTAAGCGTTGCGGCGAGTGAGAGAACCAAGGGAATACATTATCTGCAGCAGACATCGTCGTATGATTTAGACGAGATTCGACTATATCGGGTTACGTTTTGAAAAACTTAGCGTATCGTAAAACATCCTTCATTGTTGTAAAGCACAGGAACACGTCCAACACATAGGCACATAGTCACATAGGCACATAATCCACATAGGTACATAAGCACATAAGTACAGAAGCACGTAGTCCACGTAAGCACATATTTTGTATGTATTCACCTATATTTTGCATGTATTCACCTACATATTTTGCACGTATTCACCTGTCCTTCAAGTTTCGCGAGCGCGTCTGAGAGTAGCGTGTTATATTGAGTAGCGATTGCGAATAGCGTAAGCGAGTAGCATAGCGAGTAGTGTAGCGTGCGAGAATCCATAGTTTGAGTTGCGATTAGTTAGCGTTTTAGATTCAAGAAGCTGTGCGTGTTGTGCGCATTTTGAGCGGTAAAGCGAATAATTCTCCAGAATTGAAAAATATAAACATTTAAAACACATAAAACACATAAAATCGATAATTCACAGAGTCAGCAGTTGCGAGCTCAGAATCAGAACAAAGTGTGCCCTGGGTGTTTGGGCATTGACTATCCAAAGTGATTTGACTATTCACAAAGACCTCGAGTACACGGTTGACCAAAGAGACTATGCTCTCGCCAAAACATGGCGGACGGCACGCATCCCATCGGTTAATACATGACTCAAATCATTGGAATCCATCAAGCTTTGGTGAGAGTTTTATAAAACCAAATAGAAAGTTGAACAAGTCATTAAGATGCGGGTTTCACCCCTAACTTAACGACTTTATTCCTGTTTGTGTGGCAAAACCACGAGAGAGAGAGAGATGGAAAATATCGTCGAGATAGGGATTTCACTCCTGACTCAACGAAGATTCTCGTGCGGAGGGTAAAAATTTCGCGTAGAGTGAGTGATTCTATTGAGAGTTCTTAGTTTTCACACCTAATATCGACCAAATCACTCAGTTGTGTTATGCGAGTGTTTTTCGAAAAATGTGTGTATTGTGTCGGCCTTAGGAAAGGCAAGTATACGTCTTCAGCCTTAGGAAAGGCTTTTCTTCGTGCGAAGCTGTAGTATGCGGTGTTCGCACAAAGATGTAGTATTCGCGAGTGTATCGAGAGTAAGCTCGTGCTAAACCCCTACTGGGTTCGCACAAGGTGGTCTGTTGGTACTTAGACTATAGACTAGGTCAATTCTAAGACATCAAACCCGGACTAGGTCGTGTCTTTCCTAATTCCCTATAGTTATGGCTCTTATACCAATCTGTCACACCCCAACCGATGGCGGAAACATCAGGGCGTGGCACTGAGCGAAACAGATTGTTCAAGAGAATCCATAATAACTATTGGTGACGATATATTTAGCATTAATGTCCCATACCATTAACATATAAAGCATAAATAGTCATTACGGATAATAGTCTCAAAAACAAAGTACTGTTCCGACAACTCAGATTTATTTAGTTTGTTTCTAGACCTCCTACTTTGTTTCATCACAGCAAACATAGCATCCTAATCAACCTGTCATATACGTTAAAATAAAGTCAATACACAGAGTGTAAAGGTGAGTACACAAGTTTGATAACATATAGTTGTTTTGGTCAAAAATTACCTAAGTAATTAAGTGATCAAATTAGTTAAGTGAGGTAGTGTGCTAGAAGTATTCGTGGAAAATATGTTGATCAAGTTGTTAACAAAAACAGTTTTCATGATATAACTCAGGATATTGAGCTATATCTACAATCAAACAATGAGCAAAAAAGGTAAAGGGTGACACGGGATGTACGAGGAAAGCCCTTGATCAATTTAGATCACCGGCATAAAACCTCGGGAGCTGACAATTGCAGCTGCCTTGTTCTTCTTATTGCTTCAAATATCAGGATACAGTGCAGGATATGATGCGGATCAACTAAGTGTTACAATGAGTTTCGAGTACAGGTGTAAGTGTTTGTGAGTGGTTGTAGCTAGTAGAGAGCAAGAGTGTGCAAGAAATTGCGTTTGTTCTATCTAATCTGATCAATCCTGTAAATAGCAAAGGAAATAACAAACTAGCCTAAAAAACCGGGATACGGCAAATATTCCCTTTGTGAACGTTGTAGACCACTTCTTCCGGCTTCAACGTCCCCTTTTCAACTGACTAGTCCGAGTCTTTGGGAGAACAGGTCCACTTGAACGTTATAAGCTTGCCTTGTTAATCTGCACGTGAACTAATTAGTTACTATCAGGATACTGCATCAAGATGTTACCAATATCCTGATCTGATATCCTAATCACAATCAAAAATAATATAGTCAGAATATTATCCAGGATATATGAGCAGAAAACCACCCGTAACAATGGTCCCTAAAATATATCTGTTGGAATCCCGGATTCAAACGGATATATTTTAAACTTATCACGCTGATCGAGGTAATTATGATGATAAGACGCTTGAAGTGACCCGCTACAACCTCCCACGTGAATTTTACTCATCACCCCCCTATTTTCAGCCTATAAGTACCCAAGTCATTTGTGTCATAACCATCTCATTCCAGGCTCATTTCAGGTACTCTCTTTCCCTTTCCTCTCTGTTTTTTCTTCTATTTCTTAGTTAAAATCCTCCATGGCCTCACGAACAAGATCATGCACAACCAAGTTAACACCGTGCCTTGAAAGCCAAAATCTTCTCAAAGAACCCGAAAAAGAGGTTTGCTCCTTTAACAATGCTGAGAGGTCCGAGATTTTGCAAGATTCTGCGTATCTTAGCATTGACCACGCCTCGCGCTGAGCTGGGCACGCCCCCGTGGGGGCGTAGAAGCTTCCACAGCTTTGTCCTTTCTGCAGACACCTAACCACGCCCCCGTGTCCAGTGGGCACGGCCCGTGGTCAGTCTTCTGTTTCTTGTTTTTGCTTTTGGGGATGTTGCCGAGGGGTCGGGTGTGACAACTGGTACCAAACTGGTAATTTACGTACATTTTTAATTATTATTTAATATCTGAAATTATGTGCTTAAGCGTCAACATTGTCTGGTTACTTGCTATACATATGAATTCATGCATGTTTTGTACTTCAAATATTGCTTTGTGCATTACGAAACATAGAGAACGATATCTTTTTTTCATTCCAGACCACCAATACCTGGCACGGAGGTCCTGGTACATCTTGTCGGTACCGGGATGAATGGAATATCGTGATTTGTGGGCTTCAGTCAGCAATATCTCCCGAAGGTTATTGCGACCGGGGATCCAAATGCGATCGAGATAGTAATAGATACCGTTCGATTTGGTGACAAGCTGAGTTTCAGCACCACACTTCATTTCCTCATTCAAGGTATTCTCAATGAAGCATGTGTGCTGAGCGTCGCGAATTAGGGCTTCGAGGTCGTGTTGGGCTTGAACATTACGAACACTATGTAAATAGCTTAATCGGCTAAGAGCATCGGCAACGGCATTTGCTTTGCCTGGGTGGTTACGTATCTCACAGTCGTAGTCATTGAGAAGTTCAACACATCTACGTTGGCGCATGTTCAGTTCTTTCTGGTTTAGGATGTGTTGTAGGCTCTTATGGTCGGTGAAGACCGTACACTTCGTACCATAAAGGTAGTGTCGCCAAATCTTTAACGCAAAAACAACTGCACCGAGTTCGAGATCGTGGGTTGTGTAGTTTTTCTCTTTGACCTTGAGCTGTCGAGAGGCGTACGCGGTAACCTTACCCGTTGCATAAGCACACAACCAAGACCTAGGTTAGAGGCATCGCAGTAGACTATAAAGTCGTCATTTCCATAGGGTAGCGCGAGTACGGGAGCGTTGCAAAGCATACGCTTGAGGGTTTGAAAGGCTTCCTCTTGTTCGGTTCCCTAAACAAAAGTCTTGTCTTTATGCGTAAGAGAGGTGAGAGAATGGCGATTTTAGAGAAATCAGCGAAAACTCGACGGTAATAACCTGCCAGTCCGAGAAAAGAACGAATACCTGCTTCAATCTTAGAGGACGGGGTTTTCGGTGTAATCTAACTCTTAACTGCTTCAATCTTCGCGGGATCGACATGAATACCTTGACTGTTGACGATGTGACCGAGGAATTGAACCTCCTTAAGCCAAAATTCACACTTGGAGAACTTGGCGTAAAGGCGATTCCCTTGGAGAAGTTCGAGAACTAAACGTAGATGCTGCGCGTGTTCAGCTTTCGACTTCAAATAGATAAGGATATCATCGATAAACACGATGACGAAGTGGTCGAGAAAGGGTTTACAAACGCGATTCATCAAATCCATGAAAACCGCGGGTGCGTTGGTAAGACCAAAGGGCATAACGACGAATTCATAATGGCCGTAACGAGTTCGAAAAGCAGTTTTAGGGATATCTTCCTCCTGAATTCATAACTGATGATAACCAGAGCGTAAATCGATCTTAGAGAAACACGTAGCGCCTTGCAATTGATCAAATAAATCGTCGATTCGGGGTAAGGGATAGCGATTCTTGATAGTAAGCTTGTTTAGTTCCTTATAATCGATGCACATTCAGAATGATCCATCCTTCTTTTTCACGAAAAGGACAGGTGCGCCCCAAGGAGATGTGCTTGGGCGTGTAAAGCCTTTATCAAGCAATTCCTGGAGTTGACTCGAAAGTTCACGCATTTCGGACGAAGCGAGACTATAAGGGGCTTTAGCGATGGGGTTAGCTCCAGGAATGAGGTCGATACGAAAATCAATATCACGACTCGTGGGTAGACTAGGTAAATCGTCAGGAAAGATATTAGGAAAATCACGAACCACAAGTACCTTTTCCATTGGCTTCTTTTCCTTTTCCTTCTCCGCTACTACGATGTGTGCCACAAAAGCCTTATATTCCTTGCGGAGATACTTGCTTGCTTGAATGCACGACATGAGTTTAAGTTCCTTCGATGATACTTCGCCATATACACATAGTTGGTCGCCATTAGAAAGAGAGAAACGAATCATCTTTTCGAAACAAACGACTTCAGCACGATTTTCATGAAGAAAATCTATGCCTACTATGATGTCGAAACTACCAAGCTGCATCGGAATGAGATCGATCAGGAAAACATGATTGTTTAGTTCGAGAGTACAATCACGGAGTATAGAACTAACGGTGACGGTTCTTCCGGTGGCAATTTCTACATCGAACGTCTTTGGGAGGTTAGCGCGCTTACGGTTTAGGAGCTTTTCGAATTCAAACGACACAAAACAGTTATCGGCTCCAGTATCAAGTAAACATGAAGCATAAATAACGTTAACGAGAAACATACCATTGACAACGTTGTTGTCAGTTTGAGCCTGGCGGATATTGATGTTGAAAGTTCTTCCGAGAGCTGCTTATTGCGGTGGCTGCTGCTACTGCTGTGGTTGCTGTTGTTGTTGTTGTTGTTGCTGTTGTTGCTGTTGTTGCTACTGCGATGGTCACTGCGGCTCTTATTTCACCACACGGTTCAGGCAGACATTTGCAAAATGATTAGGGTCAACACAAGAATAGCAAGCTCATGCCTGAGCAGCGGGAGCAGGAGCTGCTTGGTTACCCTGAATAGCGAGGGGTTGAGCGGGCGGTGCTGGAGGAGCTTAAGCTTGAGCTTGTTGACGCGGGCCTAAATTGCAGTGAGAGGTAAAGTGCCATAGATATTGCAATTGGCACAGAAACGACAATTCACCCCAGCAGAGTGATGGTAGGTGTATGTTGGGCACAGAGGGTGGAAACCAGTGTACGCACACTTAGCAGTCGGTGCATTGGTCACAGGTGCTCGACTTGTCGATTCTGTTTCTGGTTGGTGTTGGGTTGGACGGGTACAGTCTTGAGAAGAGCGGTGGTAGTAGTGTAGTTCTTGTTGTTGTTACCCTTGCGCTTGCGTCCTTGACGTGATGACTTTGAACCTTGGGATGCTGCAGTTTCAGGAGCGGGAGTAGCGGTTTCTTGATTCAGACTCTTGGTTGAGGTTTTGAAATAACCAGCCAAAACTTGCTTATCATTAATCTCATCGGCGAGTTGGTAAGTTTCCTCAATGGTGGTCGGCTTAGCTGCCTGAACAAAGTCAGCTACACAGTCGAGTAAAGCTCGAATGTACTTCTTGATCGTGATGCCCAGTGTTGACACTTGACCGGGACAGATGATACTGAGCTGTTTGAAGCGAGCGGTGAGACCAGCATTATCACCTCCTTCTTGCTTGATACCCCAGAACTCGTTTTCCAGCTTCTGGAGTTCATGTGGGGGATAGAATTCTTTCATCATGACTTCCTTTAGTTCTTCCCAGGAGAGTCCATAGGCTACATCGTTGCCTCGTCTGTTGCGTTCCACAGTTCACCAATCAAGTGCCCTAGACTGGAAGACTCCAGTAGCATTCACAGTGCGGAGGTTGTCTGGGCATCCGCTTTGACGAAGGTGACTTCAATCGAGTCAAACCACTAAAACATGGCGCTGGGCCCATCTTCACCAGTGAAGTTAGCAGGACCGCAGACCTTGAATTGCTTAAAGCTGAAGGGCGCTTTAGGAGAGTTGCTCTTAGATTCGACAGACGACATGCTGCTGACCTCGTTGATCTCACTGACGATCTAAGGTATGACTTTAGCCATTTCCTTGGCGACAAGAGAAGTGATGCGCTTGTTATCTCTGCTTCTCTGAGCGTTGCGGCGAGTGAGAGAACCAAGGGAATACATTATCTGCAGCAGACATCGTCGTATGATTTAGACAAGATTCGACTATATCGGGTTACGTTTTGAAAAACTTAGGGTATCGTAAAACATCCTTCATTGTTGTAAAGCACAGGAACACGTCCAACACATAGGCACATAGTCACATAGGCACATAATCCACATAGGCATGTAGGCACATAAGCACAGAAGCACGTAGTCCACGTAAGCACATATTTTGTATGTATTCGCCTATATTTTGCATGTATTCACCTACATATTTTGCACGTATTCACCTGTCCTTCAAGTTTCGCGAGCGCGTCCGAGAGTAGCGTGTGATATTGAGTAGTGATTGCGAATAGCATAAGCGAGTAGCATAGCGAGTAGTGTAGTGTGCGAGAATCCATAGTTTGAGTTGCGATTAGTTAACATTTTAGATTCGAGAAGCTGTGCGTGTTGTGCGCATTTTGAGCGGTAAAGCGAATAAATCTCCAGAATTGAAAAATATAAACATTTAAAACACATAAAACACATAAAATTGATAATTCACAGAGTCAGCGGTTGCGAGTTCAGAATCGGAACAAAGTGTGCCCTGGGTGTTTGGGCATTGACTATCCAAAGTGATTCGACTATTCACAAAGACCTCGAGTACACGGTAGACCAAAGAGACTATGCTCTCGCCAAAACATGGCGAACGGCACGCATCCTTTCGGTTAATACATGACTCAAATCATTGGAATCCATCAAGCTTTGGTGAGAGTTTTGTAAAACCAAATAGAAAGTTGAACAAGTCATTAAGATGCGGGTTTCACCCCTAACTTAACGACTTTATTCCTGTTTGTGTGGCAAAACCACGAGAGAGAGAGAGAGATGGAAAATCTCATCGAGATAGGGATTTCACTACTGACTTAACGAAGATTCTCGTGCGGAGGGTAAAATTTCACGTAGAGTGAGTGATTCTATCGAGAGTTCTTGGTTTTCACACCTAATATCGACCAAATCACTCAGTTGTGCTATGCGAGTGTTTTTCGAAAAATGTGTGTATTGTGTCGGCCTTAGGAAAGGCAAGTATACGTCTTCATCCTTAGGAAAGGCTTTTCTTCGTGCGAAGCTGTAGTATGCGGTGTTCGCACAAAGATGTAGTTTTCACGAGTGTATCGAGAGTAAGCTCGCGCAAAACCCCTACTGGGTTCGCACAAGGTGGTCTGTTGGTACTTAGACTATAGACTAGGTCAATTCTAAGACATCAAATCCGCACTAGGTCGTGTCTTTCCTAATTCCCTATAGTTATGGCTCTTATACCAATCTGTCACACCCCAACCGATGGCGGAAACATCAGGGCGTGGCACTGAGCGAAACAGATTGTTCAAGAGAATCCATAACAACTATTGGTGACGATATATTTAGCATTAATGTCCCATACCATTAACATATAAAGCATAAATAGTCATTACGGATAATAGTCTCAAAAACAAAGTACTGTTCCGACAACTCAGATTTATTTAGTTTGTTTCTAGACCTCCTACTTCGTTTCATCACAGCAAACATAGCATCCTATTCAACCTGTCACATACGTTAAAATAAAGTCAATACACAGAGTGTAAAGGTGAGTACACAAGTTTGATAACATATAGTTGTTTTGGTCAAAAATTACCTAAGTAATTAAGTGATCAAATTAGTTAAGTGAGGTAGTGTGCTAGAAGTATTCGTGGAAAATATGCTGATCAAGTTGTTAACAAAAACAGTTTTCAGGATATAGCTCAGGATATTGAGCTATATCTACAATCAAACAATGCGCAAAAAAGGTAAAGGGTGACACGGGATGTACGAGGAAATCCCTTGATCAATTTAGATCACCGGCATAAAACCTCAGGAGCTGACAATTGCAGCTGCCTTGTTCTTCTTATTGCTTCAAATATCAGGATACAGTGCAGGATATGATGCGGATCAACTAAGTGTTACAATGAGTTTCGAGTACAGGTGTAAGTGTTTGTGAGTGGTTGTAGCTAGTAGAGAGCAAGAGTGTGCAAAAAATTGCGTTTGTTCTATCTAATCTGATCAATCCTGTAAATAGCAAAGGAAATAACAAACTAGCCTAAAAAACCGGGATACGACGAATATTCCCTTTGTGACCGTTGTAGACCACTTCTTCCGGCTTCAACGTCCCCTTTTCAACTGACTAGTCCGAGTCTTTGGGAGAACAGGTCCACTTGAACGTTATAAGCTTGCCTTGTTAATCTGCACGTGAACTAATTAGTTACTATCAGGATACTGCATCAGGATGTTACCAATATCCTGATCTGATATCCTAATCACAATCAAAAATAATATAGTCAGAATATTATCCAGGATATATGAGCAGAAAACCACCCATAACAATTGTCCCTAAAATATATCTATTGGAATCCCGGATTCAAACGGATATATTTTAAACTTATCACGCTGATCGAGGTAATTATGATGATAAGACGCTTGAAGTGACCCGCTACAACCTCCCACGTGAATTTTACTCATCACCCCCTATTTTCAGCCTATAAGTTCCCAAGTCATTTGTGTCATAACCATCTCATTCCAGGCTCATTTCAGGTACTCTCTTTCCCTTTCCTCTCTGTTTTTTCTTCTATTTCTTAGTTAAAATCCTCCATGGCCTCACGAACAAGATCATGCACAACCGAGTGAACACCGTGCCTTGAAAGCCAAAATCTTCTCAAAGAAACCGAAAAAGAGGTTTGCTCCTTTAACAATGCTGAGAGGTCTGAGATTTTGCAAGATTCTGCGTATCTTAGCGTTGATCACGCCTCGCGATGAGCTGGGCACGCCCCCGTGGGGGCGTAGAAGCTTCCACAGCTTTGTCCTTTCTGCAGACACCTGACCACGCCCCCGTGTCCAGTGGGCACGGCCCGTGGTCAGTCTTCTGTTTCTTGATTTTGCTTTTGGGGATGCTGTCGAGGGGTCGGGTGTGACAACTGGCACCAAACCGGTAATTTACGTACATTTTTAATTATTATTTAATATCTGCAATTATGTGCTTAAGCGTCAACATTGTCTGGTTACTTGCTATACATATGAATTCATGCATGTTTTGTACTTCAAATATTGCTTTGTGTATTACTTTAAGCGTTGCGCCAGAAAGACTAGTAAACTCACCGGTAAGACACTCTGTGTCAGCATTTCTGCAGAAAGCAGTCAGACAATAGAATAAGGGCCTAGGAATAGGTCCAACATCTAAAATACATTAAAACCCAAGTATGGATACAAGGGTTAACATGTAAACTTTCCGGAAGCTAAACTATGCACTAAAAGACACCCGAAACTCACTTTAAACGCAGAATTCTGCATAAATTAGCTATAGTTCAGCTATAAATAGCTTTTTAACACTAAAATATCATGCAGAATTTATGTTTTATTGTCCAGAATAACTTACAAAGTGTCGGGAATTGAAACTGCCGCAAAAGGTGCTTCATACTTAGTGAAACTGCGCAATTTAGCACTTTAACGAACCGTAATGAAACGAATAACCGGACACTACCCGGAACATCAAAATTTGACTAAAAGTAATGTTTTTATGATAATAAGCAAGTATTGGTGGTAGAACACGTTAAAAATCATAAAAACACCTAAACACACTTAAACTAACTTAAACCCTCTCGTTTGCACTTTAAACCCTCAACTTCTAAAAATTTATATTTTACCCCCCCCCCTTCACCATAACCGGCCCCAAGAGGGCCCACATGCTTTTTGATTATTTTATTTCTCCTTGTCCCCTTGGTTCAGTGCAAGATATCTAAAGAAGATCATTATGTTGGAGCTTTTCTTATAAGACCCTAAAGGTAGTAAGTATTGTCCAACATTTCTCAAATCACTTCATCTTTTTCCCTTGTTCTCCTCTTGCTCCCGGCTCACTACTCCCACACACACATCACCATTTTCAAGCTTCAAACTCATAATCCAAGGTTACTAGAAGGTGTGTGGAGGCTATCTAAGAAGGTGTGAGGTGCTATAAGTTGAAGGACCATCTTGTGGAGCTTTTAACCTCTCATTTTTTTCCATATTCATCTTCATCATTCTTGTGCCACTTCCCTAGCCATTAGAGCTAGTAGTAAGCTTCTTGATCACTATATTAGTTCATGTTTATGTTATGTACAAGTCTCACCATCTAAACAACTAAACTTTTAAAGTTAAAAATGAGAAGATCTAACATATTCATGAAGAAAACAAGTGATTATAGTAATTTTTGGTGTATGTAATGAAGTTGTTGATGTTTTATCTTGTGTGTATGTTTAGATCAAGTATGTTAAGTTTGTTAGAAGCTTAGATCTAACAAGTTTAAGCATGCATCTAGAAGGATCCATGGTTAAACTTAAAGATGAACATATGAAGCATTATGTGAACATGAAAAATGAATTTTTATGCATAAACTTGTAATCTTGAAGTAATAAAGTGTATGTAACACTAACTTTTGAAACTAAAACCCATGAAAAGTTTGTTAAAAGTTTAACATAAAGCTTGTTTATGAAAGATCTAAAGTTATTAAGCATGGATCTTGAAAGATCCACGGTGAAACATGGTGTTAAAAATAATGATCTTTCTAATGGACATAAAAGTGATTTTAGAACATGATTTACAAACTTTAAGACCATAAATCTCATGAGTGAGTTGGTTAGTAAAATAAAGTTTCATAAAAAGTTGGTTAAAAATTTACAAGAACACTTGATTTCAAAAGATCCTTATATGTAAAGTGTAGATCTAAAAGACTACGCATTTTTTTATCAAGAATCAAGTTCACCATGATGTTTCATATGAAGAAATTGGTGTATGTTGTTGATGATTATTGTTGAAAATTGTTTTTGGTGTTGAAAAGAAAATAAACACATGTTTTGAAAATATGGGAAACCTCCATTTTTAGGGGAAACTATGTCAAAAATTTTATAAAATTTTGACTCTTAGAAAATATAATTTGTGGTGAAACTTATTCCCTAAAAATTCACCTAAAAATATTTACCAAGGTTTCCCTAATTTGGTGTAAAATTTCAAGTTAAGAAATGATGATTTCTTCAAGTTAAAAATTATATTAAGTATGTACATTTTTAGGGAAAATATATATATTTAGTGATCACCAAATTTTGTGCTAAATATCTATTATGTGTATTATATGTAGTAGTGTATTAGGGACTTGAAAATACACTCAATACTCCCATGGAGTATAAATACCAAAATACACATACAAATACATGAGAATACATAAGCATACAAGTGTACAAAATTCCTCAAAAGGAAGTACATGGACAAATACAAGAAAATATATTTACAAAAATATATTCCTTAAAGTATTTTTGAACTTGGACAAATTATGGACACTATGGAATTAAATATATATTTTTGGACAAACATATAACCATTACCAAGTAATGGAATTTATACAAAATCGGGTGGATAACAAGAATGATTATATTTATTTTATGACATCAAAAAATATATATATTTTCTACAAGACTTAAAAATACATTATTTTTAAGAAATATAATTCCGGAAAGTAATATAAGTCAAAGTATTGATTGTTGGTGAATAATACAAAATACACAAGTATTTACATAAAATACAAGTATACTTTCCTAAGTATACTTGTACAAAAATAATATTGAGAATATTATTTCACAAAATACTTATATTTATTTTTGGGGAAATAATATAAGTAACATACATGAAAAGTTAAAAATATAAATTATTTTTAACAACTTATTACCTTGAAAAGTCTACATAAACGAATATATATTTGAGAGGTAAAATATATATTTACAAATAAACAATACATATTCAAAGTGCAAAAACATGACAAACGGGCACTACCCGAAGAACAAGGGCACGACCCTCACAAAGAATGAACGTACAAAGAACATATACATAAACAAAAGATGGTGACTTGTACTTGTGTGATACAAGTCTAGTAACTAACATTAATAGAACATGTATAGGTCACGACGCTACAAAACCAACCAGTGAAGTTTACGACGCAGGA
Organism: Helianthus tuberosus; assembly: GCA_030545235.1. NCBI lineage: Eukaryota > Viridiplantae > Streptophyta > Magnoliopsida > Asterales > Asteraceae > Helianthus > Helianthus tuberosus. Next base: position 105,583,019 of record CM060355.1, read on the forward strand.
TATGCAAAATTGTGAGTTCATGTCCCCACTTTTAAACTTTTACTTGTTTTCTAAACTTGGGGAAAATACATGTGCTATGGTATGTAGAATACAAAAACTAAGGAATGATACATAGATCATGTGACGTATAGGGTGCCATAAGCACCATTAATCAATTACATACCTAGATCGCGGAACAAAAGGTTAGATCTAATGGGTTTCAGGCAGCCACACTCTTGGCCACACTTTTACCAAGAGTGCTTTTGTGTCTCTAGTCGTGAATCGACAAGTAAAAATGCCTATGGTTTGGATACTTCCTATGTCGTTACATATGTTAGTGGCCTCGCAAACCATTAGCGATCTCGTATTCCTTACATTTACAGAATTATTTGTTTCAATACAATTACATACCTTGTTTTCTACAACGGATGCTTAAATGTTTTACACAAAACTGCATGAATTCACACCAACATTATGTTGACGATTTTCCAAAACTTACATGTATTTCAGGTAACTAAAGTGGATGTACGTGCGGTCTTACTCATGCTCCTGGATGTCGCTTATGTTTTTAGCTATGTTGTGCCAAGACTCCTATGCCTATTATGTGGGATTTGATTATTATATCCCATCCCGTGTGGTGATATAAGGATCAAAACCTTGATGTCTGTCTTTAAAATAAAGTTGTAAACTTTTAAACAATTATTAGTCGTGTGATGTAAACACTTATCTTAAACTATGTTTTAAATGTTTAATATCAATGGCATCATGGAGTATGTTTTATGATCATGTAGTATGTTTACCATTCGTATGCAATGAGAACCATTCAGGATCACACCTCATGCTTCCACCTTAGAAAGGGGTGTGACAGATTGGTATCAGAGCTGAATTGTAGTGAACCAGTATTCCTTCTCGAGTCTAGACTACAATCTTTAGGATCCTCTCGTGAAAATAATTTTTCAAAAGTTTTCATTGCATAAAACTTTCCGCGACATCCACTACCTGAAACTGTTTTCAAAGAGTCAAGTAAGGACACTACGAGACTTAGGGTGCACTGGAGTAGCACTTGTCTTTAACTAAGAATTACTTGCAACAACGTGTATAATTATTTGTATATTAATTAAGTAGTAATAATTAATATATACATATACCATGAACAAAATATTACAGGTACATATGTCTTCGTCTGAAAGCAGCGGCCTATCTGAAGAAAGTGACCCGATGATGATTGTCTCTGACGACGAGATTGCTTCAGCACCTGAGATTTTCACGTCTGACTTCGAGATCGACCCTGAGATGATAACCGGTGATGATGATCTCGATGATGTCTTAGCAATGCCTTTACCTTTCCATGACCAGCTCACCATCGGGACTGCTGAACATCTCGTTGAGCCTATTCCCATTCATGCTATTCCTTTTACCGCCATCCCTGCTGAGGACTGGCCATTCGTTGATGATCTGGATAATGATGTGGTAACTCCTGTTATGTTCGTTATCGATGTCCCTTCCGATTCTGACCTTGAGTCTGATGCCGATTCCTTCGATTCAGTGATATCTTCGGCCCTTTTTGCTGCTAGGCTGAGAGTTTACCCAGCTGGTGATGATGATGACGCTATGTTTGTTGTGCCATCCACTCCTACCCGTGTCTCTACACCTCCCCACACTCCTACTCAGATCAGCTCCCTCATCCATCGAATTCATGAGCTTGAGGATGAAGTGACTCATCTTCATAGTTTGATCTTCCCTACACCCCCACCCGCTCCACCAGCCCATTAGATTTTATTTGCAGGTACTTTGATGGAGTAGTATTTTTGGGTATGAAGACTACAACCGAGCTTTGGGTACAACTTGAAGACAAGAACCGCCAATGTGAAGAAAGATATTTTGTCTTTTATATGTATTAAACTTGTACTATGGGGTGATGTAACCCTTATGCATTTTGTTTTCTTCGCAAACAATGATGTAACAAGTTGTCCTAACATGTATAAAGACTCGTGATTATCTTTGTGACACCGAAGTGGTTTGTCATGAGAAAATCATTCGCATTCCTCTTGCGGATGATGAAGCACTTATAGTACACGGCCTTCATGCAGTTAATACGGGGACGCTGGGCCCCAAAGGCGGTGGATTGTGACATCCCACATTGGTTATGAAGACGCAGAAATGCTTACGGAAATGATGTGTTGCATTCCAGGCGCACGTAGTAGATAAGAAGGCCGAGGAGCCGAAACTCCAAGACATTCCTGTGGTGAAGGAATTTCCTAACGTTTTCCCCGAAGATTTGCCAGGGCTACCTCCGCAAAGACAAGTCAAATTTCATATTCACTTGGTTCCAGGCGCCGCTCCTGTAGCCAAGGCACCCTATCGACTTGCGCCATCCGAGATGCAAGAATTATCTACACAACTCCAGGAGTTGTTGGATAAAGGATTCATAAGGCCGAGCTTCTCGCCTTGGGGAGCTCCAGTTTTGTTCGTAAAGAAGAAGGATGGAACACTGCGGATGTGTATCGATTATAGAGAATTGAATAAGCTCACTGTCAAGAATCGGTATCCACTACCGAGGATTGACGACTTATTCGATCAATTACAAGGATCGAGCTACTACTCCAAGATCGACCTTCGGTCTGGCTACCATCAGTTAAGAATCCACGAAGAGAGCATACTGAAGACTGCGTTCAGGAGTCGTTACGGGCATTACGAGTTCCTGGTGATGCCATTTGGGTTGACGAACACACCAGCAGTGTTTATGAATCTGATGAATCGTGTTTGCAAACCATATCTCGATAAATTAGTGATTGTATTTATCGATGATATTCTGATTTATTCGCGAACGAAAGAAGAGCACAAGCAACACCTCAGGACCATTTTGGAACTACTGAAGAAAGAGAAGCTTTATTCAAAGTTCTCAAAGTGTGAATTCTGGATTCGCGAAGTGCAGTTCCTTGGACATGTTGTGAACGAAAAGGGTATTCATGTAGACCCAGCAAAGATAGAAGCGATAAAGAATTAGGAAGCTCCCAAAACACCAACTGAAGTTCGACAATTTTTGGGATTGGCGGACTATTATCGCCGATTCATCGAGAATTTCTCCAAGATAGCTCAACCGCTAACTTCTCTTACACAGAAAGACAAAAAGTACGAATGGGGAGATAAGCAGGAAGAAGCCTTCCAACTTCTGAAAAGCAAGTTATGCGATGCACCGATACTATCTCTACCCGAAGGCACCGAAGACTTCGTGGTATACTGTGACGCTTCGCGTCAAGGATTGGGTTGCGTGCTCATGCAACGCCAAAAGGTCATCGCTTATGCATCAAGACAGTTGAAAGTTCATGAGAAGAATTACACCACACACGACCTGGAGCTAGGCACAGTGGTGTTTGCCTTGAAGATTTAGCTACATTATTTATACGGTACTCGATGTACTATCTTCACAGATGACAAAAGCCTACAGCACATATTTGATCAGAAGGAATTAAATATGCGTCAGTGACGATGGGTTGAGCTGCTAAATGATTATGACTGTGAAATTAAGTACCATCCTGGAAAGGCAAATGTAGTAGCAGATGCTTTAAGTCGAAAGGAAAGGGTTAAGACCCTAAGGGTTCGAGCATTGGAAATGACTATTCAAACGAATCTCACTACACGCATTCATGACGCCCAACAAGAAGCCCTTAAGAAAGAGAATCTTAGATCCGAATATCTCCGAGGTATGGAGAAGAAATTGGTGTCAAACGAAGAGGGAACCTTATATTTTATGGGACGCATTTGGGTTCCGCTCTATGGCGGTATTCGAGAAGTCATCTTTGACGAAGCTCACAAGTCGAGATACTCGATCCACCCAGGATCGGACAAGATATATCAAGACTTGAAAGAGTATTATTGGTGGCCAAAGCTTAAAAGCGACGTTGCTGTATATGTTGGAAAGTGTCTAACTTGTGCTAAGGTTAAGGCCGAATATCAGAAACCGTCTGGTCTACTGCAACAACCAGAGATACCCATGTGGAAGTGGGAGCAAATATCAATGGATTTTATAACAAAATTACCCAGGACCCCTAGAGGGCATGATATGATATGGGTGATAGTTGATTGATTAACGAAGTCTGCACATTTTCTACCAATCCGAGAGAAGGATAGCACTGGAAAGCTTGTTGAGCCGTATCTTAAAGAAATTGTGGCACGACATGGAGTGCCTATTTCGATTATTTCAGACAGAGACGGGCGTTTCATATCAAGGATCTGGCAATCCTTCTAGGAGGCCTTTGGATCTCAACTAGATCTAAGCACGGCCTTCCATCCGCAAACAGACGGTCAGAGCAAACGGACCATACAAACACTGGAAGATATACTTCGTGCATGTGTTATGGACCTAGGCGGTAGCTGGGATACTCATCTAGCTTTAGTTGAGTTTTCCTATAATAACAGCTACCATACGAGCATAAAAGCCGCACCGTTCGAAGCTCTATATGGCCGCAAGTGCCGCTCACCGTTGTGTTGGGTAGATGCTAGAGACAAACAGTTGATTGGTCCTGAACTTGTTCAAGAGACAACAGACAAGATCATGCAGATCCGAGAGCACATTAAGGCGGCTCGTGATCGACAAAAGAGCTACACTGATCGAAGACGAAAACCTTTAGACTTCGAGGTGGGAGATAAAGTTTCGCTGAAAGTCTCACCTTGGAAAGGTGTAGCAAGATTCAGAAAACATGGAAAGTTGAATCCACGATACATTGGACCATTCAAGATCTTGGAAAAGATTGGTACCGTGGCGTACAAATTGGAGTTACCGGAAGAACTTAATGGCATACATAATACGTTCCATGTGTCAAACCTTAAAAAGAGTCCAACCCAAGAAACAGTTATCATCCCTGCGGATGAGGTGCATATCGATGACAAACTCCGGTTTACATAACAGCCTGTTGAGGTAATGGATTGGAAGATCCAGAAAACAAGGAGGAGTCGCACTAAACTTGTCAAAGTACGTTGGAACTCTAAACACGGACCTGAGTACACGTGGGAACGTGAAGACCAGTTTAAAGCCAAGTACCCACATCTGTTCGAGAAAGCTCCTGCGGGAGATAACTCGGCCTGAATTTCAGGACGAAATTCTATTAACGGGGGGAGACTGTGACAACTGGCACCAAACGGGTAATTTCTGTACAGTTTTAATTATTATTTAATATCTGCAATTATGTGCTTAAGCGTCAACATTGTCTGATTACTTTCTATACATATGAATTCATGCATGTTTTGTACTTCAAATATTGCTTTGTGCATTACTTTAAGCGTTGCGTCAGAAAGACTAGTAAACTCACCGGTAAGACACTCTGTGTCAGCATTTCTGCAGAAAGCAGTCAGACAATAGAATTAGGGCCTAGGAATAGGTCCAACATCAAAAATACATTAAAACCCAAGTATGGATACAAGGGTTAACATGTAAACTTTCCGGAAGCTAAACTATGCACTAAAAGACACCCGAAACTCACTTTAAATGCAGAATTCTGCATAAATCAGCTATAATTCAGCTATAAACAGCTTTTTAACACTAAAATATCATGCAGAATTTATGTTTTGTTGTTCAGAATAACTTACAAAGTGTCGGGAATTGAAACTGCCACAAAAGGTGCTTCATACTTAGTTGAAACTGCGCAATTTAGCACTTTAACGAACCGTAACGAAACGAATAATCGGACACTACCCGGAACATCAAACTTTGACTAGAAGTAATGTTTTTATGATAATAAGCTAGTATTGGTGGTAGAACACCTTAAAAATCATAAAAACACCTACACACTTAAACTAACTTAAACCCTCTCGTTTGCACTTTAAACCCTCAATTTCCAAAAATTTACATTTTAACCCCCCCCCACCATAATCGGCCCCAAGAAGACCCACATGCTTTTTGATTATTTTATTTCTCCTTATCCCCTTGGTTAAGTGCAAGATATCTAAAGAAGATCAATATGTTGGAGCTTTTCTTATAAGACCCTAAAGGTAGTAAGTATTGTCCAACATTTCTCAAATCACTTCATCTTTTTCCCTTTTTCTCCTCTTGCTCTCGGCTCACTACTCCCACACACACATCACCATTTTCAAGCTTCAAACTCATAATCCAAGGTTACTAGAAGGTGTATGGAGGCTATCTAAGAAGGAGTGAGGTGCTAGAAGTTGAAGGACCATCTTGTGAAGCTTTTAACCTCTCATTTTCTTCCATATTCATCTTCATCATTCTTGTGCCACTTCCCTAGCCATTAGAGCTAGTAGTAAGCTTCTTGATCACTATATTAGTTCATGTTTATGTTATGTACAAGTCTCACCATCTAAACAACTAAACTTTTAAAGTTAAAAATGAGAAGATCTAACATATTCATGAAGAAAACAAGTGATTATAGTAATTTTTGGTGTATGTAATGAAGTTGTTGATGTTTTATCTTGTGTGTATGTTTAGATCAAGTATGTTAAGCTTGTTAGAAGCTTAGATCTAACAAGTTTAAGCATGGATCTTGAAGGATCCATGGTTAAACTTGAAGATGAACATATGAAGCATTATGTGAACATGAAAAATGAATTTTTATGCATAAACTTGTAATCTTGAAGTAATAAAGTGTATGTAACACTAACTTTTGAAACTAAAACCCATGAAAAGTTTGTTAAAAGTTTAACATAAAGCTGGTTTTTGAAAGATCTAAAGTTATTAAGCATGGATCTTGAAAGATCCATGGTGAAACATGATGTTAAAAATAATGATCTTTCTAATGGACATAAATGTGGTTTTAGAACATGATTTACAAACTTTAAGACCATAAAACTCATGAGTGAGTTGGTTAGTAAAATAAAGTTTCATAAAAAGTTGGTTAAAAATTTACAAGAACACTTGATTTCAAAAGATCCTTATATGTAAAGTGTTGATCTAAAAGACTACACATTTTTATCAAGAATCAAGTTCACCATGATGTTTCAAATGAAGAAATTGATGTATGTTGTTGATGATTATTGTTAAAAATTGTTTTTGGTGTTGAAAAGAAAATAAACACATGTTTTGAAAATATGGGAAACCTCCATTTTTAGTGGAAACTATGTCAAAAATTTTATAAAATTTTGACACTTAGAAAATATAAGTTGTGGTGAAACTTATTCCCTAAAATTTCACCTAAAAATATTTACCAAGGTTTCCCTAATTTTTGTGTAAAATTTCAAGTTAAGAAATGATGATTTCTTCAAGTTCAAAATTATATTAAGTATGTACATTTTTATGGAAAATATATATATTTTGTGATCACCAAATTTTGTGCTAAGTATATATTATGTGTATTATATGTAGTAGTGTATTAGGGACTTGAAAATACACTAAATACTCCCATGGAGTATAAAGACCAAAATACACATACAAATACATGAGAATACATAAGTATACAAGTATACAAAATTCCTCACAAGGAAGTACATGGAAAAATACAAGAAAATATATTTACAAAAATATATTCCTTAACATATTATTGAACTTGGACAAATTATGGACACTATGGACTTAAATATATATTTTTGGACAAACATATAACCATTACCAAGTAATGGAATTTATACAAAATCGGGTGGATAACAAGAATAATTATATATATTTTATTACATGACAAAATATATATATTTCCTACAAGACTTAAAAATACATTATTTTTAAGAAATATAATTCCGGAAAGTAATATAAGTCAAAGTATTGATTGTTGGTGAATAATACAAAATACACAAGTATTTACATAAAATACAAGTATACTTTCCTAAGTATACTTGTACAAAAATAATATTGAGAATATTATTTCACAAAATACTTATATTTATTTTTTGAAAATAATATAAGTAACATACATGAAAAGTTAAAAATATAAATTATTTTTAACAACTTACTACCTTGAAAAGTCTACATAAACGAATATATATTTGAAGGTAAAATATATGTTTACAAATAAACAATACATATTCAAAGTGCAAAAACATGACAAACGGGCACGACCCGACAAACAAGGGCACGACCCTCACAAAGAATGAACGTACAAAGAACATATATATAAACAAAAGATGGTGACTTGTACTTGTGTGATACAAGTCTAGTGACTAACATTAATAGAACATGTATAGGTCACGACGCTACAAAACCAACCAGTGAAGTTTACGACGCAGGATACGCAAAATTGTGAGTTCATGTCCCCACTTTTAAACTTTTACTTGCTTTCTAAACTTGGAGAAAATACATGTGCTATGGTATGTAGAATACAAAAACTAAGGAATGATACATAGATCATGTGACGTATAGGGTGCCATAAACACCATTAATCAATTACATAGCTAGACCGCGGAACAAAAGGTTAGATCTAATAGGTTTCAGGCAGCCACACTCTTGGCCACACTTTTACCAAGAGTGCTTTTGTGTCTCTAGTCGTGAATCGACAAGTAAAAATGTTTATGGTTTGGATGCTTCCTATGTCGTTACATATGTTAGTGGCCTCGCGAACCATTAGCGATCTCGTATTCCTTACATTTACATAAATACTTGTTTCAATACAATTACATACCATGTTTTCTACAACGGATGCTTAAATGTTTTACACAAAACTGCATGAATTCACACCAACATTATGTTGACGATTTTCCAAAACTTACATGTATTTCAGGTAACTAAAGTGGATGTACGTGCGGTCTTACGATGTTTTGAATGTTTAATATCAATGGCATCATGGAGTATGTTTTATGATCATGTAGTATGTTTACCATTCGTATGCAATGAGAACCATTCAGGATCACACCTCGTGCTTCCGCCTTAGAAATGGGTGTGACATCGAGCATGTCACGTTTCTTCCTTTTCTTTGTATTTATGTTGGTTTTTGCTGCATATTTGTTCCTTTTGCTCGTTTAAGCTCATTTGGTTCTGTAAATTCAAAAGGAAGACAAAAACACACTTTTCCAACATTATTACTAAAAAGGGTTAGTTTTATGCCTCATTTGATGTAATTTATATGTTGCATTTTACACACATTACACCCCCTAATGTTCCTTCATGCTTGCAACACCTTAGATGCTCTTGAAATGGCTTAAACTAGCTTGAAATTGGTTGTTTATAATTTGAAAATGGTGTGAGAATGAGGGTGTTTGGGAGCCGAGATTTGAAAGAGAATATAAGGGGTTGTGTGTGTTTTGAAAGGTGTAAAAGATGATACGAATTGGAAGTGTAGGTTGCTTATAAAGTTGCAAGATCTTGTAAAGTCAAAGTATGATCTTCTTAGCCATTCTTCTCATGTTATCACCGTCATGTTGCCAAGTATAGGTGAGGGGCTTGTGGGCCCAACTTGTTGACCGATTTGACATGGGGGGGAGGTAAAATGAAAATACTTTTATAACATGTGTTAAAAGTTTAGATATTTAAGTAATTAGTATAAATTAATTAGGTGTGGTCTTGCATCATTAGGGGGCAATTAAGGGTTTAAGAAACTAATTGATCTCAACTAGTTCTCTAGACTAGGAGACATTGAGTTTAGATAGTAGAAACACCTTTCGTTTAGTTATTGGATCCATAACGGTAATTATATTTTATACCGACAATTAATTACGACGATTGTATTTTCGTAACCCTAAGATGTATGAAGGGGTTTCGGATCCCAAGTGAAGCCTAACTAGTTCACCGAACTAGTGTAGAAGGCTATCGGATAAATGAAATCTTTGTCGGTTCGACAATCAGACGCTTTCCGGTCTAGTTATGCATTGTTCGTCTTAGTACCGGAAGCGAGGTCTTTGATGCATTTTTATATCCTCCAAATGTTTTAAGGCACTTGTCACTATTTAATCATAATTCTGGAATCGTAGAAATGATGAATTAGTGTTGCAGACGAGTTAAAATTGTTATTTTTATAGCCGAACCGGACAATTTTGTGATTTAAACGTTATACCGTAAAGTTATGTATTATTGCAAGTGAGGTTCCCACATAAGGGTTTTTATGTATATATGGACTCAGATATGTCTTTCGTATGTCGTTATTCATAGTTTTGTTTCGTATTAACAACTCTACCAACACTTTTAGGACATAGTTTGGTTGGTTTTGCGACGCGACGAAAACCAATATATGTTATAGTATGTTTAATTTGTCTTATCACTGTTATATTTTGTACGACTCAGTTACGTAATGAAATCATGTTAAATGCATGAGATTATGTAATAAGAATAGTGATTATATTGTACGGAATTACAGGTTATTTGCCGTTTGTCACAGAGTGCCCCCTCCCCCTAGGGATGATATCCGAAATTTATGAAACCTATGAAGGAAAGTGAAACCCACATAGGGATGCATGTGATTTCCTCTAAAAAAAACTGGCATTTAGATGCCTTAGACTAAGGGGAGTGGAGCATCCTTTTGATGGGGCGTCTTGCGACACGTGGCGCCACGTCATATTAGAGGATTTTGACCAAAAAAGGGGGAGTGGGGCAACCTTGCTGGGTGGGGCGTCTTGCGACACGTGGATTGATTTATTTTGTCTTTTTTTATGTAAAAGATATAAAAAAAAGTCCTATTTTTTTATAAAAGTATTGATCAAAGTAAATAAAAACTAATACTTCAATAAAAAAAATTACTTCAATAAAATAAAAAATACATCAACTAAAAAAAAAATACATCAACAAAAATAAAAAAATACAATCAACAAAGGTTATATTTTTCTCGAATTTCTTGCTTCATTTGTTCGGCTAAAGCGAGCTCGGCTCCAGTAAGGTTTGTCGTGTCGGATGTTAATATTTGCAAATCAAGTGCTTTTTGATGACTTTCTTTCAGCTTTAGCTTTCGGTCCCCGTGTTCTTTTTTTAAGTTGATCCGTTGTTGGCTCGTTTGCAACAAGCCGTCTAACTTATTGGTCACTTTTTCGAACGTTTCGGTGTAGTCGATTCGTACACCGCTAGAAGACGGTTGGGCGGCTTTTTTGGCCCTATCTCGGCCAACCGGCCGTTGTGGTGGTTGAAACGCATCGGCCTCTTCATGTGGCTCTTCCAAATCTTCCTCAATGTCGTTGAGATTTATTTGGCACCGAGCGTCCGACCCGGTACTTTGATGGTCGTTTGAGGATGAGGTTTTTGACCGCTTAGCCGACGGTTGGCCACGAGTTTTAAATGGATCGAAGGCGATGACTATGTGAAATTTCGAACTCTTTCTTAAAAATTGCCAAATAGCAAGATAAGGAAACGCCTTCTTGTGTTCGGCTCGGAATTCATTTTGGGCGTTTGCTTGGAGCATCGCATCGTCGGAACCACTTTGGCGCACACTCGAGTTACTTAGGCGAGTGTATATTTGGTTGAAACTTTGAATCAAAGGACGCATTTTACGCCACTTCGCGCCGATACCATCGGGATCACGGTATCCATCTTCTTGATCTTCCAACTTGAGGAAAACGTTGTAAATACGAGACCAATATGTTTTTTCCTTTTGATAGTTACCTATAAAAAACAAAACAATAGTTATATATAGAAAACTTTGTACATACGAGACCAATAAGTTATAAGACAACTTACTACATCTCGGGTCTTCGGTTATTTCTAGCCAAGCCTTGGATAAGCTCATTTCCTCGTTGGAAGTCCATGGTATCGGTTTGGTTTTCAAGCGTTCTTCACCCGGTTTTTTCCTCTTGTGTGAACGTTTCTTTTTTTGAGGTTCAACATCATTTTGACCGACATGGAACTGGGTCTCCGGAACTTCTTCGTCATCTAAATCAACCACTAGATGGAATACAAACAAAGTTAAAAAAAAAACATATTCTTTACAAAAAAATATCTAAAAAATTTATACCATTTTGTTGTCTCGATCCTCCAACGTTTTGAAAACCACCGGGTTGTTGTGTGTTCCAAGTGGTGAACCTCATATTTTGCGGTATCGTCGTATTGTTGTAGTATACTTGCGGTGTAGGGCTAGCAACGTGCATATTATTGAAATAGGCGTAAAAAGCGGGGTTATTTAAAACGTTTGGGTCCGCCATATCGGGTTGTGGATTGGAATATTGTGTATTTTGGTTGAAATGAGGGATGTTGTGGGGATACATTTTGATGAGTTGATAGAAGATTGGTATAAATTTTGATGAGTTGAGAGAAGATTGTGGTAAAAATGTGTTTGATATGTGGTATTATTTAATAAAGGTTGGATGTATTTAAAAAAAATAAAAAACTTTGGCCAAACTATCCGTTGGCAACGGATATATGCATGGGAAAATGGAAAAAGTGGGCGACCTGCTGGAGACGGGCTGGCTTGGGACGCCAGCCGAGACGCCAAGGGGGGCGGTGTTCCAGGCGACTCCGGGCGACTCGGGAGGGGGAGTCGCCCCACTCCCTTCAGTCTTAGGAAGTTCTCTTACTCTTACACTATTTCGTAATTCTTGTTATACTCTTTTACAATGGAAAATTACAAAAATAGACATTGTTACCAAAACTTTCCAATACAGACATCTCTTTTTAGCCGTTTCCAAAGTAGTCTTAACCGCCTCGAAAAACTGTTGGCTTAATCCTAGTCGTCTTAGTCGACGGAGCTGATGATTAGTGGAAATGCAGTTAACTACTTTGATGAAGGTTGAGAGATATCTATATGGAAAAGTTTTTTTATAAACAATGTCTAATTTTGTAATTTTCCTTTTTTATAAATATAAAATAATAAATATATAATATATTATTTAGAATTTTAAAAATAATAATCTAAGCTTATATTAATATACGTGGCAAATGTTAATGAATCAAAAATAAATGCCTACCCTTGAATGCATTTACATTTTAACTATGTTATAACCCCGTGTATTACACGGGTTAAGTAAATAAAATATTACCTTCAAAAAAAAAAGTAAATAAAATATCAAATAGTTGATAACGAAGATTTACAATTATAAAACGATATTTTAAGACACTTTTCTGATATCCAAACAAAATTTTGTTTTATGTATGATCAAAACTTGTGATGTTTGTCAAGTTTATAAATATGAAAGCATTTGAACCATCGATTAGAAGACAAATTGTATCATCGACTTTCTCACGACGTGAATAGGGCTGTAAACGAGCCGAGCCGAGCTAGACCCGGCTCGAGCTCGGCTCAAACTCGATTCGAGCTGGCTTGGCTCGAGCTCGAATTTCAAATCGAGCTGAGATTTGAGGCTCGAGCTCGACTCTATTAGAATTCGAGCTAGCTCGGCTCGGCTCGATATAGCTCGAACTAACAAAAAACCGCAAAATTTACTACTTAAAAAGCCCTTAAAAATGAATTTTTTCATGGACTAAGGGTCATAATTGCCATTTAATTTAACCATATGGCTAAATATGCAAGTATAAATAGTTAATTCCCTTTGTACATTGTCTTTACCTTCTTTTATAGGGGAAATACTCCCTTAGTTTTTGTTTTCTAAGCGATGTGGGATAAAAAAAATGAAGGATGTAAACCTTATCGAGCCAGCTCACGAGCTTACGAGCCGAGCCAGACCAAGCTCGAACTCGGCTCGTTTACAAACCGAGCCGAGCCGAGCTGGCTCGTTAACAACCGAGCCAATTTCGAGCCGAGCTTTCTTCGAGCTTTTTTCGAACGAGTTTCGAGCGAGCTGCGAGCCACGAGTTTTTTGAACACCTCTAGACGTGAACCCAAGTTTTATTTAAATAACTTGTGGTCTTAGTTTATTAGGGTGAAGGGAGTGGTGCGGTGAAGTCCTCGGCAAACCGGTTTGCCGATCGGCAACACCGGCGCCGTCCCGTTTTCCCGCGCGGCAAGCATGTGAAGTCGGCAACATCTCACCGATCGACAAAAGTGGAAAAGTTGGGGGGACAAGACCTGTTGGCAGGTGTTTGTGTGAGGTGTTTGTGTGTGAAATATTTAACATATAATTTATAAAAAAAAAAAAAAAAAGTTTACCACTTTCAAGTGTTTAACCATTGCCAACACTTTTCACCATAGTTTAAACTCTTCACACTAAATGACATGGCACACTTTGATTGGTCGATTTTAAAGTTTGCCACTTTCACCTGTTTAACCACTCCCTTCACCCTTAGTTTTGAAAATATTGTTGAAATGTTTAGATTAGGCGTATAGCACTTAGCCAATTAGATAAACTTATAGCAACAAAGTAATATTTAAATTAATTAGATAAGTATAAATTATCGGTAATTATTAAGTTATATAACCTTAAAATATAAATATATGGACTTGAGTTATATCTTAAAAGGATAGTTGTTTTTTGATAAATTTATTAGTATGATAAATGTAATTATTATTCTTCTTGTATTTTAAATATATTAAATAAATAAATTATTTGTTAAGCAAGAAAATCGTTCCCTCCACCCTCGTTATGAAAATGCTCGATATTTGTTTCAATTATTAAAATATAATTTTTAACCTAGTAATTAATATAAATAAGAAAATCGTTCCCTCCACCCTCTTTATGAAAATGCTCAATATTTGTTTCAATTATTAAGATATATAATTTCTAACCTACTAATTGATATAAATAAATAATAAGATAATTTATGGAATTTTATTCGTAATTTCTTAAATGTTTAAAACAAATATTAAATTAAATAATAATTATCTACAATTAAGTAATAGTAGATGATCTAGAATAATGATAAGGGTTGTTTCTTTTATTATATACTACGTAGTATAGAAGATGTAGATAACCTAACATATACCAAGATTATTATTGTAACTACCAATAATTTATAAAACTATAAACAAATAATATAGTGACAAAAGTAACTCATCATGACCATAACCGAAAGCCAAAAGAAAACAATAAAACATCTCATATGACATACATACCTTCATCTATCTTCATCGTCTCCATCTCCATCCTGCCGTCTTCTCTCTCTCAAATCTTCCTTGATTCCCTCACATTCTCTGTCCTGCCACCATCATCACCGCCACCAGCAGCCGCCTTCCCGCCACCACAAACAAGATCAAAAAAAGAATCACGGGTTTGGTTTCTTTTGGTCTTATGGTTCACGAGAAGTTGACTAAATAACATCAAATCATTAATAACTTTGCTAAAATTGGGCTGGCTTCTTGTTTGGTCAAAATTAATGGTTAATATTTTCATGTTCTAATCTCTTTACAGATCAAACAAAGTTGTGAAGTTTGACTTTGATGGAGCAAACGGATTGTGGGTATTTATGCTCTTATGAAAAGGTTAACCATGATATTTCAGTTTGTAGTGAAATATTGAAGATGAAATCTGATAGTATTCAAGTGGATATGGAACCTTTCTTACATCTCACCAACAAAGATCACAAATATAATTCAAGATCTAATGTAAGTTTCAACTAACTCGTGTTTATTTTCTTTGAAATGAATGTTTATATAGTTTGTACGTTAATGGGTTTGGGTTATAGATGAACCCGAGCGGCCTATGTATTTATTCGTGTAAAAAAAAATAAACCCAACCCTATCCAGACACTTAAACATGTAATCTAAACATATGCCGCTTAACCTGTTCTGAAATAATGAAAAGGGTTAGTGGGTTGTAATAATAAAGTTATGAACGTGTTAAAAGAGTTATAGAGGATAAACGGATTGTAAAGAAACACGATAAATTTTATTCTTAATTTTACAATTCTATTTTTAAACGGGTTAGCTATTGTCT
Organism: Helianthus tuberosus; assembly: GCA_030545235.1. Classification (NCBI taxonomy): domain Eukaryota; kingdom Viridiplantae; phylum Streptophyta; class Magnoliopsida; order Asterales; family Asteraceae; genus Helianthus; species Helianthus tuberosus. The sequence continues at coordinate 105,598,619 of CM060355.1, forward strand.
TAATACGGGTCGTTTATTAAAACACAAAAACAGATCGATGTAAAACGTAGCTATTTTTATATAATATAATATTTGTGTCGTGCAAGAAACTACATGAAAACAATATGCTTTGGTTTTCCCTCCTTTTTTATTCTTATATTTCAAAAGGATGCAGTTTAAATAAAAGTAGATAAAATATTTATTTTAGCTTATTTATTTGAATGAAAACACAATAATGTTGTTTGTTAAATTTAAAATTCGTAATTCGTGTACGAGTAATCGATCACTATAAAAAGGTTTAAAAGGTTAGATGTGTTTTTTTTTAATTTATTTTAGCATTGTTACATATAATGTATTATCTTTAGAATAATTTCACTAAAGTATTTTTTATATTTTATTTGTGTGATTATATTTTATTAGTTGCCAAGAAGTTTATCCAAAAACGGGGAAGAAAAGAAGAAAATGATGAGTGATCCAAGCATTGACAATGAAAGAGATACTATCATTTCGCTTAGAGGTGACACCTCTCTTTTTCTTAAATAATTTTCTGTTAAACTTTATGAAATCGAAAAATGAATAAAAACAAATAGTTAAACTTATGACTTAAATAACTAAAATATCAAAATGGTTTTTTTTAATTCTTTTATTTCTGTCATCTATGAAACTTGAACTTAGTACCTGCCTCTCCTGCCTCTCCTAAGATGTTTAAAGGTTTTGCTTTTGTCAATAGACCATCACCTCATTGATAAATATCAAAATGTTTTCTTATATATTTAATGTTTCCTGACGACATCCACGAGGCAAAGAGGGAAACATAGGTGTAGCTCGATACAAACAAGAGTTTGACTTGTCTTATTTATATTTATATAAGTTCAAGTTTGTAGAAATCATGCTAGGATAGTTAGATCAATTTGGATCAGCCTATAAGAGATGCTAGAGGTTAAGTAACCTTTCTTAGATCTAAAGCGAAATTTAGGTTTGTGGTTTGATTTTTTATTTTTGTGACATAAGAAACCACCTCTTTTATCCTAAACTAGAAAACAATAAACTAAAAGAGTTTATAACGGGTGGACTAATAATTCAAAATAGTAAATAATATGTGTGTATGTATATACCAATAGAATAACAGAAACAAAAAATAAGAATTTAGGATGAAAAAATATTTGATTTGAGGACTTTAAATATGTGGCCCAAATCCTAGCTTATTTTTTTATTTTGTAAAGCAAGAGTTGCTCATGTTATGAATTAAAAGTTAAAACTTAAAACTGACTGGTTCGGTTTTAGTTGGTTTACTCTATTACTGGGACGCAAAACATGTGTTAGGCGAAATTTCAATCATGGTTGTACACTTGTGCTTATGTCTTACTCTTGGTATCGTTAACAAGATTTGTTACTTTTAATAAATTAAAGCAAACAGGAAATATTAATGATAACACATTAATATTGAAGGTGGTAGGTCTTTCTAGTTAGTTTATCTACTAATAATAATAATTGTGTTCTATCATCAAATAGAAAAACACTTTAATAATTTTGAAGAAGACGTTGGCTTTGGAAATGGTTTTCAATCTATTAATTGATTTATACTCGACGTGTCGTATAAATATCATACATTGACAAAAGGAACAACTCATTGTTAACCATGTCAATAAATTGTTTAGCATTTAAAGAATTCTAAATGATTGAAACAAATAAAAGAAAATCTGTAATCTATTTAAAGAATTATGACATAATTTGCATATTATTAAAATATGTTTTTTTATGTCTTCACTAATTTATGTGTTACACATAACTTGCACAATACTATTATATAATTATATAAATATAGATTACGAAGTGCGATAAATAGTAATTTTATTTTTAAAAATAATATATACTTTTTTTATTATTTTTTATTTAATATATTATAATAGTTTATTATTATATTTACTTTTAATAACATTTTTTATTTATTTTTTCTTTTTTTAAATCATATATTTCCTTTACCATTTTTTAATAATTCTTTTTCTTTTTTAGAACATTTATTAATTTAAATTGATACCTCTTTAATAATTTACATGTATAACTTTTTTTTTCTAAAAACTTAAAAACGTAGTTGTGTTTGATTTTTTCCCTCGACATTCCGTTATAAGTTTTATTGAAAACGAAGTTGTACTCAAAATAAAATATTCATTTGGTATCATAAAACGGTACAATAATAAATTAAGTCTTTCTAAACAACATGCTTTATTTTCAAATCACGTTTGTATTACATTATCATTTGTTTGGTTTCACCGCAACGCGCGACGTAAAGAAAACTAGTAAAACATTAATTGGTTAATTTTGATGATGCATAAATCATATCTCATTAGTTATTAAAAAATATAATTAAAAAGCATCACATATCCTCTATTTTTTTATAGGATACTTTTATTTTTATAATTGTGAACGTTTGAACTTTGAACCCAAATTGTTGATTAAAAAATCGTGTTTCCTAACTCGTTTTTATACCAAATTTAATCGATGATGGATGTCCTAAATTATTATTATTATTTTCATCACAAAAACCAAAAAATGTTGGATTACCAAAAAATTTCAGGATAAATATCTTTCATAATGAATGAAATGTCAAAGTATGTCCGCATATTATTTTAACTTAAAATTATTCTTTTTCCTTTAAGCTCTTTTTAATGACATATTTTTTAATGGTTTAATGAAATTCTTAATGGCGTATTTATATTAAACATATATATACTATTAATTTAATTACATAAAGTAGAATAATATTATTCCTTTTGTTCCTATCCAGTTTGCACATGCAACTTAGAATTATTTGATGCGTTTGCTTTCGCTGGAAAGTTTGGTTTCTTTTTGTATTACCTTTTGTTTAAAAAATAATTAATATATATAATATTAAAATAACAAAAGTAAAAACTATATATTATTATAATATAAAAATCACTATTCATTTCAATTCGTTTAGTAATATATAGTAATAATATATAGTAATTTGAACTTGCAGCTACAGGCAACATGTCGGAAACATCGGCACCAGTATCCACAGGGATCAACGAGCCACATACCCACCACCAAATTAGCATCATTACCACCACCGCCACTGGAACACCAACGAAAAGCAAACTCATTGGCAAAAGATCAACCAGTTTTAAACAAACATCCATCATCAACCCCACAAGAATCGTCTTCTTTTTTGCCACATTGTAAGAACACGAACAACCGTCTCTTGCTTTAAAGCGTTCATTACCTGTTTTCTGACACGTTACTCGTCCAAATTTGTACAGGTCAAGCATGGGAACCATCCTACTCATATACTTCACCCTCTCCATGGCAAAGTACAATGGGGACAGAAAGTTGCTCGCTTGACGGCAAAGAAACACACGCAGGGACAGATCTACCCAGAAGCCACTGGTGTCAAGCGACACCAGTAACCTTTTTTTTTGGCGTGATACTTTTTTTATGTTTTATATACGTATCCAACACGAGTGACACCAATTTACTGATTATTTTCACAGGGTGGCACCAGTAAAAAAAGAGAAATTATGCTTTACCTTTTCTTGATGTTTTGTATATAAAGGAAATATTATTTCATCATGTTATTATGTCAATAGTTTTAGTTTTTTGAAATACAAGACTTTATTACAGTGTAGTTGTGACATTTTTAGTAGAGCTTTGAGATTATTGGGACGGGCGACCCGTGTTTCCGATCCTGGTAGACTCTCAATATGATTGCAGCAATTTCTTCAATTGCTTTCCCAGTTACTTCTGTGATGATCAAAAACACTACATCAATAATCACTTCAAGATCAGGAAGTTAACAACTATGCTTTGACAAATTAGGCATAATCTTGATCTTAAAATCTTAAGATTGTACCAAGTTTTCAGAGAAAACAAGTGGAAGCATAGTATCTCGATCTTGACCAAGGCACCAAAATCTTGATCTGATCCAATCAGATCGGATCTTGTTTGGCTTGAATTGGTGAATAAAAATGTTATAAAGGGGCTTAGTTTGTCAAACATTAAAAAAATTTGATGAACCAATAACGTAAGTTGGGGGGCATCTCTGAGAATTCATGTACCATGTTCGAACTCGAAAAAATGTGCCCTTCTGTAATTTTTTTTATTATTATTATCACTACCGCTACCGCTCCCCGCTCCCGCCGCCGCCACCACTACCACTACCACTACTAGGGTTTGGGGCTCACTAAACCTAATGCCAATGGGCTAACTTCTAAACCATAAAAAATGTTTTGTAAATGGGCCTATCTTGGAGTTGGTATAGGTATACTATTTAAAAATAATTAAGATATATATAACGGATTTTTTTTTTTAAAACACGTGCCCCTCGTAATCACGGGCCCTGTGCGGTGGTCCTCCCCGCTCACCCTCATCACCGCCCATGCTTGGTTTTAAAAAGCGCGCCTTAAGCGCGCTTAAGCTCGAAGCGCATCTAGGCGCAGGCTGAATCGCCTTGTGTGACATAAGGCGCACTATGTACAAGAAGCGCAGCTGAGGCGCGCTTTTTAGGGGAAAATCGACCTAAGGCGCAGGCTGAGGCGCACGCTTTTTGTACATGGGTTGTTTCTATGCTTCTAAGTATTGTACAGCAGGCTTTTTATGCTGTACATTTATGTTTTTTTCATTTTAAAACATATATAAAGCTTAATTATAGCTAAATCATAGGTATTGGAGGCTAAACACTTATGGGATATATAAAATAAATTTTATAATCACTTTGCGCTTCGCGTACGAAAAGCTCACCGCTTTTGCGCTTCGCTTTAAAAAAAGCTTTTTTAGACCTCATCGCTTTTGTGCGCTTCCCGCTTTTTTAAACCAAGCGCCCATGCCTAAGTGGACCGTAAGTGTAAATTTCATAAAGTTCTCAACTTCCCAATACCGTGGAGTCGAAATCCATAAAACCTAATCTAGTAGACTATATTATATAAGTAGCCTTTCATATGAATGACAACACATGAAAGAGAATAGGACTATAAAGTAGGATCTTCCTATTTAAATTTGATCTTGACGATCCCGACCTTCTTAAGATTGTAACAACCTTTATTCATGATGTTGTAAATGTGGAAATTTCAATGCATTTCAAAATGAACGGGTCATGCGGGCAAGAGGGAACATGTGAACTGGGTCGAATAAAAGTCATCAAAAGCGTATTTCTAATGCTAACGACCTTCTAAATGGTTTATATATGTAAGTAGACCGTTGATGAATTACAAAAATGAACAAGTTTTTGTTACTTTTCCCTTAGCCCTTCTGCCCATCTTAGAAACATCGCAGTTCAACCCAAGTCCAATTCGACCTGGCCCAACCTACATGACCCACCAGTCCATCACCTATAGTTATGTAAGAAAGCCGCCTTTCTACTCATGGGCTGGTTAGCTTGATGGTTCATAATTTTTTTTATTTGATTTTAACAAAGCTAGCTCATTTATAATTTTTTAATTCACTAATTCAAGCCAAACAAGCTCTGCCGGTACCTATGGTCAAGATCTGTGTTTACGAGGACCCTACGTAGGATCCACACATTTTCATTAAAAAAAGAAAGTGAGCTTATTACTTGATAAAATATAATACTTACCGATAACGGGCCAGGTAGGATTTTGTGTGAAAATCTTGTTAGCATATTCCAGCTCCTCTCTCACATGAGCCATCTCAGCATAATCACTTCCCTCATCTTCATGGTACCCTAAACTCTTTGCTCTTTCTAGTCTTATAGTTTGCAGCATTACAGGATTCAAAGTCAAAGCAAAAACTTTTTTCTGGTCAACCTCAAACAGAGTCTTGGGCAGGTCAACACCTTTAACAATAGGCACATTCGCCACTTTGAATCCTTTCTGAGCCAAATAAATCGACAATGGAGTCTTACCAGATCGCGATACACCAGCAACAACAATATCAGCCTTGTGCAAGTTCTGCAGAAAAGCTCCATCGTCTTGTTTGATGGTAAATTCAATAGCATCAATTCTTTTAAAGTAGACGTCGGTTAGTGGAAATCGCCTCCCGGGGGCCCCACGAGGGAGCCCGGAAGGTGAGATTCCTAAATAAGATGCAATTGCATCGGTGATTGGCCTAAGAACGTCTGTTGATTGTACACCCCATGATTTGCAGGCCTGTCGAGCTGACTCAGCCAGATTTTCGTCGGCTAATGTGTAAATGAGTATTGCATCTTCTTTCGCTGCTTGCATTATGATCTCCAGGAGCCGATCCAAGTCATTAATCTGCTAGTAGAAGCATGAATTCAAAATTAACATGCATCTTGCTGTGAACTTTTAGATTAGAAGATCATAATGTGGATGGCTATGGGACGGGTCCCATACCCATCGGGTATTGAGTATGCATGTTAGTTTGTTAAAACTTAAAAGTTACCCGTTGGATTCCCAAATATATTTATATACTTTTATTACCTTATGTAATTAAAAAAATAAAAACTAAAAATTAGGGTATATATAGTTGAGGCAAAGGGATATATATGTTTGGATAATCACCATCAATCCCATATTCCCGAAACATTATAAAACTAACCATGCTGTCTCATGCCCAACACGTCCCATTACCCGCACCCAATGTTACACTTTTCAAAATGACTTTTTGTATAGGGAGGAAAAGTTAGTAAGTAGTGACTTTTTGAAGCTGCTTATGACTTATTGGCTTTTCCCACCTCTTTTAGTCATTTTAAATGAATAAGCTAAGCCAAACACTTTTTAAAAAAACAACTTATTGACTTATTGGTTTTTCCTATCTCACAAGCTAATCCAGACACTTTTTTAAAAACTCTTTTGCAAAAAGCCATAAGTCATTAAGGGGCTGTTTGGCTAAGCTTATTTTGGAGTGACTTATGACTTATTGACTTTTTTGAAAAGTAAATAAGTAAATAAGTCAGAATGGAGTGAGTATTTAAAAAAAGAAAGTCCTTTTAAATAAGCTTAGCCAAGCAAGCCCTAATTCCCAATCAAAATTAGTTACAAAAAAATCCTAAACCATATCAATTCACATTCACAAAAAAATCAATCACATAATAATAACCTTGATAACAATATTCACATTATAAACATGCAATTACCCCAGAAAACAAGCGAGTATACACCGGACAACCACCGTCAACAAAAAAATGCTCAAACTGCCCCAACGCCGCGGTGACGGAGTGCTCCGCCGTCCGTCCAGACCCATCGGAAACCATGTAGATCTCCTTCCCTCTAACAAACTCTTCTGCCGTCTTTCCTCCGGTATCATTTTCCGACGATGATGTGGAGAAACACGGACTCGTTACAGCCGGTTCAGGTTCTTGATCAGTGGTCTGGTGCTGTTTAGGTTGAACCGGGCGGTCCAGTTTACGGCCGGATCTGATGGCTCGAGCTATGGACCAACGGTTGAGTTGAGGTGAGGTAACGTGTTTGGTGTTGGTGGCGTTTGTTGTCGGAGAAGTTGGTGATATTGTGGGTGTCATGTTTGATGATGGTCCGGTGACGGAGGGTTTTGCAATGTTGTCTTGGAAATATAATATAATAATTTTAAAAGAAAATAAAGACTCATTGATTATTGTGACACTACATTGGATAAACCATAATCCACGTGTACAAGGTGACGAAGAGGTATGGCTTGTACGTCTGAATAATATAAGTTGGAGGGAACTTTTATAGGAAAAGTTAGCGGTTGATATGGGTCGGTTTTGGATCCAATAGAATCAAAATGCAAATTTTCATTTTTTTGAATTCATTTTGATTTTTTGATTTTTTGTGTACTTTTCTGTAATGAGTTTGAGGAAACAGTGGAGCACCTTTTTACGGCGTGTTCTGTGGTGAATCGGGTGTGGTCGGAGTTAAGTGTTTGGTGTAAGATCCCCCCAATTTTTGCTTTCAACTTCAAAGACATTCTGGATTCTCACATTTATTCTCAAGCTGGAAAAAAGGCTAAAAAAATCATCCAAGGGTTAGTGATTATTTCGTGTTGGTGCATATGTAAAGGAAGGAACGACATGGTCTTCAATCAAATCAAGCGTAGCCCGCAGGAGATTGTGAGGGAGATTAAGTCGAGAGGTTATAGTTGGATCAGAAATAGAACGTCATGTAATCATATTAGTTGGGGTGACTGTTGTAAATACCCTATGTATATGCTGTAATTTTTTTGTGCCCTTTGACCGTTTGGGTCGGGGGAGTGTGTTCTTGTTTGGCCTTTTGCCCGTTTGGGTCGGAGGTTGTTTTTAATGAAGTTCTCTTGTCAAAAAAAAAAGTTATGGGTTCAGCTCTTCGGTTTGGTTGAGTTTAGATTGGGATTGAATGTTTGAGCTAGTAAAAGATTTGCCGCAAATAATGATCCTGGACCTAAAACTTTCGTTCTGATTTTCTGGTTATTACACTAACTATTTAATTTCAAGTATCGGTGGGCTTCACATCAAGCCAGGGGCGGATTTAGTGAACTAGAAGAGGTAGCACGTGAAACACCTCAGCCTCATTCTTTGTAGTATAACTTTTTTTTGATTGCGTGAGTTTAATATGTGCGTGCGTTTCCGGATCGATTTCGTAATCCCGATGATTGTGAATATCACGTATCACATGCGGAATCCGTGTACGTGGGTGCATCAAACACAAGAATGTAATTATAATATGCTTTCTATTGATAATCTTGACAATTTACACCCACGAAAGCAATTTGCAAGAGTTTCTCTCTCAAACTCTCCAAAGGTCCTCAAATGTCAAGACTCCTCCCCTATTTATAGGGTGAGTCCATCCTTACCAACTAATGAACCTATTTCATACAAATGGACTCCTCGTACTAACAGACTATTATCTGAGAATCGACACTTAATCAAGGATGGACTCCTTAACAAAGTATGAACCTTATCTAAATATCTACACATCTAAACCTTGTCTTGACTATTTCTCAGCTACGATACGTGATTGATGGAAGCGATAGACATACTACACTCATAGACTTCCTCTTGGATATTGTTGCAGTCAATCTCGTAGTTTTCTATCTTCTCTCTCTTAGTCTTCTAGAAGCTTTGACAGTTTCAGCACCATAGACTCCCCACAGCTCTAACCAGCTCCTCTTGATTCTGCGTTCTGAATCCTCAGCTCCTCCTTTCGTCTGACTCTTTCTCCAGGCTCCCCCTTTCTTTAAGTTTCCGGCTTTTCAGGATCGTCACCTGGTTCTATCTCTACAAGCTCCCCCTTGCTTTGAGCTTGTCTTCAGACTCCCCCTTAGTATCAGCTATCGGGATCATAATCTGGCTTATCATCTGAAAATCTAACAATTTCAAACTACTTGTAAAATATTTGACAATTTAGATCCAAGATCGTAAACCTAGCTCTAAACACAAATATTTAACTGTGAAAGCTTTTTGGGTTATCCAGGATTGTTAACCCGGTTCTAAACACAAATGTATGACATTTAAAGCTTATTATAACTTGGTATCGAAACCTAGCACTATGAAAACCATTTGACAGTTTTAAAAAACTCCAGGATTTCATATTGGCTTTCTCCCCCTATCAAGTAACTATAAATATTTGACAGTGAAAGAATCCAACGTCCAAAATCCTCACAGATAATCATCCAAGTCCAACTTAATGACCTTGGAGATTTTCACAAACTGATTTTGAATTTTTCAATAAGAACCTCAAGTTTCAAATTAATGCACTTGTTTATTTTTCAGAAACATGTTCAGCACACTTAGATTTTGAAACTCAGCTTTCAGACATCGGTTGTCGAAAATAAAGTAGAAACAAAATATTTTTGTATTTTTCAAAGTTTATGCTAAAACACACTGAAAATCTTTTTGTAATTTTTCTATAATGAAAAGTAGTAAACAAATATTTACAGACATATTTTTGTTTGAGTTCATGTTAGAGGATCATATCAGTTTATGACAAATCACTAGCACCGTTGACCTTTATAGACTTTAAGCTTTAAACGATTCACTTAGATTGTCAATATACTGATCCACTTAAATTTTCACACAAACTTCAATTGATTCAAGGTACGAGATTTAGTGTCTTTAGAACTTAACTTATTCGCGTGTCCCGCCTCAGAATATACTCCCGTATCAAGATTCTCTAGATTCAATCTTACAGGTGAATATACTATATTGATATCTGTACTTTGGGTTAGTGCGAGACATTGAGAGCTCAGGTATGAACTACCGCTCAGTCAAAGAGATGAAGGCTCGACTTAAAGGTGTGTTACACTTAGGAATCTTCTTTACAACTACACTTGATTTATATATTTCGATATTTTCTCAATTTTTATGCAGATGGAAAACTTTAAGCACGCAAAGTATTATACGAGGTCTAGGTCATTGCTGATGCAAAATCAGAAGACCAAGGAAAATACCCCAGATATCAATAAATATAACGACCTAATATCTCAGAATCAGGCAATCTCTCAAACAAAATTTCAGAATACTAAGTCCATATATCCAAGAGATGTTCCCCACGAGATAAGAAAGTTATTGATATTTAGGTATATATCTCGAAATCAATTTACTGAATGTGTAAAAACCTACTGACATATCATCAGTGAGACCGTTTATCACATTTGACTTTCCATATCTTTAGCATGTTGTGATTGTCTTACTGATGTACTCGCATTTATTCTTTTTAAACAGAAACTCATTTTAAGTTTTTCTCATGTTTTTGGCTTTTTTCAAATTTTCAAATGTTTTTGTATTTTCAAAAGTTTTACTCCCCCTAAAATCCAAAACATTTAATAAAATTTGACAACTCGATACAGATAGCTTTGTCTCGCCATCCACTTTCTGCTTCACATGCTCTATTTTGGATAAAGTACCACCATGATTTACAAAACATTGATTTTTTACAGTTTGAAAACCATTTTCAACCACTTGTGAATTTAATAATGTTTTTTCAGAAGTGAGGGTTTCGGCATATTCAATCAACAATTTTTGTAAAATTTTTATTTTTAACAAATTTAAAAACAAACATATTTTTTTTCATTTTTCAATTTTTGACAAAATAAAAACATATTTTTTAGTTTTAATTTTTTTTTTATTTTTAGAGTTTTTGATTTATGTTTTATTTATATACGAATCGGGTTCTGAGCCCAAACTAGTTCGGGTTTCAAGCCGACTGGTTTCTAAACCCATTTACAAACTGGTTCCTAAAGACTATATTTTATCTGGTTTCCACCTTGTGATTTGGTTAAGGTCCAAATCGCTTTCCAAAGCGGTTTCCTATTTGAGTAAAAAAACCGGTTTCGATTTCCAACCAGGTTTTTTTCTTCTTTAATAGTTATAGACAAAAGTGGGCAAAAAAACTAGTTTGTTAACTGAAATCGGTTATTAGCCGGAACTATAACCGCTTAGGAGTTATAAAAAACCGGCGGTTTGTAACTAGTTATAGACCTTTAGTATGGTAACCAGTTATTAAACAACTTTTAACCAAGTACCGGTTTACTGGAAAAAATTTGAAAAATATGAAAATAACAGGTTATTAATGGAATCGGTTAAAATGAATAACCAAACCAGTTAAAATAATAACCGGTTAAAGCAAAAAAAGAAATTAGAATAACCAGTTAAAACAAAATTTTAAAAATAACTGTCTAAACGGGTTAATGAAACCGATTAGGAAAATTTACCGATTTATACACCTCTAGTTATATTATATTATATTATAGTCTTAATTAAAGAGCAAAGAATTAGCCCAAAACGTAGCAAGGGCCCAAACGTTTGACCAAACAAAAGCAATCCAACAAGCATAAGGTCATAAACGTAATTACACATTCCCTTGTTGAGACATAAAACGAGTTCCAGACGAAACCCAAGTTCTCGGATCAAAACGACGAAGACGATGGCTACGACGACGTCGTTTCGCCCATACGCCGTCGTTTCACTTCTCATCATCTTCTTCATCCAACCGTCGATCTCAATCTACTGCGACGAAGATGATTGCTACGATCTACTAGGGTTAGCAACATTTTAATCACCTCTGCTTTCAAATCACCACAATTTTATTCTAACTTTTCTCTCGATTTACATCTCTAGGGTTTCGCAAAATGCGAATTCATCTGAAATCAAGCGAGCGTACTACAAGCTCTCGTTAAAGCAGTAAGTTTCTTGTTGATTAATTAATGTTACATACACTGAGATTTGTTTGTTGTTTGATTTGAAAGATATTTGTTTGTTTTTGTAGTCATCCTGATAAAAATCCAGATCCCGAATCGAAGAAATTGTTTGTTAAGATTGCGAATGCTTATGAGGTATCCGATTTTGTTCATTTTTTTCTTTTTTTTTATTATGCATTATACTACATGTGAAATACTAGAAATATAAAAGTTTATGATTTTATATAGAAATAATTTTTAGTAGACAACTGTTAGAAACTTGTGTATATATTACATTTGCCTCTTAATGGTTAATGGTTAAGCATTATACTTAGGGGCTGTTTGTTTACCTTTTAATGAGACTCTTAATGGTTGGTTTAGCACTTAATGGTTCAGACTGTTTGTTTCACGAGCAGATGTCTGAATGGTTCATACATTTGTGATTTGCCTCTGAATGGTTAAGATTTATACAGAGTCTGAATGGTTAAGACCTCTAATCTGAATTGGTCAGACATTATAAGCTCTTAATGGTTCAAACCTCTTACTGGTTCAGACCTCTTACTGGTTCAGCACTTAACCATTCAGATGTTGCCAAACAGCCCCTTAGTCTAAATGGTTAAAACTCTAATCTGAATTGGTCAGACATTTGCCTCTAGGTTAAGCATTATACTGGCTCTTAATTGTTCAAACCTCTTACTGGTTCAGCACTTAATGGTTCAGACCTCTTACTGGTTCGACACTTAACCATTCAGAAGTTGTCAAACAACCCCTTAGACTGTGATACATAAGGCGGTAATGTAGATGTATAATCTATCATTTTATTGTCATTTGAAGTAGAGAACTGCTGGAATCACATAAACTCGTTACTTTGACTAATATACATAAGGTTATTTTTGTTACCACATAATTCATTGTCATTTTAAGTAGATAACCGCTAGAATTGCGTAAACATATGTACCCTCTACCGTTTAACTGTGATAGATAAGATGGTTATGTAACCTTGTAATCCATTGTCTTTCTCTATGTTGCTATATGTGGCCCACACTATGTACAAGTGAAGTGATTATCTGGTTCTCGTGATTCTCTACTTAAAATTGAGTGCACCTTGAAACTATAAAATGACATACTTCTAAACGTTTATGTCGCTTACTTGTCACCTTTCATAGATATTAAAAGATGAAGTAACAAGAGGGCAGTATGATTATGCAATTGAGCATCCAGAGGAGGTAAGTTACCATTTGGATGTTTCAAATCTGGTTGACATATGTTTACAATGCTTAAATAATATATTCATCTAATTATGCATCGATAACATTAGTGTCTTTTCGTTCCCAATTTTAGGTATTCTACAATACAGCTCGCTATTATCATGCTTACTATGGTCACAAAACTGTGAGTTTAAAGATTGTAACAAAGCTTTAGCACGTTCTTATTAATTGTTGACAATAAATCAATAATAATTACAATGTTTTCATTGGATAGGATCCTCGTGCTGTGTTAGTGGGACTTCTTCTAGTCCTCTCGGGAATTCAATATCTGAATCAATGGACAAGGTATCATCAGGTAAATGATTTGCTGATAGAATTTTAATTTTGTGTTCTACGGTTCCTAGCTTTTTTTGAACCCAAAATAAACATTGCCCGGTTTAAAATTATAAGGAAATGATTAAATGAATAAGTTTTGTAGCTACAAAACTAGGAAATTATTGTAACCCGAAAGAGTGAAAGGTCATGTCAATGGTAACGTGTAATACATTTCAACTCATTATATTCATAATATTAGATTAATGTTGAAATAATATGATATTTGATATATGAAACACTCATTATTGCTTAAGACTTTGAAAATTAATATCCTTTTACACAATTTTGTTGTATATATCATCATTTTATAGGCTATTGACATGGTTAAGAGAACACCAGCTTATAAAAATAAGTTGAAGGCATTGGAACTGGAACGCACGGGGGCAATTTCAAGCAAAAAGAAGGGTGGTTACAAGATCGACAAGTATGAAACTGTTGTTACGGAATAAATGATAATAGTTATATTTTCGTAAATTCTGAAAAAATAATAAGAATAATATTTTTTATGACAGGAAAATGCAGGAAGATATTAGCAAGGAACTTGAACTGCAGATAAAAGGTGCTGAAAAGCCATCGGTGTGGGGACTTCTTGGTGTTCGTTTTATACTCTTGCCATATACTCTTGGAAAGGTTGTTTGATATTTCTTATTATTTTTAATTATCTAATTTAAGTTTAGATATAAAAGGCAGTTGACTTATTAAAGTTTTATGTTACTGCAGTTACTTCTATGGCATGGATGTTGGTACTGGAGGTACAAGATAAACAAAACTTCGTATTCCTTGGAAGATGCGTCTTATTTGACCAGACGCGCTCTCGGGGCATCTCGTGATTCATGGGAATATCTTGGTAACACTATTCAGCTCTTTTGCAAGATTAAGTTATCTATTTTTGACTTCATGAGGCGCATGTCAAATTGCATGTTCGTAGGTAGATTTTGTACATTAGTAGGTTGTACACATAGCTTTTTGGGTTGTACACAAAGGTTATTTAAGTATTAAGTCGCATCCATCAACTATAATAAAAGAAACCAAGTTTTGGACACGTGTCATTCATAGAAGGCGTCCTCAAATCTATACTTATCTTGTATTAACTAAATAAATAAATAAATAATAAATTAATATTAAATCTTATCATACCTTAATAAAATATTATCCTCAAATATAAATTGTTAATTTAATATATTTTTAAAAACAAATACCTCTCTTTCCTACTTATCTTATATTAAATATATAAATAATAAAATAATATTAAATGTTATCCTAATTTATTAAAAATATAACTTTTTTATTAATTGGTATACAAAATTATATTTATTCAACTCGTGTAAAACGCAGGGTTTTTAAAAATATAACTTTTTTTTTATTATTTACTATACAAAGTTACATTTATATAACACGTGTAATACACGAAGTTTTTAAAGATATAATTTTTTATCATTTGCTATGTAAAATTAGATTTATTCAACACGTGTAATACATGGGGTTTTTAAGGATACAATTTTTTATTAGTTGATAGATTTTTCAACCCGACTATACACGGATTTTTTAAAGATACGACTTTTAGTATTTAATATACAAAATTACATTTATTTAATATGTGTAATACACATGGTTTTTAAAGATACAACTCTTTTTTAGATCTATTCAACACGTGTAACATACGGGGTTTTTAAGGATATCATATTTTTATTATTTGGTAGATTTATTCAACCCGATTATACACGAGTTTTTTTAAAGATACGACGTTTTTAGTATTTAGTATACAAAATTACATTTATTTAATCTGTGTAATACACATGGTTTTTAAAGATATAACTATTTTTTACTATTTGATATATAAAATTACATTTATTTAACCCATACAATATACGGGGTTCATAAAGATATAACTTTTTATTATTTAATATATAAATTTACATTTATTCAACCCGTGTAATACACGGGGTTCTAACCTAGTATATATATATATATATATATATATATATAGGTTATTTATGTCTAATTTTGGGTATGTGGTGATAGATACCTATCATCAGAAATATAAATGATATTATACAAGTACCTTGTACCTCGTGTGCTAGATATGTTCGCCTATGCCACAACTTATTTTTTTTTTTTTAATGTTTGTTATCCAAATTAACATGGAGTTTACAATTGTTAGATGAATCAACCAAGAAAGATCTCATTGACCGACGGTTATGGGTGAAGTCCAACTTAGAGAACTACCTTTTGGAGATGCGAAAAGAGTCAAAGCGAAGAAGATAAACAAACTTTAAGTCAAAGGTTTGACTTCTGATATCACAAACTGGAATTATATTATAGACGACTAAAGATTAGCTCCCATCATTTTACTTTACAATTTTTTAATCAAGATATACCATGGAACTTACTAAGCAAACTCTAGTCTAATATGCTTTTATAGCTACTCTTTTTGTAAGTTTATACCAATATCGCAGTGCCTCAATCCCAAATTTGAGTTTTTTTTTATTGTTCTAGATTATCCCTTGTTGAAAAATTTATTGAAATAAACAAATGTTAAAAGAGAAATAAGCGTCTAAGTTGTTTAAACGTATTTTTATGGAAACTTGTGTTCTTTGTTGTAAATTTGGATTTTAGGAGTAACAAATGTAAATTTGGAATTTAGAACATGGGTTTAGTTTGTGTTTACTCATATACATGCGAGATGTATTCGTGTTCATGTGTCTAACACAGTTTTCGGGTTCGACCTGCCAACCCATGATCACTAAGTACTTAACACATAACTTAGGCATTGTTAACTGAGTTAGTATTCAACACATAAATTTAAAGCTGGGGGTGTATAGTTCAGGCTATAGTTCGGTCAGTTTTGAGTTTTGACAACTTTTTTTGGGTTGAACTAGTAAGGTTTTCGGTAAAGGTAAATCATATTTGCTTGGGTTGGTTGGATTGACCAAACCGGACAAAACAATTTGTTTTGGCGGTTAAACAGTTTGGTTTGCTTTTTTTAGTTTGCATTAATTTTTAGAACTCGCACGTCGAACCATATATCTTTAGAGTTTAGCTTTTAGGGTTTAGCACTAGGATTTAGGGTTTGGTTTTAGGTTTAGCACTAGGGTTTAGGATTTAGCTGTATGATTTAGGGTGTACAATTTAGATTTATGGATTTAGATTTAAGGTTTTTGGTTAGGGTTCAACTAGCCGGTTCCAACACAGCTGTAACGAGTTCAATCGGAGTTCGTTCGAGTCGGTTTTCTACTTTTTTGGAGTTCCTCAATCAGCCCCCCCCCCCCCCCCCCCCCAAACGTAGATTAGGGTTTTCTATTCAGAAAGGGATGACGGCGCAGTTTGTTACTCGTCTACCTGCTATTCTTATGTAATTTGCCTTGATGATTGGAATGAAAATATTATTATTCAAAAAAAAAAAAAAAAGGAGTAAAAAGAAGAAACAATGTGTATGACAAAATATCGGCACTTCGGCAGATAACCCTATTAGGATTAGGATATCCAAGAAAGTATAAAAAAATAAGCTACACTAACAGAAATGATTCATGTAAGATTTTTATTTGTCATCCAAGTAAGTATATGCAACATGTAAAAAGCTGTTAAAAAATACATTGCAAATTTGCTTGGCATAATTGTTGAATATGTGCAAGTAAGAATAAGCCAACCGTGAGGAGTAATGTTCCATGCACATGAAACCAAATAGAAGCCATATTTGATGGAAATTTTATCCACATAAGGTTTGTGTTAAAAAAGGTTTAAAGTAGAATATTAATCCTCAAACAAGCAATATATTTATTTACATTGTGTTGTTTGTCCTTTTACAACCTTCTACAAGCAATCCTAACAAACCATATGGGCATGTTCATGTAACAACCAGATATTGAGACAATTGTTTGTTTGTAAAGGAAAACAAATAAATCGTTTATCTAGTTTAAGCATGTCCACAGGTAGGATATGACATCATCAAAATGATAGGATTTGTATGTGTATAAAATTTTTGACAGTGGTGGCAATAAAGAATATACAATGCTTTTAATCCTTATCAACTCTCACAAGGATCCATTTATAAAAAAACATGAGAATAAAAACAACCATAGGATGTTCGGAAATTACAATCTTTGGTCAGATGAGTTGTAGTGGTGAATAAAGAAACTTCATGCTTCACTCTACAAGTATCCAAGCTAAGCGCGGTTTAAATGTTGCTACATAGCAAGCATTGTTTATCTACAAGATCACTGAGAAATTATTATATGCTACCAAACTTTTTTTTCACCAGCAATTTGTAGAAACTAGAAACTGACGATGTTATTATACACAAAGTACGTTGAAGAGAAAAGTTAACGTGTTTACTGCCTTGGTTTTTAACTTTTTAAGGAGCTGTTGGTTCTACTCTTCTAGGACTTGTGTTTAATGAACTTTACTCTTGGAGGATTCAAGCTACCGATAATTTTTGGAGTATGTAAAGATGATGCTGATAAGTTCTTGGTATTGACAAAGTGAATTACCACTAACAAGTAACTTGCCACTTATCAGCAGTGAACAAGGAAAAGTTGCCACTGACGTACTCTCTAGAGTTGCCCCTGGAAAGGGGCTGACGAGTTAAGTTACCTGTGATGAGGTAAGTTACACTTGTCCATGACATTATAGCCTAGTGATATTTTTGGGTTGGGATAAAGCTTAAGGATCATTAGGTTCTGGGTTCGATTCCCACAATATGATTGGGTAGTTCCGCTGGTGGCACGATGATACTCCAATGGTCTGTCAGTGATCCAAATTTGCCGTTAAAAAGGCAAATTGGAAAATAATAATCCCATCTTTCTGAAATTGGCCGATAATAATCCCAAGTCAGTTATTAGCCAATAATAATCCGACCTCGTCCAATTTTTTTGTAAAATAGTCCGCCGTTAAAATAGCTTAACGGAGTTAAGTGCTTTTCCGAATTACAAACCTATGTTTTAGGGCTTTTGATCAGAACGAGGATACGAGTCGATTGATGTAAAACTTACCTCGAAATACTGCCTCCAACCCACGAAAACGGTGCTTCAATTCAGGTGTTTGACTTCCAATTAAAAAAATTCAAGTCATTTCGAACACAATTTCGAGGTAAGTTTTACATCAATCGACTCGTATCCTCGTTCTGATCAAAAGCCCTAAAATATCGGTTTGTAATTCGAAAAAACACTTAACTCCGTTAAGCTTATTTTAACGGCAGACTATTTTACAAAAAAATTGGACGAGGTCGGATTATTATTGGCTAATAACTGACTTGGGATTATTATCGGCCAATTTCAGAAAGATGAGATTATTATTTTCCAATTTGCCTTAAAAAATGTAACTTACAAATGATGGAGAAACATGGAAGTCACCGATGACAAGTTATCACTAATGAGGATGAAAAGGACAAGCTATCTACTACTGATGAAGGCCATGATGAATGAGCATTGCTACTTGATAGCCTCTTATTGGATGAACAAAATCTGTTAGGTTGCTCGGTGTGGGGGATGTCCCCGCCACGTTGAGCCCCGACGCCGTCCCAAACACCATTTCCACCGGCCCGGCGTCATCCTAATCGTCCTCTACATGCCGTTTGTGCCGGTCCTCTCTCTTTTTCTTTATACACACACACACCTATACATACATACACACACACACACACACACACTAAGGGCAGGGAAGGAAAGGATTTTCAATGTGTGAGTATGGGTTGTAGGTGCAGTTTACTATTATACCCTCCTAGTGTCTTAGAACGTTAACCTCTTTACAATTTTACCCTTATAAAATAGGCTTTCATTAGTTGTACATATTGCTTCAAAAGTTGAGCGCGATGTAAAATTACATTTCAATCCATCAGATTTCCTTTATATAGTATTATAGATATATAGGGTTAGGTTAACGTACAATGGCTCTTATCGTACAATATGTACACGATCATCTCAGCCGTACGATCTAGTGCTAATTCACTCTTGATCATGCGATTTGTGCTGAAAAACCAACATGCGAAATTACTTTATATACCAACATGCGATTTCATCAAAAATACCAACATGCTTTTTTATAACATGCGATTTCACAATATCGTACGAGCGTACGATAAGCCCTAATTGTACGTTACACTTTTTCATATATTACGTACGTGAATATATAGACCGTCCGATCTGCGTGATTAAATGATGATGATTAGCGATGGCAAAAACGTAATTATGCTACCAAAAGGTTAAAATCGTAAAATTAACCTATCAAAATACCCGGCTACATCATCTTCTCAAATCAAAATACAAAATTAGAACCCAAGAATCTCGCTGAAGTATAATTGGCGGCTCGACGAAAAATTTGATAAAAAGGAGTAACGATTTGAAGTGAAAACGGGAATGACGATTACAACATTAGGAGGTAAACCATTCGTTTGAATCAACTGTTCATCCCTTTTTTATCACCGGTTTTACGATTACAAAGCATGCGGATACTGAACAGTCGCTAATGGTGAACAAAATGGCAGCTAAAAGAGAGATGAGGAACAAGAGAAGCAACAACCCGGTGCACTCTACCAACATCAATCCAGGTTTTCACTAAAAATCCCCAATTTTAGGGTTTGATTTCTGATCATTCGGTTTGCAGGTTTATAATATGCGGTTTGTGAAAATTGATTTTGGTAACATGCTTATTGACGTAATGATTTTCCATAACAAGCGTTTGGTCAGATTGATTTCAAATAACTTGCGTTATTTGATTTTGGGGATTTTGATGATCATCATATTCATCCTCTCCTGTCTGTAAACTTACGATTTTATATTGATTGTTATTAACTTGCGTTATTTGATATTGGGGCTTTTGATCATCATCATGTTCATCCCCCTGTTTTTAACTTGCGGTTTTATAAAATGATTCTCATAATCATCTATGCGTTATTTGATTTTTGGGCTTTTCATCATCATCATCATGTTCATCATCTTCATCCGTTTTTAAACATGATTTTGCTGACATGCCTTGTATGTAAATTGGTGGAGTTGAATGATTTTTTTCTTGTACCTGCCTAGGTGAAATGTTTTTTTATAAGAGTTTTGGTAGCACAAGCTATGAAAATAATCACGCTTGTTGTGATTTGAAAAAGGTAATGTGCGTGATTTTTTTATTTGAAATATGTATGTAGGGGGTGCTGTTGATGATGATGGTTTTGAACCCCCCATTCAGCCCATGATAACAAACAAACCTCGAAAGTTAAAGTTAAATAAAAGGCCAAAGAAAGTAAATGTTGAAGATGATGATGATGATGATTTTGAAGCACCAATTCAAGATTTGAAAACCAAAAAGGCCGAAAACACAAAAAAGAGGGCAAATACTATAACTGGCAAAGATGATGATGACTTTGAGGAGCCCATAAAGAAGATCAAACCATCGAAACAAGATAGGCAGATGGATCCTACAAAGAGTAAAAAGACGATAAAGAAGCAGAACCAATTAGGACTGAACCAAGACTGTCACACCCCCAAAATCCACCATGCAGAGTATCACCGCTTTGAGGCGTGACATGACCAGGATCGAGCCACCAATCATATTGAAAAACATAATTAAGTAAATAAAACCAACCTCAATACGATTGGTGACCAAAAGAAAGTAACCGACTTAATGTTAACAGCGGAAGCATAAAACGTAAGTCCAAAACATAAGTTCCATAGTTCATAAGTTTAAAGTCCAAAACGTAGGTTTAATAAGTTCAAAAGGACTTAAATATTAAGCACGGAACATAACAGTCCGTATCCCACAACGACCTCCTCCTCGCGCAAGCTCCATAAGCATCTAGCGACCTGTAAGGCATGTAACAACGAGTCAACAACAAAGTTGAGTGAGTTCACGGTTGGTTGTTTAGTTTTAAGTTATTTCCGAAAACATGGTTTGTCTTTCGTTGGCTTAATTGCTGTGGGGGTTACCCCATAGTTGAAAGTATGATTAACCAGTTCCTTCTTTATTACCCAAACCATATCCATAATCAGTGGGGACTTCCCCATGTGAACCACTAGACTGATATCGACAACTGACGAACAATAATGTGCCCTACGTCAATGTTCTATCATCATTGACAGTTTGCCATAGTCCATTAGTACACGCCCGTTCGGACGACACGGTGTGAGGTTTGTTAAACCTAATAGCGCTATTAACTAATGACCCGCTCGCCATCGGCCTCGGCGATTAAGTCGATATAAAAGGAGGGACTGAATGATAGAGTTTTGTCTAGTAAGTTTTAAGGTTGTTGTCCTACCCAAGGAGGACGAACGTACGTATTCTACCCAAGGAGAATACGCAGGATTAATATTGGCATCCTACCTATGGAGGATGGCCGTACATATCCTACCCAAGGAGGATATGTAGGTTCTGTTTTAAATTCTTTAACCCATTCCCAACCACCGGGAATCCCATGCCTTAAAAAGTGTGAACTCACCTTTGGTTGCTCGGTTAGACTCTCAAAAATAGCTAATAGTCAAGGTCGATCAATCACGTCTACTAGCTCAAGGCTAGGGAAGAATCTAATGAAGAAGGTGGTGAAAAGTGATGATGAACAAGCAAGAACAAAGCTCCTTTGAATGCTCCTCAAGTTGCAAGCCTCTTGTATCAACCTTTAAGCTTGAATGGGACTTGAAGATGGATGAATGGGGTGGTGGAAGGCTGGTGATGGTGGCGGTTGGGTGTGAGCCGAGAGAGGGAGAGAGAGAGTGAAGTGAGGGAGTGAATGATGAAGAGTGATGGTTGTGATCTTGCACCATGATTAAATAGATCCCTTCACATATTTTGGTCATATTCACAAGCAATATCCAATAAAATAATGTGTTAAAATCTTTCACAACATTAGGGAGTATGGTGGATGATTTGTGTGGGTCCTCATGGGGACCGAATCGGTTAGGGGGGGTTAAGTGTAAAATATTTGATGTTAGTTGGTAAACATAAGTTGAAATCCAATTGTATACTTACAAGAGTTAGTTAGTTAATATTTAGAGGGTGTTATGGTGTACGGGGATCATGACTAGCCAAGAAATAATAACACAATGTGTTTGACAAATATTTGGTGTCCCGGGTAATGTCCGGTTGTTCGGTCGGATACTGTTCCGTTAAAGTGTTTAATTATTCCGTAGAGTGTCTTTTATATATATTTTTGTAACACTTTTAATTCCTAACACTTAAGAAAATATTCAGGACCATTTAGTCAATTTTTCTGCACAATACTAGTATGTTAACAAGCACATGTAGGTATGACACAGAAATCAGAAAGCAGTTAAGTAATTAAGTACAGTCATCAAGCACTTTAATTATCATTAAATAATCGTACGGATACATGTAATTACGAGGGTTGTCACATTCTCCCCCTGTTAAGAAAATTTCGTCCCGAAATTTAGCGCGTGGTTACTGAGGAAGCTAGTTAAGTTGCATGGTTTACTGGTTTTCCTGGGGTGTCATATCTGTCACACCCCCAAAATCCACCATGCGGAGTATCACCGCTTGGAGGCGTGACATGACCAGGATCGAGCCACCAATCATATTGAACAACATAATTAAGTAAATAAAACCAACCTCAATACGATTGGTGACCAAAAGAAAGTAACCGACTTAATGTTAACAGCGGAAGCATAAAACTCAAGTCCAAAACATAAGTTCCATAGTTCATAAGTTTAAAGTCCAAAACGTAGGTTTAATAAGTTCAAAAGGACTTAAATATTAAGCACGGAACATAACAGTCCGTATCCCACAACGACCTCCTCCTCGCGCAAGCTCCATAAGCATCTAGCGACCTGTAAGGCATGTAACAACGAGTCAACAACAAAGTTGAGTGAGTTCACGGTTGGTTGTTTAGTTTTAAGTTATTTTCGAAAACACGGTTTGTCTTTCGTTGGCTTAATTGCCGTGGGGGTTACCCCATAGTTGAAAGTATGATTAACCAGTTCCTTCTTTATTACCCAAACCATATCCATAATCAGTGGGGACTTCCCCATGTGAACCACTAGACTGATATCGATAACTGACGAACAATAATGTGCCCTACGTCAATGTTCTATCATCATTGACAATTTGCCATAGTCCATTAGTACACGCCCGTTCGGATGACATGGTGTGAGGTTTGTTAAACCTAATAGCGCTATTAACTAATGACCCGCTCGCCATCGGCCTCGGCGATTAAGTCGATATAAAAGGAGGGACTGAATGATAGAGTTTTGTCTAGTAAGTTTTAAGGTTGTTGTCCTACCCAAGGAGGACGAACGTACGTATTCTACCCAAGGAGAATACGCAGGATTAATATTGGCATCCTACCTATGGAGGATGGCCGTACATATCCTACCCAAGGAGGATATGTAGGTTATGTTTTAAATTCTTTAATCCATTCCCAACCACCGGGAATCCCATGCCTTAGAAAGTGTGAACTCACCTTTGGTTGCTCGGTTAGACTCTCAAAAATAGCTAATAGTCAAGGTCGGTCAATCACGTCTACTAGCTCAAGGATAGGGAAGAATCTAATGAAGAAGGGGGTGAAAAGTGATGATGAACAAGCAAGAACAAAGCTCCTTTGAATGCTCCTCAAGTTGCAAGCCTCTTGTATCAACCTTTAAGCTTGAATGGGACTTGAAGATGGATGAATGGGGTGGTGGAAGGGTGGTGATGGTTGCGGTTGCGGTTGGGTGTGAGCCGAGAGAGGGAGAGAGAGAGAGTGAAGTGAGGGAGTGAATGATGAAGAGTGATGGTTGTGATCTTGCACCATGATTAAATAGATCCCTTCACATATTTTGGTCATATTCACAAGCAATATCCAATAAAATAATGTGTTAAAATCTTTCACAAGATTAGGGAGTATGGTGGATGATTTGTGTGGGTCCTCATGGGGACCGAATCGGTTAGGGGGGGTTAAGTGTAAAATATTTGATGTTAGTTGGTAAACATAAGTTGAAATCCAATTGTATACTTACAAGAGTTAGTTAGTTAATATTTAGAGGGTGTTATGGTGTACGTGGATCATGACTAGCCAAGAAATAATAACACAATGTGTTTGACAAATATTTGGTGTCTCGGGTAATGTCCGGTTGTTCGGTCGGATACTGTTCCGTTAAAGTGTTTAATTATTCCGTAGAGTGTCTTTTATATATATTTTTGTAACACTTTTAATTCCTAACACTTAAGAAAATATCCAGGACCATTTAGTCAATTTTTCTGCACAATACTAGTATGTTAACAAGCACATTTAGGTATGACACATAAATCAGAAAGCAGTTAAGTAATTCAGTACAGTCATCAAGCACTTTAATTATCATTAAATAATCGTACGGATACATGTAATTACGAGGGTTGTCACATTCTCCCCCTGTTAAGAAAATTTCGTCCCGAAATTTTGCGCGTGGTTACTGAGGAGGCTAGTTAAGTTGCGTGGTTTACTGGTTTTCCTGGGGTGTCACATCATCCCCCCGTTGATTTGGAATTTCGTCCCGAAATTCTGCAGTAGCTTCAGCCTCAGTAGTGGTTGCACTTTTCTTAAACAACTGGGGATACTTGAGTTTCATTTGGTCTTCTCGTTCCCAGGTATAATCTGGGCCACGACGGGAGTTCCAACGAACTCGAACAAGAGGTATCCTGGTACGCTTGAGAACCTTAACTTCTCGATCAGTGATTTCAACCGGTTCCTCGACGAATCGCAACCGGTCGTCGATTGTGAGCTCCTTTAAGGGAACTATGAGGGTCTCGTCTGACAGACACTTTTTCAGGTTTGACACGTGGAATACGTTGTGAACTCCGCTGAGTTCTTCAGGTAGATTCAACTTGTAGGCGACTTTGCCAATCTTCTCAATGAGTTCGAATGGTCTGACATAACGCGGGTTGAGTTTGCCTCGTTTGCCAAAACGAACTACACCTTTCCAAGGTGAGACTTTGAGTAGCACCCGATCCCCAACCTGGAACTCGAGTGGTTTCCTGCGCTTATCAGCATAGCTTTTCTGACGGTCACGAGCTGCCGCCATTCGCTGTCGTATCTGAGCAATTCTCTCGGTTTTATCTACTACAAGTTCTGGGCCTGTGATTTGGCTGTCACCAACTTCTGCCCAACAAAGAGGTGATCGGCACTTCTGTCCGTATAATGCCTCAAACGGAGTGGCTTGGATACTGGTGTGGTAACTGTTGTTATACGAAAACTCCACTAACGGGAGGTGCTTCTCCCAGCCATTGCCAAAATCGATTACGCATGCCCTAAGCATGTCTTCAAGAGTTTGGATGGTGCGTTCAGATTGCCCATCCGTTTGCGGGTGATATGCCGTGCTCATGTCTAATCGAGAACCAAAGGATTTGTGCATAGCTTGCCACAACTCAGATGTAAAACGTGAGTCACGATCAGAGATGATGGAAGTTGGCACTCCGTGCCTTGATACTACTTCCTTCAAGTAGATGTCTGCTAGGGTAGAAAACTTATCCGTTTCCTTGATTGCCAGAAAATGTGCAGACTTGGTCAATCGATCCACTATCACCCAAATAGTGTCATTTCCACGCTGGGATCTAGGCAGGCCAGTAACGAAATCCATGGAAATTTGCTCCCATTTCCATGTCGGGATCTCTGGTTGTTGTAGTAGGCCTGATGGTTTCTGATATTCAGTCTTGACTCTCGCACAAGTCAAACATTTGCTAACGTAGGTTGCTATGTGGGCTTTCATGCTAGGCCACCAGTATGTAGTCTTTAAGTCGTGGTACATCTTATCCGAACCAGGATGTACCGAATAACGAGACTTATGTGCTTCATCTATCACAAGCTCGCGTAAGTTTCCGTAAAGTGGAACCCAGATGCGCCCGTTTACATAGTAGGCGCCGTCTTCCTTTTGTACTAACCGTTTCCTTGATCTTCGCAAGGACTCAGCCCTGATGTTTTCGGTTTTCAATGCTTCGACCTGGGCATCACGAATTTGAGCAGGAAGCCTAGATTGGATGGTAAGCTGTAACGCACGTACACGCTTAGGTATAGTGTCCTTTCGACTGAGGGCGTCAGCCACAACATTGGCTTTGCCCGGATGGTACTTGATCGCACATTCGTAATCATTCAAGAGCTCGACCCATCGGCGTTGTCGCATGTTTAACTCCTTTTGCTTAAAGATATGCTCGAGACTCCTGTGATCGGTGTAAATGGTGCACTTGATACCGTACAGGTAATGTCTCCATATCTTAAGCACGAAAACAACTGCTCCCAATTCTAGGTCGTGCGTAGTGTAGTTCCTCTCGTGAAATTTAAGTTGGCGTGATGCGTAGGCAATGACCTTGTCACGTTGCATCAACACACAACCAAGTCCTTGGATGGAAGCGTTGCAATAAACCACAAAATCATCTGTGCCTTCAGGCAATGAAAGGATAGGCGCGCTACAAAGTCTATCTTTTAAGTGCTGAAAAGCAGATTCCTGTGCATCACCCCAACGATAGGTGACACCCTTCTGAGTCAGTGAAGTGAGAGGCTGCGCAATCTTGGAGAAATCCTTGATGAATCTTCTGTAGTAGCCCGCCAAACCCAAGAATTGGCGGATTTCTGTTGGTGTACGGGGTGCAGGCCAGTTCTTGATCGAGTCTACCTTGGATGGATCAACATGAATCCCATCCTCGTTTACCACGTGGCCTAGAAAGTGGACTTCGCGAAGCCAGAAGTCACATTTCGAAAATTTAGCATACAGTTGCTCTGCTCGAAGAAGTTCCAGCATAAGTCGTAGATGTTGCTCGTGTTCCTCCTGACTCTTAGAATAGATCAGGATGTCGTCGATGAAAACAATAACAAACTTATCCAGGTAAGGTTTGCATACCCGGTTCATGAGATCCATGAAGACCGCTGGTGCGTTCGTCAATCCGAAAGGCATAACCAGAAACTCGTAATGGCCATAACGAGTTCTGAATGCTGTTTTAGAGACGTCCTCATCCCGGACTCTCAGTTGATGGTAGCCTGACCTTAGGTCAATCTTGGAATAAAAGCTCGACCCTTGCAGCTGGTCGAACAAGTCGTCAATACGTGGAAGGGGATATCAATTCTTCACGGTCACCTTGTTGAGTTTGCGGTAGTCAATACACATTCTGAAAGTACCCTCTTTCTTCTTCACAAATAACACTGGAGCTCCCCAGGGCGAAGAACTAGGATGTATGAAACCCTTTTCCAAGAGTTCCTGTAATTGCGTGGACAGTTCTTCAAGTTCTGACGGAGCTAGTCGATAGGGTGCACGAGCTATTGGTGCTGCTCCAGGAGCTAGCTCGATTTGAAACTCGACTTGTCGATGAGGCGGAAGACCAGGTAATTCCTCAGGGAATACCTCAGGAAAATCGCGCACAATAGGAATGTCTTCAATTCTCTTCTCTTCCATTGATGTGTCAGAAATGAGGGCTAGAATAGCAGTGTGGCCCTTTCGCAAACACTTCTGGGCCTTAAGGAAAGAGATAATGCCTACGACAGCACCACTCTTGTCGCCATAAACCACGAGGGGTTCTTCACCAGAACAAGGGATGCGAAAAATCTTCTCATTGCAAAGAATTTCCGCTTGCTGATAAGACAACCAATCCATTCCAATAACAACGTCGAAACTACCCAGAACGATAGGGATAAGATCGATAGAGAAGGTCTGACCAGCTAAGACAAGGTTACAACCCTTAACTATGTGTGTGGCCTCGACACTTTTACCGTTTGCTAGCTCTACCGTGTGTTTGGTGGTCAAAAGTGTTGGGGTGCGCTTAAGCATTTGACTAACTTTTAAGTACACATAACTAGTATCGGCACCCGAATCGAATAAAACAGTAACAAAGAAGTCATCCAGAAGAAACTTACCCATCACAACGTTGGGATCGTTCCTTGCATCACCCTGACCCAGCACGAAAACACGTCCCCTGGCTCCATTGCCATTATTGTTACCTGTAACATTCCCATTTTTACCATATAAGAATTTTAGGGTTGTTTAAATTTATTAACCACTAGTAACTAGTTTTATTCCTAATATAATTATTCGACCCAAATAGTTTTAAAAACTATTTTTAGTTGGTTGTAATATTATAATTGACCTGTATATGGGTGACCTATCTAAATAAAATAAAAGTATATAAAAACTTATATTATTAGACAGGTAGATTACAGATAAGTTGAAGATTAGAAATATGAAGTATTTAGACAGACCCATGAACCGTTTAATAATTAAATTATAAAAATACATGATAATTGAACCTACTCCGTTTTTAATGAAACTTGGTTCAAAATGCAGATACAAATATTCTCGTTCTAAAGGCATATTCATTATTTTGTAAAACGTTATATTTTATAAGTTATAAGTGCCAAATAAGTAAAGCAGTTAAATTAATTATAATATATATAATAAATAAAATAATTTGAATTTGTTATACGTATAACTTATATAATAATAAAAATAATAAAATTTGAATTAAAATTCATCGGTGCACGTGTGTGCTTGTGTGTCTACAAGATGACAATTTGAAGTCCTTATGTAAGTGTGTATTCAAATAGTGTACGTGTCCCTCATTTTGAAAGTGTGTATATGAATTGAAGTGATACGTGTAAATTGATGGAAGGAGGATCAAATTTTGATGGCAACTATAAAAAGCATCAAACTCTTCATAAAACAACTTGACATTTTTTTTCTTTCCTTCTTTCATCTGTCGCCCACTCTATTCTATATTTTTAGTTTTTTTATTATTTATTATTTTTATTTTATTATTTCACCTATAATAATAATAAGGCTCTGCCTCGTTTTAAGTGTTTTAACTCTCGATCACCGCTACCCTTTTCGATTGATCTGAGCCCCATAAAACATGTCAAGGCTCTGCCTGACTAAGTTCGTTGGGGTTCTGTCTCGTGACATAGGGACAAGGTTGAGTTAGGGGTACTATACTTAACACGAGTAAAAAAAAAAAAATATATATATATATATATATATAGGGAGGAGCTCATGCGAGAACCACCTTTATTGTGAGAACCGCGAAAACCAATGTGAACACAACCTAAAATAGCTAAAAAAACCTAACCCTCACCCCCCCCCCCCCCCCCAAAACCCTCACCCCCCCCCAAACTAAATGCTAAAAACTAAAACCTAAAAAAAACCTAACCCCCCCCCCCCCAAAAAAAACCTAAACCCCCCTCCCCCACCCCCCAAAAACCTAAACCCCCCCACCCCCCCAGCTAAAATGCTAAAAACTAAACCCCCCAAAAAACCTAAAAAAATCTAAAAAAAATCTAAATTTTTTTTTTGAATTTTTTAATATTTTTTATAAAAAAATCGCTACTTTTCGAAGCAAAAAAAAAAAAAAAAAAAATTTTTTTAAAAATTTAAAAAAATATATATATATATTTTTTTGGCTTCGAAAATTAGCGATTTTTTTTATAAAAAATATTAAAAAATTCAAAATTTTTTTTTTTTTTGTGATTTTTAGCTATTTTTAGGCATTTGGTTGTGTTCACATTGGTTCTCGCGGTTCTCGCAATAAGAGGTGGTTCTCGCATGATCTTCTCCCTATATATATATATATATATATATATTAAAATAGTTCAGAAGTTATACCCAATATTTATACCAGGAGGCTTTCTAGTTGAACCCTAAAGTTACAAAGTGGGTCCATTCTCTTTTGTCACTAATTTATTCCCTTTTTCTTTGTGATATAATTATATTCAAAAATGTCCCAAATTGATCCGTAAGTAAAAACCCGGACCCCTGAAACCCCAATCCATATCAAAAATAAAGAAATCAAGGTTTGTGGTCTTCTCGCGGGCCGCGTAAAGAAAAGGCGGGAGGTTACGCGGGCCGCGACAGCAAGGCAGATCTCCGGATAAGCTTAAGGGACACGTGTCGTCACACGTGTCGCGACCACCAGTGACTCAGCAACCTCCGATCTGATCCACACTCCCACGCGGGCCGCGTAAGGATCGGCCAGGAGTTCACGCGGGCCGCGACAGGCTTGAATTTCACCTATAAATAGCCTAGCTCAGGAGCTTTCATTCTGTGTCGAAATCAAAACTCAAAAACGTATTCCCACTGCTCAAAATCACAAATTAGCATAACGGGGTGCTACTACGATACCGGGTATTAACTCGATCGCTGCTACGATTCAATATCCGATCGATTGAAACTATCCGACAGGATGTTTAAATGCTATACTTTGTCATTAGTCGTGAATCCGACAGGTTGTTTGAGTGCCACCCAAACTCGGGGTAGACTCTGTCATCCGTTGTGAATCCGATGGATGTTTAAGTATTGCACTTTGTCATTTGTCGAGAAGGTTTTATCTCGTGAGTTATCGTAAATGTTGTATTAGTTACTAACCTAGTTTTCGTGTGCATTATTATTTTAAATTAGGATACAAGGCTAATCAGTAGGCTAAACTCTGCCCGTATAAATCTGCAATGTGAGTCATTCTCTTTTTATCAAAAATATTTTACAATACTCCATTTTCAAATGTTATAATTACAGGGAGTAAGTCGTGGTTATCTTAATCACTGGCTAGTGGGGTATTGTGCACATTACTAATTTCTCACGGGTTAGGCTAATAAGCCCTAACACAGGTTAGGCTAATAAGCCCTAACAGTGATAATCATCACTACTTGGGTGACAGGACCCAATAGTGGTATGACCATCGTCACCATTGTGACACGGCGCCAGATAAAAATAAGATAGAAGCCATTGTAATCGCTCTTATGCTGTAATTTATAACTAAGGGTCATTTTATAAAAATGAATGAACTCACCAGTATTTCCTGCTGACCAAATCTTTTTAAAATGCATTTCAGGTAATTACAGTAGATCAGGAATTAGAGTTGGATGCGGCACCAACAAGGCTTACAGAAGTGGCTTATTTTATCAATTAAATTAAATCAAGAAAAGTTGTTTTATGTATTCAGATTTATCATATATTAAAGCTACCTTTTTAAACATGGTTTTATTCCATCTATTTAATAAATAAAAATCCGGTGTTTTCTAAACTCTGATATTTTTCCTAACTCACGGTTCTGACGAAATTTCCGCTGCACTACTTTTCAAAATAACCACCGGTACCACTTGGCTGCTCGCGGCTCCCGATTCCATCCAGGGTGGGGTCGGGGGTCGTGACAGAAGGTGGTATCAGAGCCACTGATCTAAGCCAATAGGTGTTGTGATAATAATACCTAAAGAGTTAGGAAATTGCTATTAACTGGTAGCACACATGATAGCATTTAGACTTGAACTTAAGAAAAGATGCCTTAGTATAAGCTTCAAGATAAGCTAAATATTTGTGTAAATAAATTGTGATGGGTTTTGGTATGCCATGAGAATAATAACTAGAACGTTGCAAGTATAATAAATAAGCAATAACACTTGACCACTGTTATTTCTTATTTATTGGTACTACTTTGTTCTAGAATATGATCAGTCAGGTGAATATTAATTTCCTGATTCGTGTTGAAAGTCATAATGCACTTTCCAAATCATGATTTAAGAAAAATACTATTTATGGGAAATATAAATTTCTTCTCCGACAAGACTGGGTATGGTGTAGCAGACTCTCCAGCTTGTCCGGATATAACGGGGTTACCTCTCCGGCCTAGAACCGGGTAAGAAGGTACATAATATGTCAAACAAGTGACAAGATTTCCCTAAATAGTATCATGACCTGATATCTGACTTGTTTTTGGAAATATGAATCTGTTAAATACATTGACCTTATGAAAGGTATGTATATTACAGCATGTGAAATATATGATTATATAGATATGTATATCTATAAGAAATTCCAAAAGTCAATTAAGAATAAAGCACAAGCATATGTGTCAATAATAAATCTAGATTTCTTTATCATAAATCTCTTGCATATATCTATAATTCCGATATCAAACATTATTTCGTTTGATCATCTGCCTCGTAACTCATACGACAATATAAACAATGGAACCCTTTAAGTTGGGACACCATCAAAAGTATAAAAATTTCCAATGCGTTACCATAGACTATTAACGCAAGTAAGAAGCATGTAAAGTTGTGCTAGTGCACAAGAAAACACATGAAACTTAAATTATACGTCCACAGACGTCGAAATGTATCACACACGACTTTCAAGGCAAGACCTTTGGAAAATATGATTGGGCATGACGACACCAATGCCAATCCCGACAGTGGAAGAGCTACTGATCAAAAAGCGGCACTTTGCCACATGATCCTACGAACGACATGAATCTCGCTGAGGTACGTTGGAACAAGATTTCACAACCATCGGTGCACAGTCTAATCAGAGTCATAATTATTATCACTGCAAAAGGAGTCACATACCTTTGCAAATCCCCTATTTCAATTTATTCGACATTCCCTGGTAATGTCACTTAACAACAGTTATCACACGAAATTCCAGATAAAGTTCTTATATTTCTTTCGTTGAAATTCTGATTTCTGCATATAATAAGTTGACTTTCGCGTTTCTATTTCCCCTAATGGTCATCATACCATGAGGATTTCTTTCATAATAGCAAATATTGATCTATTTCATTTCCTAGTAAATCCACACGATACATATGCACTATTTGTTGCACATGTGGTTCGTTTGATTTATAACAACCCCTGGAGGGCTTCATTTCAATTTGTTGTTTTATCCAAACTCAAATAACATTTCGTTATACTTGATTTTTGGCACTGTGAACCGCATTATTTCAAAACAATGACTCTTTGATATCGAGTCAATGAATTTTTGAAAAACTCAATTTTCTTTGGCATACATGGTTTTTGTTGTGACCATGTCCGAACTTTCTTATTAAAACTCGTTGTTTAAACCAAGTTCAATTGTTTGACTTGCTCGCATTACATATTCAATTCAAAATCCCATATGATGAATTGAAGCCATCATATTCAAAATAATTTCAACAATCACTTCAATTCTCTTGAACTATAATATGCTTGTTTGATCTTCAACTTCATTGAATTGTTTCTTTGATCACGATCACCTTGTGGTGACGTTCTCACAAAATTTGAAGCTTACGCTAATCTCGTTTGTACATATCATATACAGATTTAATTATTTAATTATTTATATTAAATCTGCTTTGTTGGTTTATCTTATAAAAGCAATCTTAACACAATCGTGTGCTAAGATAATGATACACAAATTCATGTCCTATTTCAGTGTATCTCTTAATGATTCTTACAACATCAATCGAGCCTTTCGTATTGCTTTATCATCTTCAATTGAAAAACATTATTCAATTGTTTCAATTTCAAAATCTTACTAGATTTGTTTGAAACAAACCTTCGAACTTACTTCGTTGAACTTTCATTTGGTTTCAAGCATGGTAAACTCATTCAGTCACCGTTATTATTGTGACAACCCTCACCAAACCAGGTATCCGTACGAATTAATTAATATTTAATTAATGCTTAATTACTGTGCTTACTTACAATTGTGGTTAAACTGCTTCTTGATTTCTGATACATACATATTCATGCATCATACTGTTATACTGTCACTCTATTATTTACACACAAACATCAGTGACAACCTTGATGCACAAAAGCACAGTGAGCACACTATACGGATAACCCAGTAAACATGCTGACATAGCCAGCACCAGACAGATACTGTCTCTAAGGCCAGTATGAGCCGGGAATAGATTACTACACTAGTAAAGAGTGTAGGGAGGTGAGGATTGTAGAACTGCGTCACTAGGTGATAGTTATAGTGACCGGATGTGCCTAAAACGTACTTTAAGTACAAAATTCTGCACTTTATCACAAAATTCAGCATTTAATATAACTAGTAAAGTGCAAAAACATGGGAAAACAATACTAGACACTTTCCAAAGTGTCAGGAATTCATTGTGTCACTAAAACAAATATTAACGACACCTTAAATGCTTATTTAGCACATTAACGGATTAATATCCAACCGAACAACCGGACTTAACCCGGAACATAAAAATATTGTCAATGACACTGTTTTTCCTTTTCTGAGCCATTTAGGGTCCCCGAATACCCTAACACCCGTTATAACACATAACACACTAGAAACTAATTTAAACTTATAACTAAGCATAACTAAACACTTAACCTTTGTTGAAATCCAACTAAATACCCACCCCCCTTCAACCGATCGGTTCCCCTAGGGAACACACACCCTTGATTTGTTTGATTATTTTAATCACATTGCTAAATATCTAGGGGACACTTTGTATAATGGATAATAGGAAATTGGTTATAAATAAATCACCAAAGGATAAGACTTTCATTTTATAATCACAACTCAAACTCAAACTCTCTCTTTACCTCTTGCTTATTCTCGGCCGAGAGCTCACACCCACATCCACCCACCTTCAAATATTGATCTTGCTAAACCACATACATACAAGTGTGCTAGAGTTCATACGAGGAGGCCCGGTGCTTACGGAATCTCAAGGACCTCTCTACATCGCTTTTATCCACCTAGTTTTCGCTTTGATCCTTCCCTGCCTTGAGCTAGTTATAAGTGATTCTAAACACCCTCTTGATCTTGTCTAAAGTGGTTAATAAGAAGTTTAATGGTTAAAACTCAAGATCATGCGAAAACAAAACTTAAAGTCTTGCTAGAATGATGAACATGGTGGTTAAAGAGTAAATAATGGTGTAAAACTCATGAATCTTGTTTAGTAATGATTATTTTATGTTGTTGGTTGCTAGTAGTGGAACAGATCGTCATCTAACCACGCTAGATCATGTTCATGGAACATGAACTAGCATTATGTTAAGTAGGAAAGTTACTAGATGACGAACCCTTTCATACATAAACATGAACTTGTGTAAAATAGTTTTTCTTGTAAAACGGAGTTCTAAACTAGTAGATCTAAAGATCTACAAGTGGTATTTTCGAAGAACCAAGTAAAATATACAAGTCTTATTTTAAAGCCGGATCTTTCATGAAATAAAAGCATTTTTGTGAACAAACAAGTGTGTAAACACTTGTGTGACAAAAGGTTTTAACAAAGAAGTATCTTCGTAATTTTTGACTAAGAAGTTGTAAAGTTACATGTTATTTGAAAATAAAGTATTCAAGAAACCGATTTTATTTTTAAAGATAGAAAGATCTACTAAAAATACTGGAAAGTTACTACATACTTTTACGCAACTTACAAGTTCATGTGTTTGCGATTTATGCTTATTTTGACTAGTTTGACGATTGAACATTGAATATTGATGATTGGAAAATTGTTGATTGAATTTTTAAAAGAAAATGATACGCTAGTAAGCGTGTCCACCTCCAGTTACAGAGGAAACTCTGGCGAAATTTTTCCAGAAAATAACACTTAGAATATTTTGGTGACAAGTGTTTATAAATATATTTTTAACTTGTTTTTCCAAACAAACTTCGCCATGATTTTTATTACAAAATTACCAAGTGTCGGAGGTGGATTTTCTTAAATAAAACTTGTTAAATATATATTGAGAATATATATTTCATAATAAAACACTTGTGTGATTTTATGATTATTTTGAGAACTATATATTATTTTTAGAGTAAAAATAATATAACCTGGAACATGTCATGAAAGCACGACTCCAAAATAATACCAACCCTATCACAAATAAATATCTAAGTTACGCCGGTATTATTATTACCATCCGAACTTTGAATGTAACTTATGTAATTTCGGAAAAATACTCTTAAATGCGTATTTTGATAAAAGTGTTATTTTGGAAATTGTAAGGTATAAAATATAATATTTTTGGGAAAAATATGTATATTTTGGAGATAGAATATTTTAGACAAATGAATAAAAATATATTTTATTAAGTGAGACTTAATAATATATTTTTGGAATTATAAAGACACACATGTATTAAAACCCCCATCCTTGGGAAGGAATACAACCATTAAATAATTACGAAGTGTAAATACGAAATAGTTGCCTAACTATTTCCCAAAAACGTTAAACCTTAAGCCAAGGCACGGCCGTCCGTCTAATAGA
This sequence comes from Helianthus tuberosus, assembly GCA_030545235.1. Lineage (NCBI taxonomy): Eukaryota > Viridiplantae > Streptophyta > Magnoliopsida > Asterales > Asteraceae > Helianthus > Helianthus tuberosus. Next base: position 105,635,155 of record CM060355.1, read on the forward strand.
AGTTAGTACGTGTAGGTCGTCACGCAGCAGGTTGATTTGGGGATTTACTATTTCGAGACACACTTCTGTGAGTTCATGTCCCCCCCCCCCCCTTTTCCCTTAACTGTTTTCAGTTTTTATACTTCGGGGGTGAAATACATGTTACTATGATTACGAATACTTTTTACATGGTATGGTTAGCGTAAGGAGGGTTACAACTTAGATCATGTGAGTGGGTAGGCGGGAACTGGAGGCCATTAATCCTCATTGTAGGACCGAGGGTCTTTAGCGGTAGATCTATCTAGGTGTAGCGATCCCAGCCCCAGGCCCAACAGTACGGACCTCGGGGTGACTTGGTACCCGACGCAAAAATCTGCTAGGTTTGAGTCTTCCTACTGCACTTCACACATATCAATGGCCTTGCAAACCATTGGAGATCTCTTTATTTCCTTATTTGCTACATACCAGGGATTTTATACTTACAAAGGTTTTACATACTCACTTTCACATGAACTCGCTCAACTTTATGTTGATTTTTCAACTTACATGTATTTCAGGGAATTAGGGATCTGGCGAGGTATGTTATGTTTTCAAGCTGCGTAAGAAGTGCGATGTCATCCAAGTTTGGGAGTTGTGGCTTTTACTTGGACGAGTCACAAGTCTTGAGCTGTGTTTGTTTCATGTTTGTGGTTGTGTCTTTTGAACAATGTTTTTAGTTTGTTATGTTGCATTTTCGTTGCATGTGTCGACATTTGAAAACAATGTTGTGGTATTTTGTTTTTAAAACATGAAGTAATGGATGATCATCGTGGTTTTAAATTCATATAGCTTTGATGTGATTAAGCTATGGTATTAAGAAGTCACGCCATAATAAACCCACGCTTCCGCAAAGCCAGGGTGTGACAGCTTGGTATCAGAGCCTTGATCATAGCGAACTAGGATTCCTTCTCGAGTCTAGACTATGATCACTAGGGCTCTCACGAAAACATTTTTACATTGCATAGACTACGTCCAGATCCAGAGTGCAAAATATTTTTAAAAGTTATGGCTCAGTCTGAGAGGCTGAGGGAGTAGTCTAGTGGGACTAGAGGGTTTAGTCTGGGAGGCTGGGAGGTTAGTCTAGTGGGACTAGAGGGTTCAGTCTGGGAGGCTGGGAGGTTAATCTAGTGGGACTAGGAGGTTCAGTCTGAGAGGCTGGGAGGTTAATCTAGTGGGACTAGGAGGTTCAGTCTGAGAGGCTGGGGGGTTAATCTAGTGGGACTAGGGGGTTCAGTCTGGGAGGCTGGGAGGTTAATCTAGTGGGACTAGGAGGCTGGGAGGTTAATCTAGTGGGACTAGGAGGTTCAGTCTGAGAGGCTGGGAGGTTAGACTAGTGGGACTAGGAGAATTACTTGATTGCTTATTGGTGACTAACATGTATATTTGATTATATGATTGATTATTTGTGCATGTGTGTGTTTGTGTTACAGACGTCATGCCTTCATCAGGTACTAGGGAGTCGGACACTACAGATCCCATGGCCATAGTATCAGACGACATAGTTTCATCGGAGCATGAGGTGTACACTTCTGATACTACCAGCACAGACGATGACAACTTTCAGCCCTTTGCGCTGCCTGACGTCGTAGCCGAGCCTGCTGATGGCAATCTCACTGGGGATTTACCACTCGTGGTGATCCCTGCTCCTGTGCCCCTTGCCGCTTATCCGGTTGTTGATATGCCACTTGTTGATGTTTCCGACGATGACGTCGATTTATTTGAGGAGGACCCACTTGAGGATGACCTTGAGGGTCAGGTGCCTATTGCTGCTGATGATATCCTACTCATTGCTGACGCTCCTGCAGGAGAGGCCCCTGTTCATTCACCTGTCCCAGACTCATTTGAGTATGTGGCATCCGCATCTTTGCATACACAGGGGGTGCAGCACCACTCACACGACGCCGACCCTGATATGGCGTCATCAGCTGCACCTACACATGACTTTGAGTTTGATCATGATATTGAGGATGATCCTGTTTTTCCACCTGGTTTTGATCCAGACCATGACATTGAGTTCATACACTTAGACCAGCCCCTGGAGGATCCTGTAGCCCCTGTCGATCCCTTGTTTGCTGATCCAGCTGATTTCGAGATGGAGTTTGTCGATCCGGAGCCTGCTGTGGCCCCTGAGCCAGGCGTTGCTCCTGACCCCGTATTGGAGCATGACCCTGTTCATGCCGATGCACCTGCTGTTGCTCCTTTGGTTGATGATATACCTGTTGATGATCATCCTGTTGTTGTTCCACAGTTGGTGGATGATCATGCTGTTGATGTTCATATTGATGCTCCACTGTTGTTAGAGGATCCTGTTGTTGCACCCCTTCCTGATCCAGTGCCGGTGATGTTCGACCGCGCACCTTTTGCGACCCACATTGATCCACGATACGCGCACACCCGCAATGGGTGGATAGACGATGATGATGATTTCCCACCTTTCGTGGTGCCTGTTACACCCCCTGTGGCACCCGTTTCAGCCCCTGCTTCAGCTCCCATCGACGCACCTTTGCTTCCCACACATATCACATATACTCACCGCACAGATCTCCCGATCACTTATCTCCAGGACATTCCTCCACCCCGTCCTGGGGAGGGTTCGTCACTTCATCCGCTTGGTCATACACCTTTTGCGTCAGGAGGAGGCCAGTTTGTGCCTCAGATTGTTCATCCCACTGTTGTTCCCACTATTGTACCATTTACTGTACCATCCTTCGCTCCATCTAGTGAGCCGTTCCTCTGGACTACGCCCCCCATTATGCCACCGACGGATCCGTATCACCCATACCACGTGGGGTATTCTACGGAGGATGCTCTCACATCTTTCATGATACAGCAGGAGGCGCTGACCCGTCGCGTACAGGAGCTAGAGAGAGCTCAGCGACTCCCGTTGTCACACCCCCAAAATCCACACGCGGAGTACCACCGCTTGGAGGCGTGACATGACCAGGATCAAGCCACCAATCATATTGAACATATAAGTAATAAGTAAAAGTAAATGTAATCCATCACAATACAATTGGTGCTAAATCAAAAGCATAGCATAGGTAGCGGAAGCATAGTTATGAATATCCAACACAAGTGTTTAGTTTAAAGAGTCATAATGTTTTCCAACAAAACATCCACATCCGTGCCCACAACGACTGCGCCTCCCGTGCAAGCTCCAAGAGTACCTATGGTCCTGCAAGGCATGTAACAGAGAGTCAACAACTAGTTGAGCGAGTTCACAGTTGGTTATTCAGTTATAGAATTCGTTTCGTAAATCAGTTGTTCGTTTTGTAAACCATGTTTCTTATTAATTCCCATCGCGGTCCTCCAGACATCTGTGCGAAGATTAGTGGCCGTATCGCGGTCCTCCAGACATCTGTGCGAAGGTTAGTGGCCGTATCGCGGCCTTTTCAGGCATCTGTGCGAAGATTAGTGGGGGCTTCCCCATGTTTTAGACTAGTCGTGTTTGTACGTGCCCTTCTTGATCCAAGGACCGTAGCGAGTGTGTGTGTACGTAGGTTTTACGTACGTTAAGGTTGTTGTCCTACCCAAGGAGGACGAACGTACGTATTCTACCCAAGGAGAATACGCAGGATTAATATTGGCATCCTACCCATGGAGGATGGCGGTACATATCCTACCCCAAGGAGGACATGTAGGTTCCATTATAGTTTCTTAACCCATTCCCAACCCACCGGGAATCCCATGCCTTGGTAAGAGTGTGAACTCACCTTAGTTTGCTTGGTATGCTAAGTTAAGTGCTCGCAATAAATCAGTCAAGTCCTATAGTAGGCACGTATATTTAATCAGCTCATGTTTGTTAAGTTTCACATGTAACTATCATCAAAATATCATCACCGAGTGTGCCTAGCAATTAGCATTCTTGTATCATGTAAACAGTTAATCCAATTCATGCAAAAACATCTTACCCAAAATAGCTTTCACAGTTAATTCAAACATAATTAACCAACAACACAGTTAATTGAGCTAGTTAACTGAACTAACATATTCAAACAGGGGCACACAGTTACAAAGTTAACGTTTAATAAGTAACTGTGTCACATGCTTTTTCTTAACTAACTTAATAGTTATAACAGAGTGTCATCCATGAATCTTACATAGTAAGTAAAGTTAACTGAGTTAATGAACTTAACTCAGTTAGTAGGTTAAACATGGTTACATAACTAACAGAGTTATTATATGTAGTTTGATAAGTTAACAACTTAATAATTTAATCAGTTAACCAGATAACAGTTGGGCCGAAAACCCTTTTAGCCGAAAACCCCTTTAGCCGAAAACCCTTTGGGCTGAACAGTTTGGGCCGAAATCACTTTAGGTGATTTCGTCCAGTTGTTTATTATGGGGGGGTGATTTCGTGAGTATCATCATCTTCACCAAACTCACTGTAACTTAAAACCCAGTAACTATATCTCATTACAGAACATGATTAAACATCTACAAGTCATTCAATCAACCATTGATATGAAACAATTATTCTACCAAAGCTTTGTGAAATCTAGAACATAAACCCATCAGTTTATCATTCATAACATGTTCCCACTGTTTATCAAAACATCAAATATCCAGACATCTGATAGATGATAATTTTCCAACAAACACACAATGATCAATCACATAATCACATATATAAATGCATACATACATCATGATTAAATATCCAAAAATCATACGATATGCAACAAAACTATTGAATCATGAAATCACTAACCAATAATTTAGACAGAGGTTTTGCTTTAATGAGGAATTCTCTGTATGTTGGGTTTTAGAGATAGAAAGAGAAACAAAGTGATAAGCTTGTTTTGGTAAATGTGAGACTTCTCAGAGAAGATTGTTTATAAAATGATTACACATAAAATATCTCAACACTGGGCCAAGGCCCATCATCTGATTTCGTTGACCATTAGTGGACGAAAACACTATATGTGTTTTCACCACTTGGGTGATTTCATGAATATTGTTCTCAGTATGTTCCATCTTTAATTATCATATGTTAAATAATAACACCTTATTAACATACAATCACATATAATAAATTCCATGGATTTCCAAGTGTAGAATATTAATCGAAATACGATATAACGTATTACCAAGGTAAGCGTTGTGAAACATCGAGTCGTATTAACAAACAACTAAAAATAAAAATAATAAAAAAAAAAATTTAACGTGCACTAAATGCGAAGATAGAATCTTGGAAACTCGAGTTGTCACATTATCCCCATCTTGAAAGAAATTTCGTCCCGAAATTTAGCATGCGGTTACTGAGGAAGCTAGGTAAGTTATCGTTTACTGGTTCTCCTGGGGTGTCACATCATCCCCCCGTTGATTTGGAATTTCTTCCCGAAATTCTGTAGTAGCTTCTGCCTCAGTAGTTGTTGCATTGTTTTCGAACAACTGGGGATATTTGAGTTCCATTTGGTCTTCGCGTTCCCAGGTAAACTCTGGGCCGCAACGGGAGTTCCAACGAACTCGAACAAGAGGTATTCTGGTGTTCTTGAGGACCTTAACATCCCGGTCCATGATTTCAACTGGTTCCTCGACGAAATGCAACCGTTCGTCGATAGTGAGCTCCTTCAAAGGAACTATAAAGGTCTCATCTGACAGAAACTTCTTCAGATTCGACACGTGGAAAACGTTGTGAACTGCACTGAGTTCAGCTGGTAAGTTCAGTCTGTAGGCCACTTTGCCTATCTTCTCTATGACTTCAAATGGTCCAACGTATCGTGGATTGAGTTTGCCCCTTTTGCCAAAACGATCAACACCCTTCCAGGGTGAAACTTTGAGTAGTGCTCGATCCCCAACCTGGAATTCGAGTAGTTTCCTGTCTTTATCGGCGTATACTTTCTGACGGTCAAGAGCTGCCGCCATGCGTTGTCGTATTTGAGCAGTCTTTTCAGTAGTATCAACTACTATTTCTGGACCTGTGATCTGACTGTCACCCACCTCTGCCCAACAAAGAGGTGATCGGCATTTACGTCCGTACAATGCCCCAAATGGAGCAGCTTAAATGCTGGTGTGGTAACTGTTGTTGTATGAAAATTCCACAAGTGGCAGATGCTTTTCCCAGCCCTTGCCAAAGTCAATTATGCACGCCCGAAGCATGTCTTCTAGAGTTTGAATAGTGCGCTCAGACTGCCCATCTGTCTGAGGATGATAAGCTGTGCTCATGTCTAAACGAGAGCCAAAAGATTTGTGCATTGCTTGCCACAGTTCTGAAGTAAAACGTGCGTCACGATCAGAGATAATAGATGTGGGCACCCCGTGCCTCGACACAACTTCCTTAAGGTATACGTCTGCTAGAGTGGAGAACTTATCCGTTTCCTTGATAGCCAAGAAGTGAGCAGACTTTGTGAGTCGATCCACGATCACCCAAATAGTATCATTTCCGCGCTGAGATCTAGGCAGGCCAGTAACAAAATCCATGGAAATCTGCTCCCATTTCCATTGTGGTATCTCAGGTTGTTGGAGTGGGCCTGATGGTTTCTGATATTCCGCTTTGACTCTCGCACAAGTCAAACACTTGCTAACATAAGTTGCTATGTGGGCCTTCATGCTAGTCCACCAATATGTAGTTCTGAGGTCGTGGTACATCTTATCCGAACCAGGATGTACTGAGTAGCGAGACTTATGAGCTTCTTTCATTACAAGCTCGCGTAAATTACCATAGAGTGGGACCCAGATGCGTCCTGTTACATAGTAGGCGCTGTCTGCCTTTTGTTCTAACCTTTGCCTTGAGCCGCGTAGAGCTTCAGCTCTGACGTTTCCTGGTTTCAATGCTTCTACCTGAGCATCTCGTATCTGTGAAGGAAGGTTAGACTGAATAGTGAGTTACAACGCTCGTACACGCCTAGGTGTAGTATCCTTTCGACTGAGGGCGTCTGCCACCACATTGGCTTTGCCCGGATGGTACTTTATAGCACATTCGTAATCGTTCAGTAACTCGACCCATCGACGTTGTCGCATGTTCAATTATTTCTGCTTGAAAATATGCTCAAGACTCCTGTGATCGGTGTAGATGGTGCACTTGATGCCATACAGATAATGTCGCCATATCTTGAGCGCAAAAACAACAGCTCCAAGCTCTAAATCGTGCGTAGTGTAATTCCGTTCGTGAATCTTAAGTTGGCGTGAAGCATAAGCGATAACTTTATCCCGTTGCATCAACACACATCCAAGACTTTGGATAGATGCATCGCAGTAGACTACAAAATCGTCCGTGCCTTCAGGCAATGAGAGGATAGGTGCGCTACAAAGTCTATCCTTTAAGTGCTGAAACGCTGTTTCCTGTGTATCACTCCAATGGTAAACAACACCTTTCTGTGTCAATAATGTAAGCGGCTGTGCAATCTTTGAGAAGTCTTTGATGAACCGTCTGTAATAACCCGCCAAACCCAAGAATTGGCGTATTTCTGTTGGTGTACTAGGTGCAGGCCAGTTCTTGATCGAATCTACCTTGGATGAATCGACATGAATCCCATCCTTGGTTACCACGTGGCCTAGAAAGTGGACTTCACGAAGCCAGAAGTCGCATTTTGAAAACTTAGCGTACAGCTGTTCCGTTCGAAGGAGTTCCAGAATAAGTCGTAAATGCTGCTCATGTTCCTCCCGACTCTTCGAGTAGATCAGGATGTCATCAATAAAAACAATAACAAACTTGTCAAAATAAGGTTTGCACACCATGTTCATAAGATCCATGAAAACCGCAGGCGCGTTCGTTAGCCCGAATGGCATGACCAAAAACTCGTAATGGCCGTAGCGAGTTCTAAATGCTGTTTTGGAGACGTCCTCATCCCGGACTCTCAGTTGATGGTAACCTGACCTCAGGTCAATATTTGAGTAATAGCTCGACCCTTGCAACTGGTCGAATAAGTCGTCGATGCGTGGAAGTGGATAGCGATTCTTCACGGTCACCTTGTTCAGTTCGCGGTAATCTATGCACATACGAAAGGTACCGTCTTTCTTCTTTACAAATAATACTGGAGCTCCCCAGGGTGAAGAGCTAGGACGTATGAAACCCTTTTCCAAGAGTTCTTGCAGTTGCTTAGACAGTTCTTCCAGTTCCGTTGGAGCTAAGCGATAAGGTGCTCGAGCTATTGAGGCTGCTCCAGGAGCTTGTTACTATGAGTTACCAAAAGTTCTTAACCAACACGAGGAATGCGGATGATCTTTTCTTTGCAAAGAGTCCCTGCTCGATGTTGAGGTAGCCAATCCATACCAATATCGATATCGAAACCATCACAACGTTGGGGTCATTCCTAGTATCACCCTGACCAATCATGAACACTCGACCCCTGGCACCATTGCCGTCGTTAATACCCCCACTGTTGCCTCCATTGTTATTCCTGTTTCCTTGGTTGTGGTTCTGATTCTGGTTCTGGTTCCACTGTGGGCAGTGTCTTTTGAAGTGACCTTCAGCACCACCTGATAACATCCTTGTTACCCTGTTGTTGCTGCTGATTCTATAGATCTTGTGGCTGTTGTTGTTGGTTCTGGTTTGCAGGACGTGAGTTTCTACCATCTTTGGATCCATGACCAAGCTTGTTGCATCATTGACAATGATTTCGGTTGCACTGCTCGCTGTGGTGCAAGTTACATCGTTTGCACTTAGGGTGGTTTCACCTGTATCCACCCCGCCCTTGACTACTAAAAGGTTGCTGACCAGGACTTTGGTTGTCATCGATTCTTCCGCTGCTGTGCCTGAGGCGGAACCGTAGTCGAACCCTTGCTAGGGGTTCCATCCCACTTCCATTTGTTGTCACTGAGGGTAGCAGAAGTAGTTGAAGTAGTAGTGGTAGTAGTAGCGCTGATACGTTGAGGCAGCTTGTTCTGTTCCACTGCCTGTTCTGCGAGACGATGAGGAAGACGAGTAACATCTTGAATAGTAATAAGGTTAGGAGTAGTCACATGACTTTGAATCCCTGATACTAATCCCTTGAGGTACAGCTCAATGCGTTTGATGGGAGGATCCACCATAGATGGACATAACACTGCCAGTCCGTTGGATCGTTTCGTGTACGCTTCTATCTCTGATCCCGTCATCTTCAGGTTAAAGAATTCCACTTCCAGCTTGTGAATGTCATCACGACTATAGTATTCACGTTTGATCAGTTTCTTAATATCATTCCATGGGGTGGCATTAGCAGCCGCCAGCCCCAGCCTTTGAACTTGCGCGCTCCACCAAGTTAGCGCGGTGCCTTCGAGAGTATCAGTGGCATATTTCACCTTACGAGCCTCAGGTCATTCGCACATTCGAAGACCGATTCGAGTTCCTCGAACTAATGGAGGAGTCCAACAGCTCCTTCCGTGTCGCTGAAAGTAGTAGGACGACAGTCCATAAAAGTCTTGTATGTGCATACAGGTGGCTGAGCATGTTGACTTGTCGTGTGCGTAAGAGTAATCAAAATTAAGCACAAGTGTTGAGTTACGAGATTAGGATCTAAAGACCCTAGAGTAAGTGGTGATGGCAGGTTACACCTCCTGCCTGGGCAGCTGCAAGTGCTGCAGTAACTTGTTCGGTGATCGAAGCCGCCAACTGGGCTTGAGTTAGGTTAACGCGTCCACTCATGATCTTATCATCAAGGAGAACATGTGGATGAGAGGTTCGCGAATAGTGCGAAGAGAGTGAGCACACAAGTATTCTCAAGCAGTAACGAATAGTAGGTTCTGTAATCTAAGCATACCACGAGCAAAGTTCTATGTAATTCTAACAAGTAGGTAAGGTAACATGAATAGTAGTACCTATGATGCTGAGCCTTGCACGTGGAGCGAAGCGTCGTTGTGGATCGTTGAGCACTGTTCTGGTTTTAACAAAATCGTTTTCCCCTTATTAAAACCGAGTTCTCTATAACCAATGGCTCTGATACCAATCTGTCACACCCCCAAAATCCACACGCGGAGTACCACCGCTTGGAGGCGTGACATGACCAGGATCAAGCCACCAATCATATTGAACATATAAGTAATAAGTAAAAGTAAATGTAATCCATCACAATACAATTGGTGCTAAATCAAAAGCATAGCATAGGTAGCGGAAGCATAGTTATGAATATCCAACACAAGTGTTTAGTTTAAAGAGTCATAATGTTTTCCAACAAAACATCCACATCCGTGCCCACAACGACTGCGCCTCCCGTGCAAGCTCCAAGAGTACCTATGGTCCTGCAAGGCATGTAACAGAGAGTCAACAACTAGTTGAGCGAGTTCACAGTTGGTTATTCAGTTATAGAATTCGTTTCGTAAATCAGTTGTTCGTTTTGTAAACCATGTTTCTTATTAATTCCCATCGCGGTCCTCCAGACATCTGTGCGAAGATTAGTGGCCGTATCGCGGTCCTCCAGACATCTGTGCGAAGGTTAGTGGCCGTATCGCGGCCTTTTCAGGCATCTGTGCGAAGATTAGTGGGGGCTTCCCCATGTTTTAGACTAGTCGTGTTTGTACGTGCCCTTCTTGATCCAAGGACCGTAGCGAGTGTGTGTGTACGTAGGTTTTACGTACGTTAAGGTTGTTGTCCTACCCAAGGAGGACGAACGTACGTATTCTACCCAAGGAGAATACGCAGGATTAATATTGGCATCCTACCCATGGAGGATGGCGGTACATATCCTACCCAAGGAGGACATGTAGGTTCCATTATAGTTTCTTAACCCATTCCCAACCCACCGGGAATCCCATGCCTTGGTAAGAGTGTGAACTCACCTTAGTTTGCTCGGTATGCTAAGTTAAGTGCTCGCAATAAATCAGTCAAGTCCTATAGTAGGCACGTATATTTAATCAGCTCATGTTTGTTAAGTTTCACATGTAACTATCATCAAAATATCATCACCGAGTGTGCCTAGCAATTAGCATTCTTGTATCATGTAAACAGTTAATCCAATTCATGCAAAAACATCTTACCCAAAATAGCTTTCACAGTTAATTCAAACATAATTAACCAACAACACAGTTAATTGAGCTATTTAACTGAACTAACATATTCAAACAGGGGCACACAGTTACAAAGTTAACGTTTAATAAGTAACTGTGTCACATGCTTTTTCTTAACTAACTTAATAGTTATAACAGAGTGTCATCCATGAATCTTACATAGTAAGTAAAGTTAACTGAGTTAATGAACTTAACTCAGTTAGTAGGTTAAACATGGTTACATAACTAACAGAGTTATTATATGTAGTTTGATAAGTTAACAACTTAATAATTTAATCAGTTAACCAGATAACAGTTGGGCCGAAAACCCTTTTAGCCGAAAACCCCTTTAGCCGAAAACCCTTTGGGCTGAACAGTTTGGGCCGAAATCACTTTAGGTGATTTCGTCCAGTTGTTTATTATGGGGGGGTGATTTCGTGAGTATCATCATCTTCACCAAACTCACTGTAACTTAAAACCCAGTAACTATATCTCATTACAGAACATGATTAAACATCTACAAGTCATTCAATCAACCATTGATATGAAACAATTATTCTACCAAAGCTTTGTGAAATCTAGAACATAAACCCATCAGTTTATCATTCATAACATGTTCCCACTGTTTATCAAAACATCAAATATCCAGACATCTGATAGATGATAATTTTCCAACAAACACACAATGATCAATCACATAATCACATATATAAATGCATACATACATCATGATTAAATATCCAAAAATCATACGATATGCAACAAAACTATTGAATCATGAAATCACTAACCAATAATTTAGACAGAGGTTTTGCTTTAATGAGGAATTCTCTGTATGTTGGGTTTTAGAGATAGAAAGAGAAACAAAGTGATAAGATTGTTTTGGTAAATGTGAGACTTCTCAGAGAAGATTGTTTATAAAATGATTACACATAAAATATCTCAACACTGGGCCAAGGCCCATCATCTGATTTCGTTGACCATTAGTGGACGAAAACACTATATGTGTTTTCACCACTTGGGTGATTTCATGAATATTGTTCTCAGTATGTTCCATCTTTAATTATCATATGTTAAATAATAACACCTTATTAACATACAATCACATATAATAAATTCCATGGATTTCCAAGTGTAGAATATTAATCGAAATACGATATAACGTATTACCAAGGTAAGCGTTGTGAAACATCGAGTCGTATTAACAAAAAACTAAAAATAAAAATAATAAAAAAAAAAATTTAACGTGCACTAAATGCGAAGATAGAATCTTGGAAACTCGAGTTGTCACACCCGTGCCAGTGCCAGACTCCACCTGCCGTATCACACCCTCCTCGACCACTTTCACCTGACTCTGCCGCTCGTTTTTGGACTCTCGAGCAGCAGATATCATACTTACTGCGCGCTCATCGCGCTATGGAGGAGGACTGGCTTCATATGCGACGTTTACTCTTTTCTCGTTTTCCCCCTCCTCCACCGCCATCAGCTTAGGCCTTTTTGATTCGACGTAGGTAGACTTTTGGTGAGACGACCGCGATTGTGCAGATTACACAGCTTTTGGAGACCACATTTTGGATGTTATGACTTTTGATGATTTGTATATTTGATGTTGTTGTCACTGACTAGATATTTTGGACTAGGGCGATGTGGCCCTTAGTCACTGATGATGTATGATACAGTTATGTACTTGTAAACCTTACATTGTGGTCTTGATTTATGACAGCACAATCGCAGTATTCTCATTATATGTGATGTTGGTTGATTGTTTATGTTCTATAACATGAGATGTTATGTGGTTGATTTATTTATAACATGAGATGTTATGTGTTGATATTGTTGAATACATACGTACACTTTACTTACTATGACCTGACCAACGTGAACCATCTTTTAGAAGATGCCACCAAGACGCGAAACGCGTATGCCTGCCAACGAGGCAGAACTTCAAGGAATCATTGCTGCCGCCATTGCGCAGTATGCAGCCTCACAAGGAGGAACCAGCGGAAGCAATTCGAACAATAACGGCAATAACAATCCACCACATGGTAATGTTAAGTCGTTTGGGACGTATTACAATACATTTGGATATTTATAGCACGTCCGCTAATACCATTTGTATATTCCAACGTATGTGCAGGGTGCACTTACAAGCAGTTTCTAGACTGCAAGCCTGTGAACTTTGACGGCACCGGAGGTGCTGTTGCTTTTGTAAGATGGGCCGAAAAGACGGAGTCTGTTCTCCGAATGAGCAAGTGCGCTCCAGACCAACAAGTGACTTACATTTCTGGGCTATTTTTGGAGGGAGCCCTGTCCTGGTGGAACTTACAAGTGCAAACTCTTGGTGAAGCCGCTGCTTACGCGTTGAGCTGGGCTGAGTTAAAAGAATTGATGCGAAGGAAGTATTGTTCTCGTGCTGAGATACAAAGGTTGGAGACTGAGTTTTGGCATTTGAGGATGGACGGTCCCAAAATCGCAGAATATGTTCAGAGATTCCACGACCTGTCTCATGTGGTACCTTATATGGTTACACCGGAATTCAAGCGAATCGAGCGCTTTATCTGGGGTTTAGCTCCACAGATCATGAGTATGGTCACTACTTCCAAGCCTGCAACAATCACAGAGGCTATCGATCTGAGCGTGTCTCTTACTGAGGAAGCCATCCGCCTGAACAAGTTTTCGAATGTTGAGCCAAAGAAGAAAGAGACTCACATAGAGTCATCTGGTGAGAATAAGAGGAAATTCTCGAACTTCAAGCATGGAACTAGCAATGTTGGCAAGAAAGGAGAATCAAGCACACCGGTCCAAGCTGCAACCGGTGCTGGGAAGAAAGGGAAAGGATATATGGGTACGCATCCCAAGTGTAACACCTGCCAGCGGCATCATTCTGGCCGATGTGGGCCAAAAGTATGTGAAGCCTGTGGAAAAGTTGGCCACTTGAAGGATAACTGCTGGGCTAGTGCAGGCCGGGGAGGCCAAGGAGGTTTTGGTAATCGGAACAATAATCGAGGTGGCAATGGAAATCATGTACAAGGGAATAATGGAGGTAATGGAAATCGAGGGAACAATGCAAATCAAGCTGGGGACGCGAATCGAAATCAAAACAACAATCAAGCGGGGAACGGAGGAGGTAATGGTAAAAAATTGGGTTGTTTTAACTGTGGTGACATTGGGCATTTTAAGAGGGACTGCCCAGGATTGATTCAAGCCCGCGGAAGAGTGTTTAACATTGAGGCAAGGGAAGCGCGCCAGGATCCCAACGTTGTTACTGGAACGTTCCCTATAAACCAATGCTTTGCATCCGTTTTGTTTGATACTGGTGCGGATTATAGTTTTGTGTCACTAGAATTTAAGAAAATACTTGGGTTGACGCCTAGTAAGTCAGACGTTCCGTACTCCATCGAATTAGCAAATGGGAAACTAGTTGAGACCAGTGAAGTTGTCCGAGGATGTGTGATTGAACTAGGAGGGCACGGGTTTACGCTAGACTTACTACCTGTCGAGTTGGGAAGCTTTGATATGGTAGTGGGAATGGATTGGTTGTGCAGTAACAAAGCTGAGATCGTTTGCCATGAGAAGACCATCCGCATCCCACTGTCGGATGAAGAAACGATCATAGTGCACGGAGAGAAGCATAATTCGCCGTTGAAGATTATTAGCTGTCTGAAAGCTAGAAAGTGTTTACGGAAGGGATGTGTTGCATTCTTGGCACACATCGTGGATAAGAAAGTTGCTGAACCAAAGATTGAAGACATTCCAGTCGTCAAGGAATATCCGGAGGTCTTTCCAGAAGACTTGCCAGGATTACCACCTCAAAGGCAAGTCGAATTCCACATTGACTTGGTTCCAGGTGCCGCGCCTGTAGCCAAGGCACCCTATAGACTTGCGCCGTCAGAGATGCAGGAGTTGTCGACACAACTCCAGGAGCTATTGGATAAAGGATTCATTAGACCAAGCTTCTCACCTTGGGGAGCTCCAGTACTGTTCGTTAAGAAGAAAGACGGTAGTTTCTGTATGTGCATTGACTACCGGGAGTTGAATAAGTTGACCATCAAGAACAGATACCCTTTGCCGAGAATCGATGATCTTTTCGACCAACTGCAAGGTTCAAGCTACTACTCGAAGATCGATTTGCGATCTGGTTACCATCAGCTGAGAATACAAGAGGAAAGTATTCCTAGAACCGCTTTCAGAACTCGCTATGGACACTACGAGTTTCTGGTGATGCCGTTTGGGTTGACAAACGCGCCAGCTGTTTTTATGGATTTGATGAATAGAGTTTGTAAACCGTACCTTGACAAGTTTGTGATTGTGTTCATAGACGATATCTTGATCTATTCAAAGACAAAGAATGAACACGAACAACATCTAAGAGCTATTTTGGAATTGCTGAAAAAGGAAAAGTTGTATGCCAAATTCTCAAAGTGCGAGTTTTGGCTACGCGAAGTCCAGTTTCTTGGACACGTGGTTAATGGAAATGGAATCCATGTTGATCCCACAAAGATCGAGGCGATAAAGAGCTGGGAGACTCCAAAAACGCCGACCGAGATTCGACAGTTCTTAGGTTTGGCTGGCTACTATCGAAGATTTATTGAGGATTTTTCAAAAATCGCTCAACCACTGACCGCGCTCACGCAGAAGGATAAGAAGTTTGATTGGGGAATCAAACAGGAAGAAGCATTCCAGTTACTGAAAGACAAGCTTTGCAATGCGCCGATCTTAGCGCTACCAGAAGGAACTGATGATTTCGTGGTATACTGTGAGGCCTCGCGTCAAGGATTGGGTTGTGTGTTGATGCAACGCCAGAAAGTTATAGCTTACGCTTCGCGCCAATTGAAAGTTCATGAAAAGAACTATACCACGCATGATTTGGAGCTAGGCGCAGTGGTATTTGCGCTGAAAATCTGGAGACATTATTTGTATGGTACAAAGTGTACAATCTTTACGGATCATAAGAGTCTGCAGCACATATTCGACCAGAAAGAGCTGAATATGAGACAAAGACGTTGGGTCGAATTGTTGAACGATTACGACTGCGAGATCAAGTATCATCCAGGGAAAGCGAATGTGGTCGCTGATGCCCTGAGTCGAAAAGAGAGGATCAAGCCCATAAGGGTTAGGGCTTTGGAGATGATCGTACAGACAGACCTCTCTCTGCGCATTCGTGCCGCCCAGAGAGAAGCTCTGAAAGAAAGGAACATTGAAGAGGAATATCTCCGTGGGATGGAGAAGCAGTTAGTGCCAAACGAGGAAGGAACGCTATGCTTCATGAAAAGGATTTGGGTTCCTCTGTTTGGTGGTTTGAGAAAAGTTATTTTTGATGAAGCCCACAGGTCGCGGTACTCAATTCATCCCGGTGCGGATAAGATGTACCAAGATCTTAAGGATTATTATTGGTGGCCTAGGATGAAAGGCGATGTTGCTATTTATGTTAGCAAGTGTTTAACGTGCGCCAAGGTGAAAGCGGAATACCAGAAGCCTTCAGGACTTCTACAACAACATGAGATTCCCAAGTGGAAATGGGAACATATTTCAATGGACTTCATAACGAAACTGCCCAAGACACCCAGAGGCCATGATATGATTTGGGTGATAGTTGACCGCCTAACAAAGTCCGCACATTTCTTGCTAATCAAAGAAAAGGACAACACGAGTAAACTGGCAGAAATATACATGCGAGAGATTGTTGCACGTCATGGAGTGCCTCTCTCGATCATCTCTGATAGAGATGGACGTTTCATATCAAGGATTTGGCAATCCTTCCAAGAAGCTTTTGGCTCGCAGTTGAACCTGAGCACTGCATTTCATCCGCAAACTGATGGCCAAAGTGAACGAACAATTCAGACTTTGGAGGATATGCTGAGAGCATGTGTAATGGATTTGGGTGGTAGCTGGGATAATCATTTACCATTGGTCGAGTTTTCGTACATCAACAGCTACCACACCAGTATTGGAGCCGCGCCATTCGAAGCTCTTTATGGACGCAAGTGTCGATCACCACTATGCTGGGCTGATGCAGGTGATAGGCAGCTTGTTGGTCCCGAAATAGTCCAAGAGACGACGGACAAGATTGCGCAAATTCGAAAGCGCATCGAGGCGGCTCGCGACAGACAGAAAGCCTACGCAGATCCAAAGAGGAAACCTTTGGAATTTCAAGTTGGGGATATGGTTTTATTGAAGGTTTCACCCTGGAAGGGTGTGGCACGCTTCGGAAAGCGTGGAAAGTTGAATCCGCGTAATATTGGCCCTTTCAGAATCCTGCAAAGGATTGGGCTTGTTGCCTACAAGTTGGACCTACCTGCTGAACTAAATGGTGTTCACGATACATTCCATGTATCAAATTTGAGAAAGAGTCCAACACAAGAGACAGTGATCATTCCTGCTGAAGAAGTTCATATCGACGACACGCTCCACTTCACTGAAGAACCTATTGAGGTCACGGATTGGAAAATTAACAAAACTCGCAGGAGCAGTGTCAAACTCGTCAAAGTTCGATGGAATGCAAGGCATGGACCTGAATTCACGTGGGAACGTGAGGATCGTATGAAGGAGAAGTACCCCCATTTATTTCCTAAGACCCCTGCAACTAGAAGCAGAGCCTAAAATTTCAGGACGAAATTTATTTAACGGGGGGAGAATGTGACAACCCTCACCAAACCAGGTATCCGTACGAATTAATTAATATTTAATTAATGCTTAATTACTGTGCTTACTTACAATTGTGGATAAACTGCTTCTTGATTTATGATACATACATATTCATGCATCATACTGTTATACTGTCACTCTATTATTTACACACAAACATCAGTGACAACCTTGATGCACAAAAGCACAGTGAGCACACTATACGGATAACCCAGTAAACATGCTGACATAGCCAGCACCAGACAGATACTGTCTCTAAGGCCAGTATGAGCCGGGAATAGATTACTACACTAGTAAAGAGTGTAGGGAGGTAAGGATTGTAGAACTGCGTCACTAGGTGATAGTTATAGTGACCGGATGTGCCTAAAACGTACTTTAAGTACAAAATTCTGCACTTTATCACAAAATTCAGCATTTAATATAACTAGTAAAGTGCAAAAACATGGGAAAATAATACTAGACACTTTCCAAAGTGTCAGGAATTCATTGTGTCACTAAAACAAATATTAACGACACCTTAAATGCTTATTTAGCACATTAACGGATTAATATCCAACCGAACAACCGGACTTAACCCGGAACATAAAAATATTGTCAATGACACTGTTTTTCCTTTTCTGAGCCAGTTAGGGTCCCTGAATACCCTAACACCCGTTATAACACATAACACACTAGAAACTAATTTAAACTTCTAACTAAGCATAACTAAACACTTAACCTTGGTTGAAATCTAACTAAATACCCACCCCCTTCAACCGATCGGTTCCCCTAGGGAACACACACCCTTGATTTGTTTGATTATTTTAATCACATTGCTAAATATCTAGGGGACACTTTGTATAATGGATAATAGGAAATTGGTTATAAATAAATCACCAAAGATAAGACTTTCATTTCATAATCACAACTCAAACTCAAACTCTCTCTTTCCCTCTTGCTTATTCTCGACCGAGAGCTCACACCCACATCCACCCACCTTCAAATATTGATCTTGCTAAACCACATACATACAAGTGTGCTAGAGTTCATACGAGGAGGCCCGGTGCTTACGGAATCTCAAGGACCTCTCTACATCGCTTTTATCCACCTAGTTTTCGCTTTGATTCTTCCCTAGCCTTGAGCTAGTTGTAAGTGATTCTAAACACCCTCTTGATCTTGTCTAAAGTGGTTAAGAAGAAGTTTAACGGTTAAAACTCAAGATCATGCGAAAACAAAACTTAAAGTCTTGCTAGAATGATGAACATGCTGGTTAAAGAGTAAATAATGGTGTAAAACTCATGAATCTTGTTTAGTAATGATTATTTTATGTTGTTGGTTGCTAGTAGTGGAACGGATCGTCATCTAACCACGCTAGATCATGTTCATGGAACATGAACTAGCATTATGTTAAGTAGGAAAGTTACTAGATGACGAACCCTTTCATACATAAACATGAACTTGTGTAAAATAGTTTTTCTTGTAAAACGGAGTTCTAAACTAGTAGATCTAAAGATCTACAAGTGGTATTTTCGAAGAACCAAGTAAAATATACAAGTCTTATTTTAAAGCCGGTTCTTTCATGAAATAAAAGCATTTTTGTGAACAAACAAGTGTGTAAACACTTGTGTGACAAAAGGTTTTAACAAAGAAGTATCTTCGTAATTTTTGACTAAGAAGTTGTAAAGTTACATGTTCTTTGAAAATAAAGTATTCAAGAAACCGATTTTATTTTTAAAGATAGAAAGATCTACTAAAAATACTGGAAAGTTACTACATACTTTTACGCAACTTACAAGTTCATGTGTTTGCGATTTATGCTTATTTTGACTAGTTTGACGATTGAACATTGAATATTGATGATTGGAAAATTGTTGATTGAATTTTTAAAAGAAAATGATACGCTAGTAAGCGTGGCCACCTCCAGTTACAGAGGAAACTCTGGCGAAATTTTTCCAGAAAATAACACTTAGAATATTTTGGTGACAAGTGTTTATAAATATATTTTTAACTTGTTTTTCCAAACAAACTTCGCCATGATTTTTATTACAAAATTACCAAGTGTCGGAGGTGGATTTTCTTAAATAAAACTTGTTAAATATATATTGAGAATATATATTTTATAATAAAACACTTGTGTGATTTTATGATTATTTTGATAACTATATATTATTTTTAGAGTAAAAATAATATAACCTGGAACATGTCATGAAAGCACGACTCCAAAATAATACCAACCCTATCACAAATAAATATCTAAGTTACGCCGGTATTATTATTACCATCCGAACTTTGAATGTAACTTATGTAATTTCGGAAAAATACTCTTAAATGCGTATTTTGATAAAAGTGTTATTTTGGAAATTGTAAGGTATAAAATATAATATTTTTGGGAAAAATATGTATATTTTGGAGATAGAATATTTTAGACAAATGAATAAAAATATATTTTATTAAGTGAGACTTAATAATATATTTTTGGAATTATAAAGACACACATGTATTAAAACCCCCATCCTTGGGAAGGAATACAACCATTAAATAATTACGAAGTGTAAATACGAAATAGTTGCCTAACTATTTCCCAAAAACGTTAAACCTTAAGCCAAGGCACGGCCGTCCGTCTAATAGAAGTTAGTACGTGTAGGTCGTCACACAGCAGGTTGATTTGGGGATTTACTATTTCGAGACGCACTTCTGTGAGTTCATGTCCCCCCCCCCCTTTTCTCTTAACTGTTTTCAATTTTTATACTTCGGGGGTGAAATACATGTTACTATGATTACGAATACTTTTTACATGGTATGGTTAGCGTAAGGAGGGTTACAACTTAGATCATGTGAGTGGGTAGGCGGGAACTGGAGGCCATTAATCCTCATTGTAGGACCGAGGGTCTTTAGCGGTAGATCTATCTGGGTGTAGCGAGCCCAGCCCCAGGCCCAACAGTACGGACCTTGGGGTGACTTGGTACCCGACGCAAAAATCTGCTAGGTTTGAGTCTTCCTACTGCACTTCACACATATCAATGGCCTTGCAAACCATTGGAGATCTCTTTATTTCCTTATTTGCTACATACCAGGGATTTTATACTTATAAAGGTTTTACATACTCACTTTCACATGAACTCGCTCAACTTTATGTTGATTTTTCAACTTACATGTATTTCAGGGAATTAGGGATCTGGCGAGGTATGTTATGTTTTCAAGCTGCGTAAGAAGTGCGATGTCATCCAAGTTTGGGAGTTGTGGCTTTTACCTGGACGAGTCACAAGTCTTGAGCTGTGTTTGTTTCATGTCTGTGGTTGTGTCTTTTGAACAATGTTTTTAGTTTGTTATGTTGCATTTTCGTTGCATGTGTCGACATTTGAAAACAATGTTGTGGTATTTTGTTTTTAAAACATGAAGTAATGGATGATCATCGTGGTTTTAAATTCATATAGCTTTGATGTGATTAAGCTATGGTATTAAGAAGTCACACCATAATAAACCCACGCTTCCGCAAAGCCAGGGTGTGACAATTATTATTTCGATCACTACGACACCTTGGGGTGGCGTTTTCTTTAAATTGAAACTTGAGCTAATCTCCTTTTTACACCTGATGTACGGATTTATTTATTTAATTTCTGTTGATTCATTATCTTAAACAGTCTTAATACAATTATGTGTTAAGATAAGAGTACACAAATTCATATTATATTCCTGTGTACTTCTAAAGATTCTCTCATTTAAAATTTTATGATATTCATTTGGTCTTATCATCATCAATTGAAAATTCTATTCGAAATCCAAATTTATTTCATTAAAGCTTTCAGTTGATTACACGGTGAATTCGTTCGGTCACCGTAATTATTGAGCTATTTCAATCATTTCGACACCTTGTGGCATCAATATAAACCTGTAGCTTGAGCTAATTTATATATATATATATATATATATATATATATATACCTTTCGCTTGACTCATTCTTGAAAGTAGTCTTAATACAACTATGTATTAAGACAATGATACACTAAACTCTATTGTATTCCAGTGTATCCTTGCAATTCAATAAATATCAACACATTGATTTTTCTCATATCATAATTCGATAGTTAACAAATCATTTTCGTACTTTTATTTCATTTTGAACTTGTCAATTCTAAATCTTCCTCAGTTGACAATCAAAGTAAGTTCCTTTGACAATGAATTCTATCGTTTCTAAAAGTCATTCACAAATTGTAAACATTCGATTTAGACATCTATTTGATCATATATCTTTTGGCTTGAACCTAGTCATTATATCATTTCATCTCATTCATTTGACATCAACTTCTTGAACTAATTCAATTGAACCATTGAGTTCAATTTATTGTAAAACTCGTATTCACAAAAGTTGATATTTTGATTCTGTACCATTTACCTTAATACTGTTCTTCTTTGAACATATTTTGATTCAATAAGAATGTCATTTACCTTAATCCTATTATTTAAAATATGACACAACTCTAAAAGAAATGTCGTAGCCCAAATCTCGAGGACGAGATTTAAAACAAGGTGGGGGAGAATGTAACATTCCCATTTTTACCATATAAGAATTTTAGGGTTGTTTAAATTTATTAACCACTAGTAACTAGTTTTATTCCTAATATAATTATTCGACCCAAATAGTTTTAAAAACTATTTTTAGTTGGTTGTAATATTATAATTGGCCTGTATATGGGTGACCTTTCTAAATAAAATAAAAGTATATAAAAACTTATATTATTAGACAGGTAGATTACATATAAGTTGAAGATTAGAAATATGAAGTATTTAGACAGACCCATGAACCGTTTAATAATTAAATTATAAAAATACATGATAATTGAACCTACTCCGTTTTTAATGAAACTTGGTTCAAAATGTAGATACAAATATTCTCGTTCTAAAGGCATATTCATTATTTTGTAAAACGTTATATTTTATAAGTTATAAGTGCCAAATAAGTAAAGCAGTTAAATTAATTATAATATATATAATAAATTAAATAATTTGAATTTGTTATACGTATAACTTATATAATAATAAAAATAATAAAATTTGAATTAAAATTCATTGGTGCACGTGTGTGCTTGTGTGTCTACAAGATGACAATTTGAAATCCTTATGTAAGTGTGTATTCAAATAGTGTACGCGTCCCTCATTTTGAAAGTGTGTATGTGAATTGAAGTGATACGTGTAAATTGATGGAAGGAGGATCAAATTTTGATGGCAACTATAAAAAGCATCAAACTCTTCATAAAACAACTTGACATTTTTTTTCTTTCCTTCTTTCATCTGTCGCCCACTCTATTCTATATTTTTTGTTTTTTTTATTATTTATTATTTTTATTTTATTATTTCACCTATAATAATAATAAGGCTCTGCCTCGTTTTAAGTGTTTTAACTCCCGATCACCGCTACCCATTCCGATTGATCTGAGCCCCATAAAACATGTCAAGGCTCTGCCTGACTAAGTTCGTTGGGGTTCTGTCTCGTGACATAGGGACAAGGTTGAGTTAGGGGTACTATACTTAACACGAGTAAAATATATATATATATATATATATATTTAAAATAGTTCAGAAGTTATACCCAATATTTATACCAGGAGGCTTTCTAGTTGAACCCTAAAGTTACAAAGTGGGTCCATTCTCTTTTCTCACTAATTTATTCCCTTTTTCTTTGTGATATAATTATATTAAAAAATGTCCCAAATTGATCCGTAAGTAAAAACCCGGACCCCTGAAACCCCAATCCATATCAAAAATAAAGAAATCAAGGTTTGTGGTCTTCTCGCGGGCCGCGTAAAGAAAAGGCGGAAGGTTACGCGGGCCGTGACAGCAAGGCAGATCTCCGGATAAGCTTAAGGGACACGTGTCGTCACACGTGTCGCGACCACCGGTGACTCAGCAACCTCCGATCTGATCCACACTCCCACGCGGGCCGCGTAAGGATCGGCCAGGAGTTCACGCGGGCCGCGACAGGCTTGAATTTCACCTATAAATAGCCTAGCTCAGGAGCTTTCATTCTGTGTCGAAATCAAAACTCAAAAACGTATTCCCACTGCTCAAAATCACAAATTAGCATAACGGGGTGCTGCAACGATACCGGGTATTAACTGGATCGCTGCTACGATTCAATATCCGATCGATTGAAACTATCCGACCGGATGTTTAAATGCTATACTTTGTCATTAGTCGTGAATCCGACAGGATGTTTGAGTGCCACCCAAACTCGGGGTAGACTCTGTCATCCGTTGTGAATCCGATGGATGTTTAAGTATTGCACTTTGTCATTTGTCGAGAAGGTTTTATCTCGTGAGTTATCGTAAATGCTGTATTAGTTACTAACCTAGTTTTCGTGTGCATTATTATTTTAAATTAGGATACAAGGCTAATCAGTAGGCTAAACTCTGCCCGTATAAATCTGCAATGTGAGTCATTCTCTTTTTATAAAAAATATTTTACAATACTCCATTTTCAAATGTTATAATTACAGGGAGTAAGTCGTGGTTATCTTAATCACTGGCTAGTGGGGTATTGTGCACATTACTAATTTCTCACGGGTTAGGCTAATAAGACCTAACACAGGTTAGGCTAATAAGCCCTAACAGTGATAATCATCACTACTTGGGTGACAGGACCCAATAGTGGTATGACCATCGTCACCATTGTGACACGGCGCCAGATAAAAATAAGATAGAAGCCATTGTAATCGCTCTTATGCTGTAATTTATAACTAAGGGTCATTTTATAAAAATGAATGAACTCACCAGTATTTCCTGCTGACCAAATCTTTTTAAAATGCATTTCAGGTAATTACAGTAGATCAGGAATTAGAGTTGGATGCGGCACCAACAAGGCTTACAGAAGTGGCTTATTTTATCAATTAAATTAAATCAAGAAAAGTTATTTATGTATTCAGATTTATCATATATTAAAGCTACCTTTTTAAACATGGTTTTATTCCATCTATTTAATAAATAAAAATCCGGTGTTTTCTAAACTCTGATATTTTTCCTAACTCACGGTTCTGACGAAATTTCCGCTGCACTACTTTTCAAAATAACCACCGGTACCACTTGGCTGCTCGCGGCTCCCGATTCCATCTAGGGTGGGGTCGGGGGTCGTGACATTACCCCCGTTGTTGCCTCCATTATTGCCTCCATTGTTGTTCCCGTTTCCCTGGTTGTTGTTGTTCTGATTCTGGTTCAGCTGGGGACAGTTCCTCTTAAAGTGATCTTCAGCGCCACACTGAAAGCATCCCTTATTGCCTTGTTGTTGTTGCTGCTGGTGGTTTTGTGGAGTTTGTTGTTGTTGTTGTTGGCGATTCTGATTTGTTGGTCGTGCGCTCCTGCAATCCTTTGCTTCATGACCAAACTTGTTACACCTCAGGCAACGACCCTTGTTGCACTGCCCGCTATGATGCTTATGGCACCAGTTGCACTTGGGGTGGTTCCCTCGGTATCCACCCTGTCCTTGGTTACCAGAAGACTGCTGACCAGGACTCTGGTAGTCACCAGTCTTTCGCTGCTGTGACTGAACTGATGTAGAACCCTTGCCCGAATTTCCATCCCACTTGCGCTTGTTATCATTGGGAGCATCAGTAGTAGTAGCGCTAATACGCTTGGGCAGCCTGTTCTGCTCAACTGCCTGATCAGTGAGACGATGAGCCAACTTGATGATTTGATGAATGGTGCCAAGATTAGCTGAGGTTACGTGGCTTTGAATTTCTGGCACCAAACCCTTAAGGTACAACTCGATACGTTTGATGGGAGGGTCCACCATAGTAGGACACAAGATGGCCAGCTCGTTTGACCTCTTCATATACGCCTCAATCTCAGACCCCGTCATCTTTAGATTGAAAAATTCCACCTCTAGCTTGTGGATGTCGTCACGACTACAGTACTCTTCTTTGATCAATTCTTTGAAACCGTTCCATGGGGTGGCATTAGCAACTGCTAGCCCTAGCAGTTGAACCTGTGCTTTCCACCAGGTTAACGCAGCACCTTCGAGGGTTCCAGTAGCATATTTCACCCTACGATCTTCAGGGCATTCACACATCTCAAAAACAGACTCGAGCTTCTCGAACCAGTGTAGAAGACCTACAGCTCCTTCTGTGCCGCTGAAAGTACTAGGTCGGCAATCCATGAACGTTTTGAACGTACATACGGGAGGTTGAGCATGCTGACCTCCTGCAGGGACAGCTGCGAGTGCCTCAGCCACTCGTTCGCCGTCAGTTGGGCTTGTGTCAAGTTCAGGCGTCCGCCCATGATCTTCACATCGAAGGAAACATAGGTAAGAAAAGTGTCGCGAAAGTGCGTAAGTGTGGAGTGACAGAAGAGAGCAAACACGCAGGGTTTCAAGCAATAGTTGTTACGCTAAGTAAGCATACCATGATCAAATGTGCTACTAGCTGGTAGGCAATACAAACATAAACCATATTACCTATAGTGTTGAGTCTTGCACGTGGAGCGAAGCGTCGTTGTGGATCGTTGAGCACTGTACAGGTTATAGTCTGGTTTTATCAAAAAGCTTTTCCCTTTTTAAAACCAAGTTCACTATAACCAATGGCTCTGATACCAATCTGTCACACCCCCAAAATCCACCATGCGGAGTATCACCGCTTGGAGGCGTGACATGACCAGGATCGAGCCACCAATCATATTGAACAACATAATTAAGTAAATAAAACCAACCTCAATACGATTGGTGACCAAAAGAAAGTAACCGACTTAATGTTAACAGTGGAAGCATAAAACATAAGTCCAAAACATAAGTTCCATAGTTCATAAGTTTAAAGTCCAAAACGTAGGTTTAATAAGTTCAAAAGGACTTAAATATTAAGCACGGAACATAACAGTCCGTATCCCACAACGACCTCCTCCTCACGCAAGCTCCATAAGCATCTAGCGACCTGTAAGGCATGTAACAACGAGTCAACAACAAATTTGAGTGAGTTCACGGTTGGTTGTTTAGTTTTAAGTTATTTCCGAAAACATGGTTTGTCTTTCGTTGGCTTAATTGCCGTGGGGGTTACCCCATAGTTGAAAGTATGATTAACCAGTTCCTTCTTTATTACCCAAACCATATCCATAATCAGTGGGGACTTCCCCATGTCAACCACTAGACTGATATCGACAACTGACGAACAATAATGTGCCCTACGTCAATGTTCTATCATCATTGACAGTTTGCCATAGTCCATTAGTACACGCCCGTTCGGACGATACGGTGTGAGGTTTGTTAAACCTAGTAGCGCTATTAACTAATGACCCGCTCGCCATCGGCCTCGGCGATTAAGTCGATATAAAAGGAGGGACTGAATGATAGAGTTTTGTCTAGTAAGTTTTAAGGTTGTTGTCCTACCCAAGGAGGACGAACGTACGTATTCTACCCAAGGAGAATACGCAGGATTAGTATTGGCATCCTACCTATGGAGGATGGCCGTACATATCCTACCCAAGGAGGATATGTAGGTTCTATTTTAAATTCTTTAACCCATTCCCAACCACCGGGAATCCCATGCCTTAGAAAGTGTGAACTCACCTTTGGTTGCTCGGTTAGACTCTCAAAAATAGCTAATAGTCAAGGTCGGTCAATCACGTCTACTAGCTCAAGGCTAGGGAAGAATCTAATGAAGAAGGTGGTGAAAAGTGATGATGAACAAGCAAGAACAAAGCTCCTTTGAATGCTCCTCAAGTTGCAAGCCTCTTGTATCAACCTTTAAGCTTGAATGGGACTTGAAGATGGATGAATGGGGTGGTGGAAGGGTGGTGATGGTGGCGGTTGGGTGTGAGCCGAGAGAGGGAGAGAGAGAGTGAAGTGAGGGAGTGAATGATGAAGAGTGATGGTTGTGATCTTGCACCATGATTAAATAGATCCCTTCACATATTTTGGTCATATTCACAAGCAATATCCAATAAAATAATGTGTTAAAATCTTTCACAAGATTAGGGAGTATGGTGGATGATTTGTGTGGGTCCTCATGGGGACCGAATCGGTTAGGGGGGGGGGGTTAAGTGTAAAATATTTGATGTTAGTTGGTAAACATAAGTTGAAATCCAATTGTGTACTTACAAGAGTTAGTTAGTTAATATTTAGAGGGTGTTATGGTGTACGGGGATCATGACTAGCCAAGAAATAATAACACAATGTGTTTGACAAATATTTGGTGTCCCGGGTAATGTCCGGTTGTTCTGTCGGATACTGTTCCGTTAAAGTGTTTAATTATTCCGTAGAGTGTCTTTTATATATATTTTTGTAACACTTTTAATTCCTAACACTTAAGAAAATATTCAGGACCATTTAGTCAATTTTTCTGCACAATACTAGTATGTTAACAAGCACATGTAGGTATGACACAGAAATCGGAAAGCAGTTAAGTAATTCAGTACAGTCATCAAGCACTTTAATTATCATTAAATAATCGTACAGATACATGTAATTACGAGGGTTGTCACAAAGACCGTACTATGAATATCATCATGAGGCATTAAGTCTTAGGTGTAGTCCTTCTTCTTTCTTGGATACAATAAGACAGTTTACATAAGCACATATAGCGGATGTCAAAAGCATGGGATTTGGTCATGTTCTTGATATAAAGGTTAGTTATATAAGCAAACATCTAGGTTTTTGGCTCCTACGAAACTATGACGAGCAATACAGCACACTAAACATCGGAAATCATAAGATACGAATCACAAGAGATTCAGTATATGATGTGTTTGGTATTCCAAAAGGACCAAATCCGGTACTTGAAAAAAATAAGCCTCAGAAAGGTGCGATAGTTGAAAAAATTACTGCTACTGATGGGGTCGAGACAACTATTGATGAGTTCAAAAACCAGTGGCCCGATAACAAAAGAATTACTCATTCGTTGGTTGCAAAAGCTATGAGAAAACAAACAAATGGCGGCAGATTATTCAAGTTAAATTTTTTAGCCTACTAGAACACGTTATTTGTAAAGATAACAAAGTCAACAACAGTTAAACAAAGTTTTCTGCTTGCCATTGACAAAGAGGAAGACATCTCGAAGTTGGATTAGTGCTCGTTTGTTTTAGAATCACTTAAACGAACTAGGCAAGGTTGGAAAAAACTGGACTCACAATACAATGGGCCTGTTGCATTTCTGACGGTATTTTTATGAACATCTTTAAAATGTTAAATAAAACATCATTGTTAATATCATTTGATTTTTTTACACATTTATATGCAGCTTCTGTACATCCATGAATACAACAAAATGCACCAAATTTTCAATGAAGTTGTCGAACTGCCTATCATAAAGTATATAACATCTGGTATGATCGACTACATGGAAGAGTATATATACAACAATGGGCCGCTGTCAGATGTTGAAGATTATGATGAATTTGACAAAGATGAAGAAACGTATGGCAATGAAAACCATCAGCATGTGGATGATGAAAACCTAAATCGCCAGGATCAACAACATGCGACAACCTCGGACAACATCATTACCGATGATCATCAAAATGAACAGGCTCCGACAACGCCATTAGAAGACATAAAGCAGCATGATCAACAGATTTCGACGTTATTGACAAACCTGTTCAGTGACAACATCCCATTACACGAGGCTGCTGTAGTACAAGAAAACATCATCGCATTAGAAATGACAGATCAGCCTACGACAGATGAATTCACAATACCACATGTGGATACCATAAAGGTCTACAGAAGAAGAAACGAGGCTGATAAAGATTCAATCGGCGAATGTTACATACCATCGACCACTGATTGGTTTGAGGGCTGGAATCCTAGTGATGATATTTCAGAGTTGAACCTAGTTATGAGCATCGGGTCACAAACGCAAAAACTAATTGACTACTGCAGCACTCCACTTCAACTAACCGGGGTAAGCTATGATGATGGTAGACGGGAAGCCTCCAACAAAAACAAGAAGGTACACTCTTTTGAATTCAAAAATTAGAACACATGGCATATAATAGTACACACAATTTAACATAATAAACTTAAGTAGTGTTTGGTATGCAGGACTAAGAGTCGGAATGGAATGGACTAATGAAAAAAATGTATTTAGTTGGTCAAGGTAATAGAACCTTACATCGTCGACCATCGGCGCCACCATCGCCACGACCCGCCGTCGCCATCGCCGACCACCAGCACCGAACACCGGTGCCATCGCCACCACCAACCACCGAACACCACCATCCACCGCCTACACAACCCACCATCATCGCCACCCTCCGCCACCGAACACCGCCGCCACCACTAGCCACTACCACCGACAACCTCGCCACCTGCTGCCACCACCCTTCGCCACAACACCGGCACCACTATCGACCATCTCCACCCTCGGCCACCGAACACCAGCACCACCACCGCCACAACCCACCACCGCCGCTGCATCCGACGGTCGTCGCCACCCACCGCCACCACTCATAACCGCCACCCATCGCCGATTTTATTCCTTCTTCTTTTCATGCCCACCAAACACTACAAGGTAATGATTCATTCCTTTCCAACATGGTAACCAAACAAAACCATGGAATGGTCTATTTTATTCCTTTGTCCATTCCATTACCTTGTCTATTCCATTATCCCATACCAAACAGACCCTTAGGTTCATATGTTTAGCTTGACATAAGAGAAAGTGAATATAAATTATCAGAGAATGGGAAAATGAAAACGAGTGGTTAAGATTATTCAATCAACATTTGGAAAGAGTAAAGGGCATGAATGGTCGTTGTGGTTTATCAAATTTTTGGATTTGGTCCTTAGCTTTTCAAAAGTACACTGATAGTCCATGTGGTTTGCACTTTGTAACGGATTTAGTACCCAACTTTGCCAAAAGTACATGGATGATCCCTGTGGTTTGCATTTTGTAACGCATTTAACCCCTAACTTGGACCTATGGAAACATTTAGATTTGTTGGTTGGGGACTAACTGCGTTACAAAGTGTAAAACACACTAACCATTAAATCCAACTTTGTTATTTAATTTCCTTTATATATTTTACAGAACTAACTGAGATTTATATATACAATTAACGTTTTTAACCCGTTATTAATTAATAATATGTGGCAATATTAAAAGCATAAAATTAAATTCATTTTTTTCATTTATTTCGTTTAGGATCTGGTTTACAAAACGAGTCGGATTTTCAGGATCCAATTTTTACGGATGTTATACTTTTGACCCCAACGAATGTTGCAAATGAAACAAATAGGGTTAGATGGATAGTAGAACGATTTGGACTGCAAATAAAACAAATAGTTTTATCGAATCTGAAGTGTTGTGGAAATGTTGAATGTGAAACTTAAGGGTGGAGATTGTTGAGGGTGGTGATGGTTGTTAGAGCATAGGTTTTTATAATTATGGATCATACATCCTGAGGTGTTGCTTGGATCAGTTATCCTTATTGGATAGTGCAGTGACTCAGAGGATCAAGAATCCTTATTATTACTTGTGATTTCTAACAATTTTTCTTGATGTTTTCTAATATTCATGTGTAGGTTATTAACGAAGTAGACCGAGTCTCAGCTGGAATCTCGGGAATAATTCGTTCAAGATGCCGCACGTGCTATTTCCACAAACGGTTATGGGGCTTGAACATGGTCTTCCAAGATTTTCAGACTTAGTTGTCAAGCTTATTCAAAATGGGTTGATCAAGTGTTAGGTTACACAATTACACACACACTCTCTCTCGCATACACTATGAACCAGAACTCTCACAACACTCATAACTTTCGTTGTAAAACACTTGATCAATATCCGAAGTTGTAATATCTTTTCAATTGTGCAATATAGTTGATAGTGATAGTTTTCACTATCCGAGGTTTTTATGCCGGCGATTTACTAGTGATCAAGAGCTTTTCCTCGTACAAATCTCCGTGTTTAATTATCTTATTCGTTTAATACTCATTTTATCATTGTTCATCACTTAAGCACTCTACCCCACTTTATAGATTTGGTTACATTATCCTTGATCAGATTTTTGACCAAAACAATAGTGATGGGTGAAGGTTGAAGAGATAAGTAGGTGATGGGTAAGTCCCACAAATAAACTAAATTAAATATAGAGTGAATTGCAAGTTTTGTCCTTTATGTTTGTATCAATTTGCAGGCGGTGTCCTTTGTCTTTAAATTTGCCGAGTTTTGTCCTTAATGTTTCAAAATATTGCACGTTATGTCCTTTAGCCTTAACTCAGTCAGATTTTTTGGTTAAATATGGTCATGTGCCTTGCACATGAGGGCGTTCTTGTCATTTCACCTTCTCAGGGGCTATTTTGTGAAGAATTCTTATTCAGGGACTATTTATAAAAAACCTTAAAAAAAAAACAATTATAATCTCTCTCTCCTCTCTCTCTCTCTAATCTGAAACAAAATTACAACCACTCTTTCTCTATCATCATCATCTTTGAACTCTCAAAAAAACACCATCAATTCATTACTGAGATCAATATATCACTCTTTTACAGAGCTTAAAAATTATCCCTCTCTCTAATCTCTCGCTCTTCTCTTTATATACGGAACCAAGCCACCACCGGAACATCATCACACTGAACCAGAACCTTCACGAACTACCAAACCAGGCTAACAAAGGCATCTGTTGAACTATGGTGTTGACGGTGGTGGCTTCCCGCTGCAGCATAGTTTAAGAAGAATGAGGGGAGTAAAGTGAAAAAGAGGAAAACAAACTTTGGTGTAATTGACATCAGAACCCAAAACCCTAATTTGGACGCAGAAGAAGAAATGGTGGTGAGGCTTCGATTGGCGAGGTTGGGATGCCGGAACCAGCCCTTTTACAGAGTTATGGCCGCCGATAGCAGGTCTCCCAGAGATGGAAAGCATATCGAAGTTTTGGGCTCCTATAACCCTTTGCCAGGTTCTATATTCTATCTTCATCTGATTTTTAACAAGAAATTTTGGAGATTTAATGGAAGATTGAAACCGTTTGTTAGGTTACGATATTTGGGAAAAAATAATAATTTAATTGGTTGGTTTGTTTGTTGTTAATCGATCGATCGGAAACTTACAACATTCAGGACAAAATTTTGAGCTCTATTATTTGGGGTTAATTTAAATTAACGGCATTTGTGGCTGTGATTGTTAGAAGCATGAAGCTATAAAACTTTTTTGGCACCAAGATCCACTTTTGTTTGACTTTATTTTAAATCCTGATAAAGGTTGATAATTATTGTTGTGTTTGTAAACTTAGTCAGTATTTGGAATATGAGTTGCTAATTGTTGGTTGATTATCCGGTTAATGCAGGTCATGATGGTGGTAAAGAATGGGGCTTAATTTCGAACGAGTGAAGTTTTGATACATTTATCGTCATTTGATATGAATTAGAGAAATTTTTTGAGAGTTCAAGCAAGGAAGATGATGATGATAGAGAAAGAGTGGATGCGATTTTGATTCAGATTATAGAGAGAGAGAGAGATATTATAATTGCTTTTCTATTTTTTAAGTTTTTTTATAAATAGTCCCTGAATAAGAATTCTTCACAAAATAGCCCCTGAAAAGGTGAAATGACAAGAATGCCCTCATGTGCAAGGCAAATGGCCATATTTAACCAAAAAATCTAACTGAGTTATGGCTAAAGGACATAACGTGCAGGATTTTGAAACATTAAGGACAAAACTCGTCAAATATAAAGGTAAAGGACACCGCCTGCAATTTCGTCCAAACATAAAGGACAAAACTTGCAATTCACTCTTAAATATATTTTAGAGTTAACTCTCGTTTTGCTCCCTGTGGTTTGGTCATTTTAACGATTTTGCTCTAATAGTTTAAAAATAGCCATTTTCCTCCCTGATCTTTCGAGTTTGTCACCAGTTTGCTCCCTGGCTCTAACTCAGTTAAAACGTTCAATTAAAATTAGGGATATATCGGTAGTTTACTCCCTGGCTCTAACTCAATTAAAACGTTTAGTTAAAAGTCGCGGTAGTCGTGGTCGGCATGCGATAGTTGCAGGTGGTGGCCGATAGAAAGAGTGGTTGGAAAGACGGGGGATCAGAAAAGAATTATTTATATACATGTAAATAAACAAGTTATAGGTTTATTTAGGTGAAAAGACTTACATGCCCTTACTTTTATCTATAAAATTACCAAAATACCCTTCTAGTTAATGGATTTTTTGGATAAGTTAGAAAAATCAGGGAGGAGAATGGTTATTTTTAAACTATTGGGACAAAACCGTTAAAATGACCAAATCACAGGAAGCAAAATGGAAGTTAACTTTATATTTTAAAGAGTTAATTGCCCGGATAGTCCCTGTGGTTTGCCATTTTTTCACTTTTAGTCCCCACCTTTTCAAAATAGCATGTATAGTCCCTGTGGTTTAACAAACTGTTACTCGGATAGTCCCTGTAATGGATGGGCGTTAAATAATTCAGTTAAGTGGGTGTAAAATTACAAAAATACCCTTGTACCATATCTCTCTCTATCAGACACATCTCTTTCCTTTAAAAATCCACCACCACATCCACCTCCACCATCGCCATCACCATCACCACTCAGCCACCACCACTATCACCACTGCCACTACCGCCGCCATCATCACCGCCGGTTTTTGCGTAAGCTGGTCATCTGAGAGTATGACATAATCAGTGTAAGTACCTCTCACAGCTGTTGGATGCAGTGCCCCAAAAACTTCTTGCCCAACCTTAAGAGTCTGAACAGAGTGTCCAACTGCTGCAATTTCACCACTAACATCACGCCCCAAAATTAAAAAGAGCAGCAGCCAAAAATCAAATCAAAACTCAAAATTTCTTGATCAAATTGTTCCAGTAGAACCCAAAAACTCAAAACTTCTAGATCAAATCATTCCGGTAGAACCTAAAAAAATAAAATTTATCGATCAAATTATTATGCTGAACCAAAAGATTAAAATTATTATGCTGAACCAAAAGATTAAAATTTCTTGAATCGTTCCGAAAGAACTCATAAATCAAAATTTCTAAATCAAATCATTCCGACAGAACCCACAAGTTAATATTTCTAGAACGAATCGTTCCGGTAGAGCCAATAAATCAAAATTTCTAGATCAAATCATTCTAGTAGAACCCAAAAATCAAAAACCAAAATCTGTTCATAATAACGTTCCTTTAGAATCACAAAAATTTAAAAAAAAAACTAGCACCTGATCCAAAACCCAAATTGAACATTAAATTGTGAAATATTGATGGCTTCTTCATGTATATTCCTCAAATTCATCAACAGATCGATGCCTTTGAGAGCAACTTTAGACAATCTATAAACTATACTAGATAACAGATAATGGGGAAGGTTCATTGGGGAACACTAAAAAAGTGGGGAACAGCGGGGAACCGGCTCAAACGAACTCCGATTGGACTCATTCCAGCGGCGTTGGAATCGGATCGTCGAACCCTAACTAAGATCTCTTAACCCTAAACCCTAAACCCTAAATCCTAACTCCTAAACTCTAAACCCTAACGCTAAAAAATAAGGCTAAAACCTAAGCTAAAAAGTAAAATCTAAACTATAAACCCTAAAGGCTAAACCTAAAGCTAAACCCTATAGCTAAACCCTAAAGCTAAACCCTAAACCCTAAATCTAAACTCTAAACGCTAAAGCTAAACCCTAAAAGTCAAACCCTAATATATGTAGGGTTTAGGGGTTATGATTTAGGGTTTAGGGTTAAGAGATCCTAGTTAGGGTTCGACGAGACGGTTCCAACGCCGCTGGAATGAGTCCAATCGGAGTTCGTTTGAGTCGGTTCCTCGCCGTTCCCCACTTTTTTAGTGTTCCCCAATGAACCTCACACAACTATTAATAATCTAACATATATTTGCATGTAGCTTTTAGATTTAACAGTTAGTCAATCATCGCAACAGATGCCTCCCGTTTGCCACTGTCGTATGCATATTCGACCTCTAAATCACCACAGTACAAAAATTTTAGAGGAAACGAAGGACGACATCAACAACGGTTGGCTCGTTGAATTCGTTGGAGACTGACAAATAGATCGGCATATGGTGATGATGGCGGCGGTGGTGGTTGTGGCAGTGATGATAGTGGTGGTGGCTGAGTGGTGATGGCGGTGGCGGAGGTGATTGTGGTGGGCGCTTTTTAAAGGAGAGAGAGAGAGTAGAGAGAAATGTGTCTGATAGAGAGAGATGGATCAAGGGTATTTTTGTAATTTTACATCCACTTAACTAACTTATTTAACGTCCACTTAACTAACTTATTTAACGTCCATCCATTACAGGGACTATCCGAGTAACAGTTTGTTAAACTACAGGGACTATACATGCTATTTTGAAAAGGTGGGGACTAAACGTGAAAAAATGGTAAACCACAGGGACTATCCGCACAATTAACTCTATTTTAAATGTTAGAGGTGCAATTTTTTCAATTCACACCCAACAAACTAACGCCCAGGGACAATTTGACGAGCAAAGAACAAGAAAAAAAAAGATGTTACTTTGACAACATAACTCAACAACCTGTATATGTTACTACTATTAGGGTTCATAATTTCCCGTTTCATGTCCATCACCCTATCTATCATCTATGGAACATTCTTCTCAGGTACGTAATCTCACCGCTTTTCACACAGTTATCATACACGCATCGCTTTTCACACATTGCATCTTAATAATAAGGTTGGGGTTTTGGTGCCACTGAGCGATAATCTAGACGAAGACACTTCCAATTCAATCCCTAAAGTTCAAATCAGCAAAGGAGTTAACATATTAGGTCGCGATGTTATACCTATCACTGACAAGAGAATTAGCCGCAGACATCTGTCTGTTACAGTCTCTGATGATGGCTCTGTTGAAGTTGCAGTGGTATATATTCTCATATTTCTTTCTTTCTTTCTTTCTCACACTTGTAGTATGACCTAAATGGATAATAGGATTGATGCAAGTAAGTAATTGTGTTAGTTATTATGGAACATTTGTTATTTTTGATGGAAAATTCAATATTTGTTTACAGTGTTAGGAGTTGCAAATGTGTAAAATAAATATATTTTTCTACTCTTGATTATAACACAGTAACGCGTGGGAGTATGATGACAGATTTTGTTTACGATTTATAAAAAAGCACATAATGACACAATTCTAATGGAATTTGAAGAGATTTGTAAAAAGACATGAATGCGAAACGAATGTACAACAACAACAGTGAATCACACAAATAGCAAAGCTATTGGTATAGAGATGTAGGCACACCTTACCTCTATTCATAGGGATAGAGAGGCACACCTTCGAGAGAGATCCCCAACACCAAAGACAGACAGTAGACAAGCGAGAACTAAAGAAATCTATAAACAGAGAGCTACTACATAACTAAAGAAGTGGTGGGGAGGTAACATAGTGAATATAATAGATATATAGAATCACAGGACCACATCTAAGCACATATGAAAAACACAAACAATGCAAAATCCACCTAGACGGCTAGACTAAATATGGGCCTGAGCTTCAGCTAATTTTTTTGTACAGTTGAGCCGTCCTAGCATTTAGTATATTAAGTGATCTTTTATCTGGCAGGATTTAGAATTCTGATATAGGCAGCAACTAAAACACTATAACCTGCAAACAGGTGCTTAACTTGGCCAAAATTTGTGAATTTATGAAGTTGTCTAGGTGTTCTTTTTTATATAAGGTTTTTTTTTTATATGAAGTTATGAACGTTGGATGATTATACGCGTCTCATCTTGACCCCTTTAATGTTCTTTATCTTGATATCTTTATCTATTACATGTATGTACCTTGTAATACTTTAAAAATGATAAAAATGCAACTTT
Source organism: Helianthus tuberosus (assembly GCA_030545235.1). NCBI lineage: Eukaryota > Viridiplantae > Streptophyta > Magnoliopsida > Asterales > Asteraceae > Helianthus > Helianthus tuberosus. Next base: position 105,672,464 of record CM060355.1, read on the forward strand.
TGTTTGATCTAAATTGACTTGTAGGAAGGAACAAATCCAGTTGTCATTAGATCTCAACAACGAAAGAAGCTTTTATCTCGTGAAAAGCTAACAATTAAAGATGGTGACATAATAGAATTAATCCCTGGACATTACTTATTTAAGTACAAGGCTTTTAATGGTGTAAAAAAGAGATATTCTCCAAACAAACAAAAAAGGCCTTTAATTGAAGGAGTTCAAGATGAATCACTTGCACAAAAGCGATCGCGGCAAGTGGAAGAAGACGAGGCCCTCGCTAGAAAATTGCAGGTACTATTTTTATTAAATGAAAAATTCACTAAAATGAGCAATGGCGTACTTGTTTGTATTTAGTTTATTTATGTAAATTGAGTTATTCATTTTTACACGCAGAGTGAGATGAACGACGATATTCAAGATAAGGAAATCTTTGTTGAGGCAATCCGCAATTTCAAGCCACCAAAAGATAAAATTCCACTAACATTTCGACTTATGAGAGTGAAAGGCCTGCAACCATGGGCTAATACTAATTCTGTGTCAATAGGGGATGTGATTCAGGTGATTAGCAATGTTTCTCCATATTTGTCAGAAAAGAACTGATTTCAGATGTATTGTGTCACTTGTGGTGTGATTAATACTTGTGATTTATTATTTTTATACGGTGGTTAGGGGAATGTGTTCGTTGCTGTTCTTTCGAACTACATGGTTGACCTGGACTGGTTGATATCAGGTGAGCAACATCCATACAAGTGCGTTCCGTGACATTGGTATATATATTACACCTTTAGTACTTTTTTGTTTATTTAGAACTTCCATGTCGTAATAATGTATCTACTTATGAGTGGGTTGATTTGCATTGTGACTCAAGGCGGGGTCAAATAAAAAAAGTTAGCTTAAATGGGAACGGGTCAAACAACTTGAAACTCCCTGAGTCTATCTGTAATGCATACATATACAACCTCCTAAATCTTTTTTTTTTCTTTTGGAGATTATATATTTTTTTGGAGATTTAGATTATTTTCTTTTTTGGAAAAAGATATAGATTTTTTTTGTGGTGTAGAATGTCCAACTCTAAAGAAAATTCCACATGTTTTGGTGGTTCACGGTGAAAGCGATGGTAGGCAGGAGCATATGAAGGTTTGCATCAATCAAAATATCAAATATGAATTTGAATCATTCTGTTGGCATTCTGTTTTTTTACCTATTTATTTTTTTTTATAGAGAAACAAACCTTCAAATTGGATTTTGCACAAACCTCCATTACCCATTGCATGGGGGACACACCATTCCAAAGCGATGTTTTTGGTGTATCCTCAGGGAGTTCGAATTATCGTCCATACAGCAAACTTAATCTATGTCGATTGGAATAACAAAAGCCAGGGTTTGTGGATGCAAGATTTCCCGTGGAAAGATGACGGTTCAGATAAAGGAAATGGATTTGAATCTGATCTTATTGATTATCTTAGTGCACTAAAGGTACTATACGACTGCATCTCGACTATTGTAGATTATTTTATTTTAAATTACGTAACTAACTTTATAATAACTGCAGTGGCCTGAGTTTTCTGTTCAATTCCCTGAACGAGGCAACTTCAGCCTCAATTCATCTTTTTTTAAGAAATTTGATTACAGCAAAGCAACGGTAACCTTCGTTTCATATTTCTGTAAAGAAAGTTTGGTGTTTGTTAGTATTACTTAAATTAGTTTATTCAAACTGGGTAAATACAAATTTCAGGTAAGGTTAATAGCTTCTGTACCCGGATATCATTCAGGTTCAAATATAAAGAAATGGGGACACATGAAGATCCGTTCAGTTCTACAGGATTGTGTTTTTGATAAAGAATTCCGAAACGCACCACTTATATATCAGGTATGGAGCACATATTTTGTTTTTACTGTGGCAGTTTTGACACGTTTACTTATGAATGGGTCTATTTGGGTTATGTTTTATCTATTACAGATCAAACATGTAATACATATATATAGTTTTATATCCGGTTAACGTACAATATTCCTTAACGTACGAGCGTACGCTATGAAATTACTCACGTTGTAAAACTCAAAACCCTAATCAAGCATGTTGAAAACCATAATCACGTATGTTGAAAAGACATAATCAAGCATGTTGAAAACCATAACATGCTTAATTACATAATTATAACATGCTTCATTACCTAAGTATAACATGCGTGATTATGGCTTTTCAACATGCGTGATTGGAGTTTTGAATTTTACAACGTGCGTAATGTCACAACGTACGCTCGTACGTTAAGCAATATTGTATTTTACACTTTCACTATATATATATATATAGTGACAACTGACAAGTATAAAATACAATTTCCTTAACGTACGAGCGTACGCGATGAAATTACGCACGTTGTAAAACTCAAAACCCTAATCACGCATGTTGAAAAACAATAATCATGCATGTTGAAAAATCATAACCATGCATGATTATGTTTTTTCAACATGCGTGATTAGGGTTTTGAGTTTTACAACGTGCGTAATTTCATCACGTACGCTCGTACCTGAAGGAATATTGCACGTTAACCTTCCCCTATATATATTATATATATGTATATGTGTGTGTGTGTCTGACTATATATACGCACAAGCTAAGACGGAAACGAGTGACGTGGTTGAAAGTTTGTATATTTTTCTTAAGCATAAAACCTCCTAAATCATTTATGTTCAGAAGTTAGATAATCATCAATATGAATACAACTTTTGCACTAATGTTGTTGAACTGTAACAGTTTTCGTCCCTGGGTTCTCTAGACGAAAAGTGGATGGCTGAGTTTGCGTTCTCGATGTCATCGGGAGTGTCAGACGATAAGAAGCCTTTGGGCCTGGGGGAACCTTTAATTGTATGGCCCACTGTCGAGGATATTAGATGTTCTCTAGAGGTAATATTCATCCATATCATAGTTTATGCCCAAGGTTACAAGGGGCAATTTTGATCTAAAACAGACAAAACTGTATTGGGCTTTGTTAATAATGTGGGTTTGTAAAGGTAAAACAATATATTCAAATGGATCCAAACGGGCTAAAATTGAGAAAGGTCTTAAGAAATTACTCACCAAGTTTTGTGTCCTTTTTCTCAAAAGTTTCAAATAAGTGAAGTACTAAAGGTGATTAAAAAACTATAGCATTAAACATGGTTTTAAAAAACGCTGGAGGCGTGCGCCTCGAGGCGAAACTGCCAAAAAAACGAGTCTGAGGCGCGCCTCATGGGCTCAGAAAGGCTGCGCCTCAGGGGATATTGATAGTTGTTTTTGATATTTTTGACTTTTTGTGTCAATTTCAAGCATTTCATGTCTTTTTTATGTGTGTTTTTGATGAATCTGATGATGAAATTAGTTGGTATTATTATTTTTATAATACATATAATTTTTATATTTATTATTAATACCGCCTCGGCCTTACGCCTCGTTTCTCCTCGTGGCCTACGCCTCGTGGCCCTGTTGGTTAAAATAACCTGCTTTGACTCGTACTCGTTTTGACCAGTTACCTAACTGACCATTTCCTCTGCTCACAGTGGTGTATTAGTCTGATAATCTATTCCTGTATAGTATACAGGTTACAAAACTTATCTATGCCAAAGAAACATATGAACATGCAACTTTTGGTATTTTCTGAAATCATAATTTACAGAACCAAGTTATAATAATTTTTATAATGTTTTTTAGTCTCGTTGAGTGGGCATGCAATGAATTCTTTGTGACACTTATGAAGAGAAGATGCCACTTATGACAGTGCATGAGAATGTAGGAAATAATGTTTACACCAATGAACCTTAGCTTTTTAGTTTGTGATCTTACTTACTGTCATTACTTTTGTTTTTGTTATTTTTTATTCTTTATGTTTTCATCCAGTATTGTCTGTTGTACTTAATAGGGTTATGCAGCTGGGAGCTGTGTTCCAAGCCCTCAAAAGAATGTAGAGAAAGCATTCTTAAAGAAATACTGGGCTAAATGGAAAGCAACCCACACTGGTCGCTGGTATGAAATATGCCACAATAATGTCTGCTTTTCTACTTTTACTTCTTAAATATAATGCATTACATCAAAAATACACTTTAGGTGATTGGCCCGTTTGACCAGTTTTGCTTTTAGCTTAATCTTTTGATTTGACCTACTTGACTCACCAGGGATAAATAATAACAACCCAAATTGACTCATTCATCATCATACTCAGTAAATCCCACCAATAGCAAAACTAAGGTAGGGTTTGAGGAGGGTAAGATGTAGACAGCCTTACCTCTACCTCATAGGACTAGAGAGGCTGCTTCCAGTGAGACCCCCGGCTCCATAGTAGTTTTGCATCAAGCCTTGGACATAAGGCGCATAACTCTCGGCAAAAAGGCCAATTAGTGCATGTACCCCCCTTGTCTTTCGACTACAACGGCACTACTTGATGCATGATTAACCGTCCCCCGCTGTTAACGTTATTTTCACGAAATTTGTAAAATAACATTAAAATTAGTGCAATTTCACTTTTGCCCAACGTTAAAATGAGTTGAAATTGCTGCCTTATAATTGTAGATGCATATTAGTCAATTACTTGTGCAAGATACTGATATATTTTTTTCTATGTTCCAGTCGTGCAATGCCTCATATAAAGACATTTACTCGATATAACGGTCAAAACCTTGCGTAAGTGCCTATGAATTGGTTTAGTTCGGGTTATGTTTTATTTATATGGGTCAAAATGGGTAAAAAAATAGCTACGAAAGAAACGTGTGATATGGGCTGAAAGTCGCCCAATGTGTTCATGCGTACGACCAACATCATTTTTGTTCAACAAATTAGACTAGGATTCTTCTTTGTTATCATTTTAAGTGCATAAATTATATGTATAATTTGAACGAAAAATAGCTTAGTTTATCTATTGCTTATTGTCTTCCCATTTCTTATGCATGAGTCTGGGAATGGGACCGATGGCAATGAGCTTAATATGGATCGAAAATACCTGACGAACACAAAACAATAACAACGATTCTGGCGAGATACAACTGCACCACTCGCAAGCCTCGTTCAGCAGAATAAACTAACCCGAATTCTCGATACAGACACACCACGAGAACGAGAATTAGCGGTCCAAGATCACCTTCTAAAACCTGCCAAATCTTAGAATAGCAATGGGACAAGTTACCCTCTGGCTGCAGAGAATAAAATTTAGAAAACTCAAAAACTGATTTCTCATTTTCCAGTACATAACGAAAAAAGAAATAACTGCTAAACACGCTACCACCCACGTTTCCTACACTTGTGGAATTTCAAATTACTGTTTTGACAACTTCAAAAAGAAATAAAATAAAATAAACTGGAACTAGAAAAAATAAACAAGTAACATGCTGTGGAACAAAAACGTGGACGCTTCAACAGCAACCAAGTGTCTGGTGGATCCAATTGGGCCAAAGTTCTGATTCGGGCCTGGTGTTAAGGGGTTATGGTCCAGGTCTTCCCTATCAGGGACTATTACTTTTATACATCAATAATGTATTTCGGATTTTTTTTTCTTAAAATACAGATGGTTCTTGCTTACATCATCAAACCTCAGTAAAGCTGCCTGGGGAGCACTTCAGAAAAACAACACTCAGCTGATGATTCGTTCATACGAGGTATTTCATACTATTTGGTGGCCAAATGAGTAATTTTGTATCTTCAAACTTGTAATGAATAAGATTTCTCGGGATGTTTTCTAATATTGTTTGTGAGGTTACTTATTTATACATAATACGAAGCTATGAAAAAAATTATGTATTTAAACAGCGACACATAATCATAATCAGAGTTGGATATGTTTACTTGTGCCACATAAGCAATTTTTCCTCTGTTTTAGGTCATCTGTTACACAAAATGGTAGATTTACATGTTAGGTAAATTCAAACCAGTGTCCAGTTTAGTACATTTTGGTGCAGTTAACCCTAAGAAGAAATACGTTAAACAAACTAATTGCTATTTTGATGCAATATAAGCCGCGTTCCCATATCCTAAAATTACTAAATTACCCTTGCAGCTTGGAGTGCTGTTTTTACCTTCTTCAACCAGCCATGCTCATGTATTTTCTTGTACTGAAAGTGGGAGCACATCAGAGGTAAAATGTTTGTTTCCGTCTTTTATGTTTCTTCATTTTCAATAAAGAATATTGTTTTTCTTTTTCACAACGGTTATATAAATATTCACGTTTCGTTCAGAATAAATATTCCGGTTCCTCTTTGAAAACTCATGAAGCAAAAAGAACAAAACTTGTAACACTGGCTTCGCCACATAGCAAGAAAATGCATCTGCCCGATGTGGTTACTTTGCCTGTGCCGTATGAGGTCCCCCCAGCGCGTTACTCTTCTGAAGGTAATGAGTTCTCATAACTAATTTAGAATTTTATTGAATAAAATATATATTGATAAAAAGGAAACCGGTTGTCAATCTTTACAATGCATAAAGCCTCCTAAATCATATCATTAAAAAGGTTATAATATCGTTGATGTAATATAGTTTCCGATATCGTATTGTACAAATCAACTCGCTTTTTGTTAATATTAAATTTATTGTTTACCATGCAGATGTTCCTTGGTCGTGGGACAAACAATATAAGAAGCGGGATGTTTTGGGTCAAGTTTGGCCCTAAAAATGTTGCTTTTTATTATGTATATATTCATTTTTAGGATGAATTAGAAGCCGAAGCGCTCCGGTTATTAGTTTGAGAAATGGGTATTGTTTTCTTTGGTGGTTACAACTTGTTTTTCTGTATTAGCAGGTGGTTTAGGAATGATAACAGTACTTTTAGGTGTTCTTAGGAGCTTCTTGTAAGCAAACTTGCCACCCAAGAGAACTTGTCGAGTTCGGTTACAGGTTAGCTAACTGTCTAGAAGTACGAGTGTTAAAAATACATCTAGAAGCACCCTTCTTGATCCTAAACAAACCTATTTCACATAAAATTTTGTCGAAGTAACTATCAATGTTTATGAACGCCCTGCATGCATAGCATTTCCTTTCCACGCTTGCTAGTAAGTCACAGCATTAATCTCGTAGGGTTGGCATAGAAACTTTTATCCAGAAAGCTTGTATTTAAAAAAGAAAAAATATTGTGAACAATGCATGTTTTTCTTCATTACAAACCACGTTTTATTAAATCACGTTCACTCCTAAGCCGACAAAATATTATTTGGTATAATAAGTTCTAGTTAAGTGCCTTCATCTCATTAATCTTTTGGCCTTGCTTTGTTTTTCTTTTATGTTGTTTTTTCCCTTTTTTTAGATTCTTCATATTCTTGATATTTTCATACGTATTTATATTTATTTATATATACTACAAACTACATGGAGAGGAATAGTTACTGGTCCATATACCCGTGTAAATTTACAGTTTTGTCATTTGTTTTGTTTTTCTTTTCTCCAGCCAAAATACGAATTTGCCCTCCGTTCAAATTTACAGTTTTGCCATCGTTTTTGTTTTTTTTTTCACTGTCAAATTACAATTTTGCCCCAGTGTAAAATTACAGTCATGCAATCGTCTTAGTTTTTTTTGTTTGACAAAACTATATGATGGCAATGAGCTTCTTACTGGATCGAAATACCCGCTGACCAAAGACAGAATTATAACGCCTCTACGAGCTACAAACACCACCCGAGAGCTTCGTTGGGCAGAGTTTCTAACCCGAAATTCTCGATGCAGTCCCACCACGAGATTCTGAATTAGACTTCCAAGATCACCTTCTAATTTCCTGCCAGAAAATTAGAATAGCAAGGAACAAGAATATCCTCAAAGTGCAGAGAATGTTTTTTAAGGAAAGAGTAAATTACAAGTATTGTCCTTTATGTTTACACCAAATTGCAGGCGATGTCCTTTGCCTTTAAATTTGACGAGTTTTGTCCTTAACTCTAAGTCCCAAAACTACCAATCGGATATCAAAATCACAATCAAAAGTGCGGAATACCAATGAAAGTGCGATGAACAAGAACGACAATGATTGAATTAGGATCAAAGTGCACACGGGTTCTAAAGAACCGTCTGGTACACCCAACACAGAATTCGAAAACTGACAAGAAGAACAATAATGAACAGCTACCCTAAAATGACACAGGCTCACTCTATTTATAGTTACATAGGGTGACCTAGTTACAGACTGGGCCAGACCCACATGCACATTCTTGACTAAACAAACCCAAATCACTTAATTAACCCACATGGCTTATTCCAATACCATCTAACCCACTAGAAGACTAAGCCCAACAGCCTATAATTGTGTTTGATAAAGATAAGCGTAAACCTACTCAATTATATGGCCTTACAATATCCCCCTAAGTTTATGCTGTCTTTATCAAACTGTTGTCAATATCATGTCTCTATGGGAAGATACTTCATCTTTTCGTCTTCAAACTTGGTCTCTTTGTTCTTCTTAATCATGACCAGCTTTGCTTGAAAATCTTGTTGAAAAGAATGCAAGAGGAGGATTCTAAGCAACTCTTTTCTTTGTCAATGTCTTCTCTTTCAAGCAGGTTCACAGGTACTTCTTTAATTGTACTATCACTGTCAGATGATAACTCGTATCTGGTTCTTCTGACTCAGGTACATCTTGCTATTGTGATGCGTCATGTTTTGTCAGCAACCAACAACATCTCAACCTTCAACAACCCATGTTTCTTGATTTAAATCAAATTCTGCACATGCTCAGAAATTCATAAGCAACATTTCTAAACAACAGAGGGAAATACCACATGAACACTTGGTACATCCAAGTATTTGTACCCGGATTTCATAATTCAAATTTCTTTCAACTCATGATGATCAATCAAATCTTCAAGAATGGTTAAAAAATTTTAATAAAACAAATAAGCACTCTATTTTTGGATTTTATAAAAACTAACAATATAAACTAAAACACAAATAAACAAAGAAACTAATATACAATTACAATGGGATCAAATCACAGTGTTTCGGACCAGACTACACTTATCAACACTGATTTACTTTGGATGATCCGAGCGATTGCCAGTATGTTTGACCACTTAAACTTATCTCCTTAGGCCTTTTTCATAAAATGGTCTGCAACTGATTTATCATGTTTTTCAATTCAATTAATATGAACACTCAATTTAAATCACAATCAAATCCTGGAATTTTAATCAGAACACACTATCATACATGCAGTTTCCCTACCACATATTTCACAAGCCCGTTCTAGGATTCTGAAACCTTGACTGGGACTGGATTGAGAAGAGAACAGTTGAGATCATTTGCAGAGATGGATGTAATATACAGATCAAACGAGTTTTCTTTGTTTGATATAGGTTTTTCGGGTTCCTTTTGGGCACTAGAGGGCCTCTTTTGGGTGTAATTGATCTATAGCGCGACAATGTATAGCTAGGTCTTTGCTCACGCAAAACAAATGAGATACACGAGTTGGCCAGAAAAGATTTCAGAACTAGAACAAAATTGTGTGTATCAGGACGTCACACACGTATTCAAATAGCCATGTCCTAATTCCAAGTGAAGTTCTTTCCTGAGGTCATAGAATAATATTAGTGTTCTACACAGAACCAGTCAAAGGGTCTAGCCATCAGGATAAAGCCTACCAACATATCGCTCTAGAGTCAGACCATTTCAACATTGGTCTTACATGAGTCAGCCTACCAACATATCATCCTCCTTTTCAAATCTCAATTTGGCCAGCTCAAGCCTGAACTCCTTAACCGAAAAATTTTGTCCTTCTTGGTTTATCCATCTCCATGTATCCGACCTATTACTGAGCCTAACCTGTGAAAGCGAACTCAACATGTTTCTTAGTTGGGTCTGTTCCAGACTTGAACTAGGGTACCTGCTGTAGTCCCACCTCCAATCCAAACTATTGCCACCGGGTACAACCTTATCAGCGACGATACAACATTTATCTTTAGCTAGGCTGAATAAATCTTGGTAGACGTCTTTGAAGGCACTATTTCCACTCCAAATGTCAGCCCAAAACCGAACAACCCATTGCATCATATGTATGAAAACTACCCAAACATCAAACTTAGCCAAAGGCTTTAAACATTCATATACACATGATGATTTCAAGCATCTATTAACATGAAAATAACTTCAATTCCTCATATCATACAAAACCCATTTCATGGTAAGTATGATCATGTACTCAATCTCATAATTTGTTCAACTTTCTTCCTATTACTATCATGCATGATGATTCTAAACACAAGTATACCATCCACTTCATCATAGAATCAAAACCCACTTCATAATCTACTTATTAATCACTTACAAGTAATCTTACATCAAATATTTCATAACTTCATTACGTCTAACGAAATCAAGCATATATACACTTAATTTCATCCTTGGATCATAATCCAACAACTTAATTGCAATTATTCTACTTATCTCAAATCATGACTTTCACCAATCTAGGTTTTTAAACATACATTATGATCCCCTAGTCTAGGTGACCGATAATTCATGCTCATGCATGAGTTTGAGCTCCAATTTCCCTTTCAATTTGATGGAATTTGATGAACTAGGGTTGTTCCCGTTTTTTTTACCTGATGACCGACATACACACACACAATATGTGTGTGTTATGTCTAATTTTCTCGTTTTAAAAACATGAGTTTCCTTTTTAACAGTTTAGGTCCCTCAAGTTTAGTTTTGTTTAAACCTCCATACAACACTCACTAACAATTAGCCATTATTATAACTAGGTTTAGATATTCCTTGTCAAATTACTTAAATTTGGGGTGTTACAACCCAATTCAATTTAAGTCCCACTCACCCGAGCCTTTTATAAACTTTTACTTACTACAAAGTATTTGTTCACTTTAATTAGCGTTAGCTTTGATTATTTAAAATCCTAACGCTTATTCCGGTCAACTTTTACCACTGATAATATTTTACTCATCCTTTAATATTAACGGAGTTTAATTACTAAACCCGTTTTTGGGGTGTTACAAGTCTACCCCCCTTAAAGAGGCTTCGTCCCCAAAACCTTTCTTATGTAGTTCATTGGGTTAGACCTAACGAACTTAGTTTTGTTTTCACTTGAGTGTTGCTCATATCTTTAATTATTCAATAATCATACCAGGAAAATATGGTTGTGTCCTTCGGGCTCCAAGGTGGTGCCCGATTCTCTTCTTGCTCTTTTTCTTGGTTGGCATCTTATCTCTCTGGTCAAGCCTTATCATAGGCCATATCGTATGCGCCTTTTATGTGTAAGGCCTCATGAGCCATTACCTTTATCTTGTATCCTTCGTCTTTATCGTTTTCTTGATCGAGTCGCCATTTGGCCACTCGATCATATAAATCTGTCAATATGCTCATTCCACGCAAATCCTATAATAATAAGCGCATTAAAAAAAGTCTTAAATTTAAATTTGACCTTGACCGGTCTTACCAGTTAAACTTATCAGTCACCGGTTACCTTGTACCCCATCGCTCAGGTATAACGACATTGCCTTCTCGAGGCTTACAAGTATTTATGATCCCAATCACATAGCTTGTGTTACAAGGAAATCATATACTATGTTATTTTTCTTGACCGTGATTGCATATCGTCATGTTTAAGTTTATATCAACCTTTTTGTCTTCGCAGATTTTCTTTTCGAATTTATCGTATTGCACCTATTGGTATCAAGACTTGTTTCTATTAATATTAACCATTTCCTAATCCACCTCATACTATTTATATTTGTTTAAACGTTGTTTCTAACTAAATCCGAATTTTAGTTCAACGTTTTCTTTTTAACTTATGTCAATTATTCGTAGCAATAAATTGACAACCAAGCATTTCTTTTTTACTGTTCTTATTTTTTGCGGGAAATCGTAACCGGTTCCCTCGCTTTGTCCGAGCGACCCATAAGTTCTATCATTTAGCGTCGTAGGCTATTTCTCTAGGCTTTCACCTCTTTAAGGTGAGGCCTCTAGGGTTCATTCCTCTTGATTCGTGACCCGAAGGTCATTTTGGTCCCGTAGACCTTAACACTACTTATAACCCGAAGGTCAGGGTGATCCGTATACCATTTATGTGTTGCATTCACTTGCCGGACCTATTACCCGTTCCATCCCAATTGGGTGATGGTCACTTGCGCCTAAGCCTGTCGTAAGGGTCAAGTGGTATTGACCACTCGTCACCACCGAGCCAACACTACCATTTTTAGTAGCAACCACCATTTTTGTGCATGTTGCCTACGACATCCATTTTCATACACAGATGGGACACCATCTGATGGTATTCGCGCCCGCCCGCGTGATCGTAGTCCATGACTAGATCGTTTTCTATTCGGATAATCCTTCCGCTTCTATGACTTCGTACGTCATTTATGCGTCGGTTAGTTCCATGCTTCCCGTTACACGACTTGCGTTTATGTTTATCTTCAATTACATCTCATTTTCCCAGGCTCGTTATTCTAATTTATCGCGCTCCCGTTACCCGGTTTGCACTTACTTTTTTGCTACAACTCATCACCGAGTCTTTTATTCAAATATTTAACGCTCCCGTTACCCGGTTTGCGTTTTCTTTCTATTGATTCATGTCCCATTACCCGGGCTCGTTATTCTAATGTAATACGCTTCCGTTACCCGGCTTGCGTTTACATTTACTATCAAGCATTATACTTTATTCAACCCGTTTGACTTGTTCGTGTGAAATCCATCACTTATGAACAATCAAACCTTATTCTTTATTCAACCCGTTTGACTTGTTTGTGTGAAATCCATCACTTATGAACAATCAAACTTTATTCTTTATTCAACTCGTTTGACTTGTTCGTGTGAAATCCATCACTTATAAGCAATCAAACATTATTCTTTATTTGACCCGCTTGAGCTCCCTTTTAATTCGTCCTATTAGCCTCGTCTTTACTACATCTGACGTAAATGTGCTCATTATAAGAAGTTCATGGTATCATGTGTTTACTACTTACTTGGCCAGGGTAAGCAATCAACACATGGTACGCATGACCTTATTATAATTATCACATTACTTCCCATGTAAGTAAATCCTCGATTCATTTCCATATTTATAATTTTATTTGGTAAAACCTTATTTAATTGTTATTTAACAATTATTAGTTCTACCATTTTCATCTCAAATCATATAGAATGTTTTCCTTTCTTTATAAAACTTTTATGCAATCACATTCGTTAATGTGATCGTTACTTTTCCTCGATAGAATCTTATTGATAATGTCTACTTGGATGGTCACTCCCATTCAAGTTTCTAAATCTGAATTCTTTTATTGTTTTGTTATTCATGATTTGTGAATAACGTGTATTTCCACCTAATTTCTCTTGGAAACATCATCCTGTAGAGGTATCCTATCTAGGTTTCCAAGTTTTATATTCCCATATGCAACTGTCAGTCACTATGTATTTGTTGCATATTACTATTTGTACAATAAATTTAAAACGTGCACCTGGTAGATACTCGCCCCAATGGGCTTTCATTGCCGTTTGACCTTTATTCGATATCGTTACATGATTTAGGTCCTTGGTTAGCATGCTCTACTTGTCCTACTTCGGACCGTTCCATCGTTATATCCGTAAATCATTAAACTCTCGCCATCTTTAGATGCGAGCGTCCTTTAACTAAAACGTTCACAAAATATTAGTAACATTGAAATTAATAAGCACCCGTACTAGAATACAAGGTTTTCTACAATACTTGTTAATACAAGTAATTCACTATTTATACCGGTCTTTTACCAATTTATTTGAGGAAACGTGTGTTCACACGATAGCCCTATGTGTTGTTTACAACAGTTTTAACTATTCTAGACAAATAATATTTGTAATAGCTTATCGGAAGTCTTGATCAAGCCTTGAACCGAACACATTTACTCTTAACCTTGAGCTCTGATTACCAACTCGTAAGACCCATGCTTATATAACTAGGAATTTATAAAAACTTTTGCTTTTTATAAAATGAATAATGCAATAAACCTTCATATAAAGTTACAGGTTTAATAAATAGTTTTCATAAAAGTTAAAACATTTCAACATGTTGTCGTTGATTAGTTTCGTAAACAACTAATCATAATGCGGAAGCTTGAACTTTGATCGTGTTCGGTTCTTTGTTGAGCTTGATCATCATCCGATACTTCAAATTATTACCTACATTTCATAAATCATGAAATACGTTAGTTATATGGAGTTTATAACTAATCTAGATAAGCCCGAAAGCTCAAAACAACGAAAACAACAAAGTTCACAAATACCCCGCCATAAGCTACGGCTTTGTGCCATAGCTTACGGCCTGATGATGCTGCATTCAACGACAGCTGCTAGCCGTAAGTTATGGCTGGCCACCGTAGCCTACGGTTGGCTACTACAACATTTCTCTAGTTTGCCTTTTTGTTACGAAAACTTCCGTAACTTTCTGAATACTTATCCGTTTTACGCGAAACTTGTTTCTACGAGTTCGTAAAACATTTGCCCACATTCTTAACTTATAAACCCATGACCTAGATTTATAAATTTAAATCGTATGCTAACGGTACTAATTTATATATAAACAAATATTTGACCCGTTTACATAATTAAATAAACGAGCTTATATATTTACATCTTTTTCGCAAGATCATCCTTTTTATGAATATACCCCGTTACCCGGGGTATTATCCTTATATTTTACGCATCCGTAGTCCGTTTTGTGCGTATACTTGACCCGTTATGGGAATTTAAGCACTTAGACTTAATTCATCCGCATTTCTCCTTACCCCTTATTCCCACTCTATAATCTTTATTCATGTATCATCACAACTTCAATTGTGATGCGTCATGACAGGAAAATCATTATATTCCCCATTCTACCCTCGAGTTTGACACATTTATGAAAATGACCCACTATGTAGCTTTAAGCCAAAATGGTTTAAGACTTCCACTGTATTCTATTGTCACACCCCAACCGATGGCGGAATCATCGGGGCGCGGCACTAGAGGAATCAGATTGCTCAAGAGAATCCATAACAACTATTTTGCGACAGTATTTAATGCGTTCATTATCCCATACTAATAAACAATTACAATCACATAAGCTGTCACGAATTTCCTGTTCTCTCAAACAATTCAAATCCGACAACCTAGATTTTAGGTGTGTTTCTAGACTTCCTAGCTTGATTTGATGTAGACTGCGACTAATCCTGCAACATATGTTAAAATAATGTCAATACAAAAGTATTGGCGAGTATACAGGTTTGATATGTAATAGTGTAATAGATAAAAGCTGCGAATTTCCACATACATAAACGTAATACACGACATATATACTCACAAAACTGATACTACCAGCTAAAGTCCTCGAGCTGCGATTGCTAAACTAGACCCCGTCGGGCGCAATAGTGCTATACTAGTCATGGTGGGACGTCGCGAGTATAAGTCCTAGCACATATGTAACTAGCATCACGTATAACTATGCACGAAAGTCATTCGTAAGTGATAAGTAGTTTAAGCATTTGATGTATTTCGATTTGATAGCAACGTATGTTACACCCAAAAGTGCAAAAGCAAAAAGGGTTCAAGTATACTCACAGTCGGTGTTCGGCAAGCAAACACAACTTGATTGGATTGATGGGAGCGCGTCTGAGGTTAGCCTGGTTACAGTTTGATAGCGTAAGCGTCGAACAGTGCGTTAAACGGTGGCGAGTGAACCAAGTGTCGAATGGTAATCCGATCGGATGGCCAGTCGACCGGGTGGCAGTCCGTTCGGATGGTCGCCTTGGTTGGTGATGAGGTGTTTGCGTATGATAGTTTGCCTTTTGAAGTTTTCGTTGTAGCATTTTGAAGACAGAGAAGTATCTCTACCCTTCAGGTCGGTCGATCGAACGGCCGGTATATCGGGTGGCAACTCGATCGGGTGGCTGTTCGATCGGACGGTGATCCGATTGGCAAGACACTTTGGTTGATGATAAGCTCACAGCAGACTGGTCACTCGATCGGGTGGCAGTCCGATCGGGTGACAATCCGTTGGAACTGATGTGCAATGAAGATTTGTAAAACGTTTAAGTATTGAGGATCCAAAGTCAGCCGATCGGATGGTCGTTCGATCGGACGGCAATCCGATCGGATGACAATCCGTTCGTCGTTCAGATCTTTGAATGTTTGAAAATTGTTTAAGTCTTGATACCAAGTGCAATCCGATCGGATTGCGGGTCGATCGGGTGGCAGTCCGATCGGACGGTAATCCGATTGGACGGCAATCCGTCCCGCAGCCTGATCATTTCACAACTTGTTTATTTTGTTAAGTTTCTGCGATTTGATCGAGACAGTATGACTACGAGCTAAACAATGGAAACTCCACCGAGTCCAAGTTATCGGATCGGATGGGAATCACCCCGTCCGATCAGTTAACTGTTCTCGACGGTTATTCGTGTTCAACACGATAAACCGGTCATCTCGTTGATAGGAACCAGTTCTCAAACTGGCACTTCACTAGAGACAGAGTAGAAGGTCTGTACGAGCTCTGTTGCTACCGGTTTTGAGTGAAAAGTTAAGAAAGTTTGAAGAAAAGCTTAGAAAGCTTAGATTCGGCTTAGATTTAGGTAAGATTAGTGTTTATACACCGTTGAATCTATCAGATCTGAACTGTTCTTGATGAGATGAGGTCACACTTCATTGTTTCTAAGAACTCCATGATGACATCACCTTAGAACGGCTCAAATCCAAAGATTTAACGGTGAAAAAGTGAGAGTTGATGACGAGAAAGATGAAGGAGTGTGTGTAGATCATAGAAGTACAATATTCAGGGTGAAAACTTACAAGAATCGTGGGAAATCGAGTGAAAATGGCATGAAGGCGTCTGGTCGAGCGAGGGCAGTCACATCAACTGTTGTTGATGTGACAAGTGGGGTATTTATAGGCAAGGAGGAGGAGAAAGGCGGTGCAATGAATCGGATCGGACGACTGTCCGATCGAGCGACACCTCGATCGGGTGGCTAGCCGATCGGATGGTAGTCCGATCGGATGGCCATCCGATCGATCGGTCAGTCGATCGGTGGCATCCGACGAGTTGTGTTTCGGTGTTTCGATGAGCATTGCGATGGTTTTGGTTACACATTTTCATATATATATATATATATATATATTTATTTATTATAATTAATCACAAAAGGTCGTACATACGTATTTACATTACCCAGTTTGCGTTGCGATAGTCGGGTTTCATTTCGAGTTTGCGTTACTTGCGACACATCACGGCTATCGAGGAGGGTAGAATAGGTCCTCACTCAACGTCATCGTGAGTGTTAGTATGTGCGATGAGACGTGTTATGCTACAATGATCAACGGGGTACTACCCACTCGTATTTCCATCATCGTCACGACGGTCGGTGGGGTAGTATGCACTCGTAGAGTCATTGTTAGCTCTAATGTTTGCGTTAATGTATTATGCGAAAATAGCGTTGTAATAGTGTAGTATGCGACGCAGTTACATTATGATCTGAATCTCTGGTGCTAGGCGTAACGAGTGTAGCGATTAGTAACAATGCACGAACGTGTGGGTTGTTACAGTCTCCCCTGCTTTAGGAAATTTCGTTCCGAAATTAATCCACAAGAAGGGTTGTGAAAGTTGATGCGAATAAGGGTAGCGATAAAACGTCAATATAAGCGAGGGGTCGATTGAGATTCGACGAGCGTGGGCGACGAGTTAAAGCGATTCGTATAACCAAAAGCGATAACACACACAGAAAGGCGATTCGCAAGCGTTTACAATTTTCGAAAAGTCAGTTAATTTGAAAAACTTGATTAAGAAAATTCCTCTCACAGTGCGGCGTTAACTGTATCGATGTTCACACCAGCGCTATGAGGAGGGTTTTGTTGGGTTACTAAAAGATTTTAAAGTGTTTAAAACTCGTTTTACGAAATTTTCTCATCACATGGCGTTTACTTGAGTCGATTGTCACACCAGTGTTATAAGAAAATCTCGTTTCGTACAAAGGTTTTTAGAAAATTTTATAAGGGAAATCTTTGTTTTCACAAAGGTTTTAAATAATATCAAGATTTTAAAATTTGAAGTCGGCCCCGCATGGCACCTTCCCATGAAAGTTCGACAATACGGCTAACACACTTATATATAGGAAGTACCAGCGGCGTATCCACCATGTTTTAGCCACATGGTTTCCGTCCCGTGAGGCAGTGTCATGTGTGTCGACACAGTACCGATAGAGCTCGATTCCCTCGGTCCAAGCGAAAGAGGTTCGGGCCAAGTGTAAGAGAAATATTGAGCGAACTGAGCGATGAGGTCGTTTACGAACTCAGTTCAGCAATGCAAGCGAGAGGGATGGCGATATGCGATAAGCGAAAAGCGATGAGCGATAGCGACAACCGTCGAGCGATAAGCGACGATTGTTGCAATGCCAGCGATGGTGATATGCGCGATTAATGCGATTCCATTGGATTGGATTGGATTGATCAACACCACAAAATTCAATTAACAATAGACCTCACATGGCCTTTTCCACGAAAGTCTGCCGATATGGTTAAATCACTTATATATAGGAAGTACCAGCGGCGTATCCACCATGCTTTAACCATATGAGTTTCGTCCCGTGAAGCGAGGTCATGTGTGCTAAATTTAACACAGATAACACAAATAACGGTAAGCGATAGCGATACCGATAAGCGACGAGCGATTGATCAATACACAGCAAGCGATACAGCGATGCACACAATAAGCGATAGCGATTCACATAATAGGCGATAGTGATTGCGAGATAGATTTTAGCGATAAAGCGATTTAATTAGCTTCGGATAGAATCACAAATTTTAACTATCGTTGTGCCCCACATGGCATCTTTCCATGAAAGTTTGCTAATATGGCTAAAACACTTATATATAGGAAGTACCGGCGGCGTATCCACCATGTTTTATTCATACTAGATCCGTTTCGTGAATCGATGTCATGTGCGCCAACATACACAAGTAGCGATAAGTGTTAGAAGCGATAAGCGATGAGAGTATCGAAGTGATGAGATCGATAGATGCGTTAAGCGTTAAAGTGTTGCGAGGGTGATGTGCGTTAGATTCCAGCGAAATTGCGATTGAGTTGCGATTAAAGACTTACGACCAGTCTTGCGTCGATGCAATTGCCCTGCGGGGGTAGACTCTCCAGAGTCCAATGATGAGGCATTTGCATTGCGTTTGCAGACTTACGACAAGTCTCACGATGATGCGATGTAATTGTTACGCCTTGCGACTGAGCGTAGTGTGTCGAAAATAACCATAATAGTATAGGTCTAAATAACGTTCAACTCCACGTGGCACTTTCTTCACGAGACTTTGGTAGTACAGCAAAGCATACCCTGCTTTACCCCTACTACTTGCATCCCGTGAATAGATGTTGCACTTTGTTGACATGGTCAAGACGCTTATATATAGGAAGTACCAGCGGCGTATCCACCACGCTTGACCATGCTTTTAACGTTATGGCACCATTAGAATGCACTACGATCTCCGTGCACTGACCAAAATAATCCCGTGTGCACCCGTGATTAGTCGTTCCTTGCACGTTTATCGTACCTTATTCTAAGAGTGTAGTGAGGGTAAAACACATTATATCGTGATATAATATATAGCATGTGTGTGATTCCAGATTAAGTGCGATGACGAGAGAGGAAGCGAGAGATAAATAGAGTCAACATTGCGTCGAGAAATAGAACAAATTCAACACATAAAAGAAACTAACGGCGAAAATCGTAGCATTACAACAACATTGGAAGCATGACAAATGTTGCTGTGGAGGACTTTTGCGGAGACTGGGATCGTTGCTGAGGTTCCTCAAGTCTGCGGCCCCGTGCGGCAGTGCTGGGTAAGATGACCATACCAGTTGCAATTTGCGCAAAAGCGACAGTTAGCTTCTGGCGGGTGATGATACGTACACATGAGACACAGGGGATGAGTTCCGTTGTAGTCGCACTTTAAGTGAACTGGAACTGCTTGAAGAGGTTCTGGTTGCGACAGTTCAGTTATTGAAGAGTTTGGGCTCATGGTCTTCCGTTTGCGGCTGGGCTGAGCTTCCTGAAATGGTGCGTTGTCGTCGGAGGATTCGTCCGAGGACTCACTTAAAGAATTGTTGGTAGAATCTTCTCAGGAATTATCAGAAGAATCAATGATGATTGCTTGATGAGCTTGTTTGACAAGATTCTTGGAGAAGAATCCGTCCGAGACTCGTTTTTCGTTGATTTCTGCGGCTAAGCGGTAGGTTTCTTCGAGGGTAGCAGGTCTTGCAGCTTCGACAAAATCTCCCCCACCTTCAGGTAAGGCGCGAATGTACTTCGTGATGGCTTTTTCTGAAGTGCTGACTTGACTTGGGCAGATTATGATAAGCTGTTTAAACCTTGCAGTGTAGCCAGCATTGTCACCTTCGATTTGCTTGGTTTCCCAAAATTCGTCTTCTAGCTTATGGACTTCGTGGGGAGGGCAGTACTCTTTCTTCATGAGCTCTTTCAGCTCATCCCAAGAGAGAGCGTAAGCTGCGGAGATCCCACATTTGTTACGTTCGGCGGTCCACCAGTCGAGTGCTCGCGATTGAAATACTCCGGTAGCGCAAGTAGTACGAAAACCATCGGGACACCCACTCTAACGAAGGGTAACTTCGATAGAATCGAACCACTGGAGTAGTTGGGACACACCTCCTTCACCCGTGAACTCCATCGGGCCACAGGCTTTGAAGTGTTTGTAAAGGAAAGCAGATTGCGACGCTTCTGTCTTAGAGTCTTCCGGGGTTCGATAGTTGCTGAGAGAGTGCACTCGAGCGACAATTTGAGGAACGACCTTGGCCACTTCCTTGACCACAAGTGAGGCAATCCTCTTCTCGGCGCTTCGTTTGGCTCTTCTCCTAGCTGTTTGTCTCGAAGTAAAGTCGTTGGAAGACATCTAGACAGAGAGAGAGAGATTTGGAGTGAGATTCGCTCATAATGATTTTGAGTTTGCGATGCGATTGAGCGCGATCAAAACTTGTTGCGAGTAATATAATAGACTTCACATAGAAGCCACATAGGAGACACGAAATTCCTAGATTCCCACACAATTGATTTGTTTGCATATATATAATTAGTTGTAGCTTATACTCGTACACATACATGCCGGTATAGAATGCGCGAGGACGCGATGCAGAGAGTGAGAGTGAGAGCGAGGACGCAATATTAGTTTTGTTGCGAACATTCGGTTTTCGTTTCAGATTGCGATGGCTGTGCGAGTCATGCGTTTATAAACCAGGGAGCGAAAATTGATAAATCGAGAAATCGATAAAGCGTAAAGTTTTAAATCGTAAACACATAAGCGTAAATAGGTTCCATAAAGCGTAACAATCGGCGAGTCGTATGCTAGAAAAATAGATAGAATGCCTCGGGTGTTTAGGCGTCGACTGCCCAAGGTAACCCAACTATACCCAACAAGTTTGTGCACGCGCGTCATGGCACTCGTCTTCTTAGTCATTGCGTGGCTTGAGTTATCGTCATAGTCGAGTCCTTGGTGAGAGATATTTGAAAACCATTTCGTTGAGAGTGGAACGGTTTATTAAGATACGGGTTTCACCCCTGACTTAATAACTTCGCTCCTAACTGTGGTTGTGCTCTTCGAATAAATTCGGGAGTTCCACTGGATTTTGAATTGGAGACTTTTGTTGAGATATGGATGTCACTCCTAGCTCAACAGAAGTTCTCGTGCTAGAAATTGCGCTGAGTGAGCGATCTTATCGAGAGTTCTTGGTTTTCACACCTGATCTCGACTGGATCACTCGGTTGTGTTATGCGAGTATTTTCAAAATCGTGTGTATTGCGTTGGCCTTAGGAAAGGCTAAGTAACATTCCAGCCTCAGGAAAGGCTCTTCGCGTGAAGTTGTAGTATGCGGTGTTCACGCGAAGTAGTAGCTTTTAGCGAATTCGAACGAGAGTATCAAGTAGGCCCGTGCAATTCTTACTGGGTTCACACGAGTCGGCTCGTTGGTACTTAGACTATAGACTAGGTCGTTTCTAAGACATCGTCCCGGACTAGGTCAAGTCTTGCCTAATTCCCTATAGTTATGGCTCTGATACTAATCTGTCACACCCCAACCGATGGCGGAATCATCGGGGCGCGGCACTAGGCGAATCAGATTGCTGAAGAGAATCCATAACAACTATTTTGCGACAGTATTTAATGCGTTCATTTTCCCATACTAATAAACAATTACAATCACATAAGCTGTCACGAATTTCCTGTTCTCTCAAACAATTCAAATCCGACAACCTAGATTTTAGGTGTGTTTCTAGACTTCCTAGCTTGATTTGATGTAGACTGCGACTAATCCTGCAACATATGTTAAAATAATGTCAATACAAAAGTATTGGTGAGTATACATGTTTGATATGTAATAGATAAAAGCTGCGAATTTCCACATACATAAACGTAATACACAACATATATACTCACAAAACTGATACTACCAGCTAAGTCCTCGAGCTGCGATTGCGATTGCTAAACTAGACCCCGTCGGGCGCAATAGTACTATACTAGTCATGGTGGGACGTCGCGAGTATAAGTCCTAGCACATATGTAACTAGCATCATGTATAACTATGCACGTAAGTCATTCGCAAGTGATAAGTAGTTTAAGCATTTGATGTATTTCGATTTGATAGCAACGTATGTTACACCCAAAAGTGCAAAAGCAAAAAGGGTTCAAGTATACTCACAGTCGGTGTTCGGCAAGCAAACACAACTTGATTGGATTGATGGGAGCGCGTCTGAGGTTAGCCTGGTTACAGTTTGATAGTGTAAGCGTCGAACAGTGCGTTAAACGGTGGCGAGTGAACCAAGTGTCGAATGGTAATCCGATCGGATGGCCAGTCGACCGGGTGACAGCCTGTTCGGATGGTCATCCGATCGGATGACCATTCGATTGGATTGTCGCCTTGGTTGGTGATGAGGTGTTTGCGTATGATAGTTTGCCTTTTGAAGTTTTCGTTGTAGCATTTTGAAGACAGATAAGTATCTCTACCCTTCAGGTCGGTCGATCGAACGGCCGGTCTATCGGGTGGCAACTTGATCGGGTGGCTGTTCGATCGGACGGTGATCCGATTGGCAAGACACTTTGGTTGATGATAAGCTCACAGCAGACTGGTCACTCGATCGGGTGGCAGTCCGATCGAGTGACAATCCGTTGGAACTGATGTGCAATGAAGATTTGTAAAACGTTTAAGTGTTGAGGATCCAAATTCAGCCGATCGGATGGTCGTTCGATCGGACGGCAATCCGATCGGACGGCAATCCGTTCGTCGTTCAGATCTTTGAATGTTTGAAAATTGTTTAAGTCTTGATACCAAGTGCAATCCGATCGGATTGCGGGTCGATCGGGTGGCAGTCCGATCGGACGGTAATCCGATTGGACGGCAATCCGTCCCGCAGCCTGATCATTTCACAACTTGTTTATTTTGTTAAGTTTCTGCGATTTGATCGAGACAGTATGACTACGAGCTAAACAATGGAAACTCCACCGAGTCCAAGTTATCGGATCGGATGGGAATCACCCCGTCCGATCAGTTAACTGTTCTCGACGGTTATTCGTGTTCAACACGATAAGCCGGTCATCTCGTTGATAGGAACCAGTTCTCAAACCGGCACTTCACTAGAGACAGAGTAGAAGGTCTGTACGAGCTCTGTTGCTACCGGTTTTGAGTGAAAAGTTAAGAAAGTTTGAAGAAAAGCTTAGAAAGCTTAGATTCGGCTTAGATTTAGGTAAGATTAATGTTTATACACCGTGGAATCTATCAGATCTGAACTGTTCTTGATGAGATGAGGTCACACTTCATTGTTCCTAAGAACTCCATGATGACATCACCTTAGAACGGCTCAAATCCAAAGATTTAACGGTGAAAAAGTGAGAGTTGATGACGAGAAAGATGAAGGAGTGCGTGTAGATCATAGAAGTACAATATTCAGGGTGAAAACTTACAAGAATCGTGGGAAATCGAGTGAAAATGGCATGAAGGCGTCTGGTCGAGCGAGGGCAGTCACATCAACTGTTGTTGATGTGACAAGTGGGGTATTTATAGGCAAGGAGGAGGAGAAAGGCGGTGCAGTGAATCGGATCGGACGGCTGTTCGATCGAGCGACACCTCGATCGGGTGGCAATCCGATCGGATGGTAGTCCGATCGGATGGCCATCCGATCGATCGGTCAGTCGATCGGTGGCATCCGGCGAGTTGTGTTTCGGTGTTTCGATGAGCGTTGTGATGGTTTTGGTTACACATTTTCATATATATATATATATTTATTATAATTAATCACAAAAGGTCGTACATACGTATTTACATTCCCCAGTTTGCGTTGCGATAGTCGGGTTTCGTTTCGAGTTTTCGTTACTTGCGACACATCACGGCTATCGAGGAGGGTAGAATAGGTCCTCACTCATCGTCATCGTGAGTGTTAGTATGTGCGATGAGACGTGTTATGCTACAATGATCAACGGGGTACCAACCACTCGTATTGCCATCATCGTCACGACGGTCGGTGGGGTAGTACGCACTCGTAGAGTCATTGTTAGCTCTAATGTTTGCGTTAATATATTATGCGAAATTAGCGTTGTAAGAGTGTAGTATGCGACACAGTTACATTATGATCTGAATCTCTGGTGCTAGGCGTAACGAGTGTAGCGATTAGTAACAACGCACGAACGTGCGGGTTGTTACATCTACCGGAAGGACTTTTACCAAATTATAAAACTCATATTCAAACTACCCTTATGGGTCGTTTGCCCAGTTTATCATCCGAATTGGTCAACTTTAGTCTTTTAATCACTAAAGACATTTTGAAAGCTTGTTTTGACCAAAAATACTCTTTTAACCCGTATTCCATTTTAATTTCATTATGTTCGTAAGAACATAATATCTAAATTTCAATTCGCTTGATATACCTCACTTTGGGTAATCCAAAGCCCACCCATGACTCGATTAACTCTCGTCGAACCTTATGTCCTCAATGAGAGTTTAGCCCATTTCACATAACTGAATCGGGTCAAAGCAATGACCCATTTTAATACCTCATCATATTAGTTGCTAATTAATAACAACGTAATCTCATACGCTATTCGTTCCTTTGAGCATAAGACTCGACAAGCAAACATTAGTCGTTATTGTCAAATGGTAATAGCATCTCATACACTATTCGTTCCTGTGAGCGTTGTATATGTTGCCGGTTTTGTTTTTCAAATACACCCAACCTAAGTATTTGGCTTTAAGATTTTCATATGCATTCTTCATTTGTTTTTGAGTTAAATCCAAGCCAAACTTTTCCTTAAGAACTTTACCTAAATTATTCCACGAGTCTTTATGCAAACTCAATCCTTTTCTACCCACCGTGTTCATCTCTTCAATGCAAGTCTCTAATAAGCATTTTAGATGCTCATTTGGCTATTGTTGATTGGCCATTGTTGTTTCTCTCCCATTTCTACTAATCAACAATAGCACATAACAGGTAACATAAAAGTAGTAATCAAAATAACAAGGTCAATTTGGGAAAAAAAATATATCCGTGAAACAATCATAAAACCTACTTTCTTAGTTTCTCTATCATCAAACTCCAATTTCCACATAAATCCTAATAAAAAAACTTCTTAAATTCGTATAGCAATCATCTAAAAAGTTCATTCAACTGTTTAGTTTAAAAACATGTTCTTGTCATCAAAGTTTAAAACCATTCTTCATGTGTACAGTTCAAAAACATGTTCTTGTCATTAAAGTTTAAAACCATTCAACTGTTTAGTTTTATTATGATCTAAAATAACATATAGCATTTCATATCAAACTGATTAAACAAACTAATGTATATGGATGAGCATCAAACAGAAAATGAGCTAACATTTCATACCAAAATCCACAAAATTAAACAAACTGATTACCACTTTTCAACACAAACAACACCATAGAGTTAACGGTTCATACCAAAATCCACAAAATCAAAGACTTCAGAACATCATCAAGAATAATACTATCTCAAAAGTCCAATTAAATCATGAAATCTTCAAATTAACAATGACATATCAAGAATAACACTATCGCATATTGAATCATTCATTCTAAATCAATACAAAACGAGAATGAAAAGTGGACTTACGAGAGCAAAGTTGTGGAGAGATGTGAGTGCGTTTGAGAACTGTTGAGGGTCGATTGCATCCCACACCGCGATGGAGGTGGGGTCGACGGTGGCAGAGAAGCGACGGAGATGTGCGGTTGATGAGAAGAAGGATGTGGGGTCTGCTGTGGAGAAGAAGCAAGCTAGGGTTTTTTTAGATGTGTTTTGAAAGAGCAGAGGTATAGAAGAGGCTTGAAGATATGAGGCCAGGTTTGTGCGAGGAAGAGGTTTAGAAGAGGTTTAGAAGAGGTTTTTTAATGAAATCACTTCCAAAAACAAACACGCTGCAGACTCAAACGTATGCGCGTGGTTTACGTGGGGCAGACATAAGAGGTTATGAAGTGCTTTTCACAAAAACCAAACACCCCCTAAGATTTAAGCGCGTTCCCATTGCTTTCTGAAAGCTATGTCATAATTGAGATGTAAAATGATTATCTCGATCTAATATCGTAATCTGATACAATAGATAATGGTACACATGATGTGAAACAATCACACTCACATATAATATTGCCAATCGATCCATGCTAAAGTTTCCTTCATTGGTAGGAAGTGGGATGCTTTTGTCAATTTGTCATCTATGACCTAAATAACATCGTTCCCATGATTAGTCTTAGGAAGTTTAGTGATAAAGTCCATTGTTATAATTTCCCACTTCCACATGGGCAATTCCAATAGTTGTAGACAACCGAAGGGTATCTGATGTTAAGCCTTTTTACTTGTGGACATGTTAGACACTTCCCAACATAACTTGCAATGGATTTCTTCATTCCATTCCAATAATAATTCCCTTTCAAGTTTTGGTACATCTTGGTGACACTAGAATGCATCATGCACTTCAACTTATGTGATTCTTCCATAATCATATCTCTCAATTCTCCGAAAATAGGAATCCAAATCCAATTATTCAACCTTAAAATCCCATCCACTCGAAGTACTAATTGTTTAATGATTCCATTCATCTCTTATTTCTTGAAGTTTTTTTCAATGCTTGTTGTTGAGCATCTTTAATTTGATCCATTAAATTCACTTGTAGGTATAGTGTTACACGTAGGGGTGTTCAAAACTATCCGTATCCGAAAATCCGATCCGAAATATCCGATATCCGAATCCGAAATATCCGAAAAATTGGATATCCGAAATTTCGGATTCGGATAGTGATTTTCAAAATTTTCGGATATTTCGGATATCCGAAATATCCGAAATTTTAATTTTCATTTTTTTTCGGATATCCGAATATCCGAAAATATCCGAAGTATCCGAAAATATCCGAAATATCCGAAAATATATGAAAAATATCCGAAATATCCGAAAAATATCCGAAAACTTATATTCGGATATCCGAAACTATCCAAAATACCCGTTTCCGAATATGAAAAAAATAATAAAAAAATAAAAATTAAATAAAAAGTTGGATTTTCGGATATCCGATTAACTATCCGAATCCGTATCCGAAATTTCGGATACGGATTCGGATAGTGAAATCTGGTATCCGAAAATTTCAGATATCCGAAATTCGGATATCCGGTTTTGAACACCCCTAGTTACACGTGCCGATTGTGTCGACCTATACGACATGTATAGCCGCCCTTATATGATAGTTATAGTGTATTAACGGGTTCCATCTATACGTCACATATAGCCCCATAAGTGTCGAACCTCCTCCATTTCCATCACTACGATGATATCCAAATGACCTTGTTAGCAACCACCACCGGCAGGTCAGGATCCTCCACCGCCAGATCTATAGTCTCGCTCATTGATGGTGTAACTTTTGTATTGTACTTAAGTGTACATGCACTTTTTGAGCTTTTGTTATGTACAAACTCATATTTTGATATATTATCTAAGTTTTGCTTGTTCACATAATTAGTTTGTGTTTAATTATATATATTCATACACAATGCTTAATTTGTGCTCAACTTGTCGTTGATTACAAATCATACCATTGTTTCACCTTGTTTCACAAATCAATTACTATTTCACCGGTTATTTTGTTTAATTAAATATAGTTTTTAAATATATATGTTAATTTTTACACAAGTGATTATATAAATTGTTATATAAACAATTGAATTTTTTTTTAAAAATCACTATTTAAAAAATAGTTATCATACAAAATTGTTTTATATTTATTTTTAAAAATATATGTGTTGTATAACACTATACTACACGTATAGGATTACAACTATACGTGTCGTATAATGTTTTATGTGTCGTATAACTTAGGAATTTCGCAAACAAATTCAAACTTGAAAAAAACTATATGTCAGGGTAACTAATTTGTCAATCTTAGATTTATTTTAAAGTTATTAAAGAAATCTTTAAGGTTATATGTTATGTATATGTGTATATAGCTTATGTATAGTTGTATATACGTATAGTTCAGTCATCAAACATATATTGACAATCTTAATTATTTATCTGGAGGGTGACATTGTTGAGTTACAGATTTTATTCTTGGAAATTACATAGATTTGTTCCGGACGATACCTACCAACCATAAACGTTGTCTTTATCTCTTCATCAACTATGGAGTCATCAACCACCATGTATATACTTTATTAATTTTTTGTTGCCCACTTTCCTATGAAAAGCTAAGATCATTACATTACATTGTAATCTATTTTCTACTTGACTAGTTGTCTATATAGAAAAAACCAAAATTTGCTACTATCTCTTAACAATATATGCTAACTTTTTTTAATAACCACTTGCCTAGTTGTCTGTGTATAGAAAAAACCAAAATTTGCTACTATCTTTTAACAATATATGCTAACTTTTATAACAAAATTATAGAAAGTTAACGTAAATAATACGTCGACCTTATAAAAAACCAAAATTTGCTACTATCTCTTAACAATATATGCTAATTTTTTTAAAGATACTAAAGAAATATTTTTGGATGATATATAACTTGTAAAGAATTTTTTTTTGCCATATATATTTATTATTATGCATAGAAATATGTTTAAAGTTGATTCAAATTTATCAACCATTTTTCATATACAATTGGATTAAGTTTGTGTCAATATTTGCTTTTAAGAATGAATGAATGATGATATGATATGAATTAGGTTTTGTAAATATGTTGAGTATATAATAAATATGAATATAAATATAAAAAATGTTAAAGAGATTTAAACTAAATATAAAGTTGAAAGATATTACATTTATTACTAGTAACATAAATTTTTTTTTTTTTTTTTAAACTGAAGCGTAATATCTGACTAGATTTTTTTCTTTTTTTCTTTTCTGGAGTACCTTGTTAATCACCAGGTTCTAACATTTTAAGATATTTTGAACCTTGTATGATTTCTTTTACGTATATAATAATTTTATAAGTAAAATCTCATTTAACATTAACAATATCATACAAATAATTGAAATTACGGCTGGTTTGCAGTATGCACATTAATGTATATATGTGTGAGCGTTCGGGAGACAAAAGTGAAAGTGTACTAATTTTAATATTATTTTACTAATTTCATGAAAATAACATTAAAAGAGGGGATGGTTAATCATGCATCATGTGGTGACGTTGATAGCCGAAAGACAAGGGAGTATATGCACTAATCGGCCTTTGTCTTAATTGCTGAGTGTTATGTGTCTTATATCCAATGCTTGATGCAAAACTACTATCGAGTCGAGGGTCTCACTGGAAGCAACCTCTCCATTCCTATGAGGTAGAAGTAAGGCTGTCTATATCTTACCCTCCTCACATCCTACGTTAGATTTGTTATTGGTGGGATTTAGTAAGTACGATGAGGATGATACAAATAATTGAAACATTTAAAATAAATTTCATATTTAATTCTTATTTTCACTTCTAGAAATAGAATAGAATCTTTACAAACACCAAAAACAAAAGAAAAGTATTGGAAAGAAGCCAACGGCGGCAACTTAAGGAAGTCGACAATGTATTCTTCAGCTTTAACACGTGTCACGACATAATTAGATATCTTTAACCGCCTCGCCTTGGTCCCTTGCCTATAAATTCAACCCCCAAACCATCCTCTTCTCCTCACTCACATTTCTTATTTTCTCTCAAAACCCTCAACTCAAGGTATCATTCTGATTCTTTCTCTACTTAATTTTGAATTATTATTATTTGGTTCTTTATTAATCGATTCGAATTAAATTTTGCTTTTCGTTTCGATCAATAATTTAAATGTTTGTGGATTGATAAGAAAGGATATTATGATTATTCTGTGTTTATGGATCTAATTCGAATTCCTGATTACGTTTAATCTGGCTTTTGGACAAGTATTAGATCTGTAACTCATGATTGGAGAAATTGACTAAGAATTTGATTGATGAGTACTTTTTTTCTTTTTGAATATCCGGTTCTGAGTCGATTCGAATTGAATTGTGTTTATTGTTTTCTTTTTAACCGATCGATGAATGTTTTATAATTTCTTCGAACTAGCAATTTTACAACGGATAGAGATTTTGATGAATTAATCTGTGGTTATTGATTCAATTCAAATAATTGATTAGGTTTTGATAAACAATTTTTGAATTACTTAATCTGGCTTTTGGACAAGCGTTTGATTTGTAATCTGTTTGATTCAGTTACTGTTTTTTTTTATATTATAATCTTATGAATCGATTCATCTGGCCTGGCTATTTAACAAGAAGCATTTGGTGATGAATATATAGGTTTCTAATTGGTTTGTGTTAACAGATGCAGATCTTCGTTAAGACTCTTACCGGAAAGACAATCACTCTCGAAGTAGAGAGCTCGGATACCATTGACAACGTCAAGGCCAAAATCCAGGACAAGGAAGGAATCCCTCCAGACCAGCAAAGGCTCATCTTTGCCGGAAAACAACTTGAAGACGGCAGAACCCTAGCTGACTACAACATCCAGAAGGAGTCCACTCTCCACTTGGTCCTCCGTCTCCGTGGTGGCATGCAGATCTTCGTCAAGACTTTGACTGGCAAGACCATCACTTTGGAGGTTGAAAGTTCGGACACCATTGACAATGTCAAAGCTAAGATTCAAGATAAGGAGGGTATCCCACCGGACCAGCAGAGGTTGATCTTTGCTGGCAAACAGTTGGAAGATGGCCGTACTCTGGCTGACTACAACATCCAGAAGGAGTCTACTCTCCATTTGGTTCTTCGTCTTCGTGGTGGTATGCAGATCTTTGTGAAGACGTTGACTGGAAAGACTATCACTTTGGAGGTTGAGAGTTCGGATACCATTGACAACGTCAAGGCGAAGATCCAAGATAAGGAGGGTATCCCACCGGACCAGCAGAGGCTCATCTTTGCTGGAAAGCAGCTGGAAGATGGGCGTACCTTGGCGGATTACAACATCCAGAAGGAGTCGACCCTTCATCTTGTTCTCCGTCTCCGTGGTGGATTTTAAGGATTTGTTGTCATTGTGGAGGTGTTTGGATTATTATGTTACTGTGTTCTTTGTTGGTGAATAAAATGGTGTGTTTGGGATTATGTTTCTGTTATTTCGAGTTAAAACTTATAGGATGTGCACAAAGCAACATTAATGATCACCTATATCTAATTTGATATTCCACCATTTGAACTAGAAGTTAATTTCAACCACAATTAATGATCAAAATCAATTCTTAATTCACGCACAAGATTTTTATGTTCGAAAGAATCAGGAGGCAACTTACTTAATTTTTCTTCTTAAACTTCTTAGTGATTCCAAGTACGAATGCCATATATGAAATCCCCAAAAAGATTTCTTACTTATGTTTGGTAAATTAGAATCATCATCGGAACCATTATTAATAGAAGTTTGAGTATATTAAGTTGTTGGATAATGGGTTTTTGGTTTTATAGAATATAAGAGGAGGAGGGGCGGTGCGTTATAGCACCATGATACACAACGACAACGCGTGGAAGTCCACCGCCACCTAAACGACAACGCGTTATAGCACCACGAATTCAGATTTCGTTTATTTTCTTCACGGCCCGTGATGGTTTTTTTGTGAGGGTAATTGTTGGTTGGGGGGAAATTGTTGGGTGTGGTGGCGAGTGATGACCATTGCTACCAAAAAAGGTTGTGAGTGATTGAAAAAATGGTTGATTACATGGCGGAACTTGATTGGGTGCTTGTGAGTGATAGAATTCTATCACTAGTGACCACCCCCACCCCCTAATAGGTTGTTTGGAAAACATCACAAATGAGGCTTTTCAGTCGCCGAATTGTGTTTTGGCTAGTTTAGTTGGCTAAATTTGGTTTTAAAAAAGATCACTCGAGCCCATTACGAAGCGTTGAAAGTGTAAATGGAATTATCAATAGTTATTATGATGTAAACAAACTATTCGATTTGCTAAAAACACTGCTCAGAATATCGGAATATGGCTCGGGATATCGAGATGAAACTGAATAAATAAACAATAACGAACACAAGGATTTACGAGAAAAACCCTTGATCGATTGTGATCGCTGGCACAAAACCTCGGGCGCCGACTATAAAGTCGTTTGCCACAACCAATATTATTAAAACAATGAAAAATATACAACTCGAGAACGGGATCGATCGTTTGTATAAGAGAGTCTAGTGTGAGTGATTGTGTGATTGCGAGTTTAATAGCTGCAAAATGAAACAAGTGAGTGTGCAAAAGTGAAAGGGAGCAGAGATTAACCCTAATTCGACCGTCTAGCCTCTTATTTATAGTGATAAGAAAATAACTAACACTCCGATATCCTGAGGATACTTCGGAATATTCCTTTATGACCGTTGCAAACTTGTTCTGCAAGTTCTACACGTGCTCTTTGACTAGAAGTCCAAGTCTTCACCGTAATCATCGATAGTGGTGGACATACCTTGTATGCTACCTACCCCCTTGACGATTCGACGATAGTGTAAATTTTGGAAAATTTTGACGTTTTTTGACTTTTTTTGACGTTTTTTCGATTTCATTACCCCTTTTTGTGAAACGTTACCCCTATAAGAATTTTCTAGATCTGCCACTGGTCATCGATCGTTGCCTTCCCATTACTCGTCTACACATTTTTTTTAATCTTGGAGCAAGTCAATAACCATTATGGCATTTAACTATAATCCCGATATTCTCGCATGATATTTTGTCTTCATCTTTCTGTTACATGACTCCTTCCATGTATTCTTCTATGTATATCTGGTGAACTAACTATGGATACCGGAGTAACTCGGGATCCCAGGAAAAGTCGAAATATTATCGAGGATCCTGGAGCATAAACTTGAGCCATAACAACCAACTCTTTCATTTATTCTCTACATTCACTAAATAACATGTACAAGAAATAAGTTAGTAATATATCAGGAATATGTTCAGTATATCAAACATATTCGTAATATGGAACTCCCAGTATTCGGAATATCGATCAGAACTCGCTTCAGAATACTGGTCAGAATTTTCACCCATAACAGTAAACATGAGAATAAATTTGCTAATTTAATTTAGAAATATAATAATATTTATTATTATAAATATAATTTTAAAAATTTTCATAAAATTTTGTTTTGATAAGGTTTAATTCAAAACTATCATCATCATTTTATATATATTTTATATATATTATTGGCCAAGGCCCATGAATAGTATTTTTTTTTTGTTTTTTTTTTTACTTTGGTGGTCTTTTTTTTTTTTTTTTTTAATTTGATATATACATTTAGAAATACATATTAAATCAATAAAGATAGGTGGTGGAGTGGTTAAGTTGTTTCCTACCATATAACATACTCAAATTCAATTCTTGAACTTTTGAATGCTTATTTTTTTATATATTAATTTTTTATTTTAGTAGTTCTTTTTTATTTTTAAATCATGTTTCCCTTTTCATTTAACTAGTTTAATACCCGCGCGCGTTGCGGCGCGCTAAATCAAATCGTTCAGTTTGATAACATAAAACGATCCAGGGAAAAAATTACATGGCTTAGATCAAATCAAATCAGACTCAAAAAATCGGTGATAACCTGCTTCGCAGCGGGTTTCATTAAGTATCGTTCGATTTGCTAATAAAATTAATTGAAATAATTGATTAACATATATCAACATAAATAATAAAATTGACATAATTGGTCGGAAATCCCCGTTGCCATTGGAGCTGGAAACTACCAACAGCGCCGCCATTCCCGGTTGTCGATCTGCCGATGCATGCAGCGGTTCCAACTCAGATCTGTTAACAACACCAAAGAAACACAACCACTTGAAAATCCATTAGCAAGCAGAATGAAAGCGTCCACCATACAAAGTGCTTTAATCTTTGATTCACAACCAATAACTGCATTAAACAATAGCTTTAGCTAAATTTAAATGGTGAAATTGTCTGCTTGATAGGAAAAAACAAACCTCCAACTTTAGCAGATATTCATGGAGTTGTGTGCAATCTTTTTGACATCTATAAACTGTGGGTTGGTTTCATGTTGTCACGGTGGAACTCTCATCCACCACACCATCACCACGGGTCTGACCCGAAGGTGTAAATTTCCATAATAGTCGGTCTTGTACCAGCCATAGATGTGTGTACAAAATGCTTGTCTACGTATAAAAGCATGTTCCTTGGTAGCTCCCAATCAATAAAAAGTTAAACATGCCCATTTACTTTAGTCCCATCCTTACCTAGATAACTTGTCTTCTTTCTTAATAGAATATAAATCTAACCTACAATAATTCACATTCAAATGATAATACAATACCTTTTGGTGCAACATATTTTTCTTGGAAGATTGCAGGCTTCTTTGTTGTTTCCGTACTGGTTCGCATAAGTCTAGTTGAACAATATATCCCATTCATTTCAAGCAATGCATAGTTTCTTTCAATCTCACTGCATATTTAAGAAAAAAATATCCCATCGATCGACCCGTTTTATTCAATAAATGTTTTAATATCTTGGGTACTTCTCATAGCATTATAAGCGTTTGACATAAATTCAAATAAAGAGGTAAAATAGGTTCAAGCCAATGACCTGTTGGTTGTAAAATTACACTCTAATGTAAATCCATCACTTCATCAGAAAGACGCTAATAAAATTGAACCCTTTTAAGTGGAAAACAGGTCGGTGTAAAGATGAACGTTTCGCTCGATTTTGTAAAGTATTCTACATAACCGAAGGTTATCAGAATACTGGTTTACCTTTATGCGCCCAGCTCTTACTGGAGTTCAAAGACCACCTCCAAAGCCAACTGATAAAAAATACAGGAAAAAGTAATGAGTTGAAACAAAAGAGATCATTTAAATTTAAAGAAAAAACTAAAATCTTAGAAGTAAAGGCATGGCATAGAGTTAGAGTAAGTTGTACTACGAACTAACCAAATATTATAGAGCCCCTAATTAAATTGACAAAAAAAAAGTTTTGGTTTGTATACACACACAACACACCCTGTACTCATGTCTCTTTGTGTCACTATGCAATGAATGATATTACTAACATCACTTATCTACAATATTGATTCAAATTTTCAATTTTCAATCAATAAACGCAGATAAATAAACAAAGAAATAAATAGAACTCCTAAAGGGGAAATACAAAAAATTGATAAACCACATCCATAATTCGTGACCAGATCCACAAGCATATCAATTTATTAAGCAAACAGAAGAAGAAACCGTTTGACGGAGACATGGAAAGTGGGCTTGATGCGGCGGATACATGGGCACTGGGCTTTGAACTCAAGAAGTCAGCGGTGGCGATGGTTCTATAAAGCAATCCGGCGACGGTTCTATAAAGCAATCCGGCGACCTCTATCTCAAAAAATAACTTAAAAGCCCCATTATATACATAAAGACATTTTTAGAACTAAACAATAAAATAATAAAATGTATTAAAAATATAAGTTTTGGCCAGTTCAACATAAACTTGAAATTATACAAAAGTCCTTGGAGGTGGTAAAATTAGCATCAGTATTATCATCATCATCATCATCATCATCAAAAGGATGCAATTTACATAAAAAAAAAACATTAATGAAAACCCCTATGCATCTCTCATCTCATGTCGTATCATCTTATCCAAAAAGGAAAAGAAAAAAAGCTTTGTTTTTTCTACAAAGAATTGAAGTAATCAAACTACATCTACACTGTTAAGCTATCAGAATCACCATCACTACCTCAAAAAGCCTTGCTGCTAAAACTGTATGAGTTTTACTAAAATTTCTATAAATTAAAAATTAAAATCCCAATCACCTATCATACTTTAAACCCTAAAATCTCCAGTCTAAT
The DNA here is from genome assembly GCA_030545235.1 of Helianthus tuberosus. NCBI lineage: Eukaryota > Viridiplantae > Streptophyta > Magnoliopsida > Asterales > Asteraceae > Helianthus > Helianthus tuberosus. Next base: position 105,708,738 of record CM060355.1, read on the forward strand.
CTCAAATTAAATACATAGGTGATACAATTACAGATAACAATTACCTGAAACAGAATAGTGAGACGTGCGAGAGAAGCCGTACATGTTTTGCAAAAAGCTCCGGCAATACCTCCGGAAAGAAGTTACGATACCGTGCCAATCTTCACGGACTATGGATGACTTGGCGGAGGAGTCGGCGACACCGCCGCCTCTACCGGTTGCAGCTTTTGCAGAAACCTCACGACAGAGCTGCCATCCACGATTCTTGTGTGGACCGTTACAGTCCCCGTTAGGTCTTCCTCCTCTGCCTCTCTCCATCTCGTCACGGTCGCTGCCGTCGAAGGAATGGCAGCAGCCTACTCCATCTCTCCCATCTCTTCTCCAATCCCTCTCTCTGGGTCTCGGAATCTAGAATGTGTGAGTGGGTGGCGGGCAATTTGGGGAGGCAAGACCCCTTAACACCCCTTAACATGTGTAAAAAGAAACGTGTCAATACCATCACATGCCACCAAGGTACTCACTTGCTCACTGTGGTCCAATGAAGACGTGCCAGATTTGGCTGGCACTGTTCATTCCATTGCTCTATTATCATATTACTAGCGGTAAGACCCGTGTGCAAACACAGGTCGTTTCTTAGAAAACCATGCATAACACATATTGACAGAGAGTAAAAAAAATAATTAGTGCAGACTTACAAAATTGATATAAATTAATGATCAATAGGTTTATTCAACAGCAATTCCATTATGTTGATAGCAAACCACTGTTGTCTATTAACTGTTAAAAATTTCTGTTGCTTTCCAACAGACTTTAATAAGAACTGTCATCCATTATCTCCAACAGAGCTTGCCAGATGGATAGATAGTAACTATCAGATGTTAGTCAACCCATGTTAAAAAGGTCAGTCAATAGAAACTACAAAGGTTAGTAAACAAATATTAAGAGAATAATGTTATTAACAACATGTGTTAGAAAACCATGCATAACACATATTGATAGAACATATACATATGTGTATAGATATTGTACCAAAACGTGTTATCTATTATAGCTAAAAGACAACTATAGACATGCATCATCAGTTAATATATAAGATACATATGAGTATTTCCATTGTGCTATCCACAAAAAAAAAGTAGCACCCACCCATTGACAATGAAACTTGTTTATAGACATAACTACATATAGAACATGTCTAAGAAGCAAAATTAGTACCACCAACGAACCAAATGTACAACCACAAACAATCATGACATGAAACTAAGAGGACTTTATCTTTGTCACGATATGCACAACTTTTTTTAACTTCAGCAATTGAGTACACTTGTGAAACTTTAACGAAAGTTCATCACCAAAAGCAATATTGCAAGATCTCAGATAAGAAGACCATCCAACAACAGCATAGTTGAATCCAGTATTGGTTTTTTGAGATGTTGTAAACAGTTCCTGGACTTCACATTTGAGATTCTGGATCTTGATAGGCTTAGGATTATCAGTATGCAGATCCAACACAGAAGATACATTTGATGGCAGTTGCTAAAAAACAAAAAAATGAATAGTGAATTTTATAAAATATTGATATATAACTGAAATTGTTGAAATAACGAAACAAAGCAACGACTGCAAAAGCTTACAAGTCTGTCTTCAGCATGTGTGGTGAAGTGTAAGACTGATTCTGAAGTGGATGATACTAAACGAACCTTTCGAACTTTACACGGTCTATCAACAGCTTTATTATCCTCTACAATTGTCTTGCCACGAAGTTTGCGCATCTTTTCCACCCCAAGTAAATTAATTTAGAATATAACAACTCTAAATTCTTGAAATTTTATTACTTTCTTTATCAACACAAACTATCTTCTCAACTCAGCTTTGAAGTTTAAGACTCAATCATACAGAAGAATATCAATATATTGTGACAATAATAAAATAGACAGTATAAAACTAATAAACACTTACATTAGATACAACATTTAAAGAGGCAAAAATGTCACGAACAGGAAAATCTTTAGACTGTAGTTGACGATCGTTAACATCATCAGCTATTTTTACAGAATGATCTTCAGGCTACAACAAAATTTAAAAAACCTTCTTATACTTATAATACAATAAAATATATGCGTAGAAAATTATAAATTTACAGCATTTTTAACATCTGACTCATCAACCAGACACGCAATCTTTGAATCAAAGAACCCATCATCAGCAAACTATATTTATAAGAAGGATCATATATAAGAAACCATATTTTAAATCATAATAATATTTAAATATTACATGTGTATATATACATTAAAAATATCCTCAAAACTCGTAAGCTGCTTAGAATTACCAATCGAAGCTCCAGTATCCTCATCATCCAAAGCAACTTCCCCGGAATCCATAAGCTGTTTGTGTTTAGCCTACAAAATGAGATTTCAAAAGTTATTAGCATAATATAATAAAAGTTACTTATCACCGTCATGTTATCAAACAATGTATTTTATCATCAAAATTTTATACCGTAGCCAATAAATCAAACCCATCATCTCCATAAACTGAATCATCCAAAACAACTACATCAACTTTCTTGAAGGAAACCTCAGTTCCAGTCTCGGAATGGAAAACGGAAAGCTCAAACGTTTTAGATGCAATCATGGTGAAAACCAACCAAGATTCAACTGGTATAGGAACTTCTTCAATCAACTTTGACCATCCATCAGTAAATCCGCATCCATCAGTCCATCCTTTCATCATCACATTCCAAAACCTTTCGTCAACATAGATAGTTGCCATCCTATACTCGTAATTTTTACCATAGAATTGTTTCCAAAATTTGTCAGCAATTAGCTATAGAAGAAGCAAAGGAATATTTAGCGCAGACTTACAAATTTGATATGAACTAATGAGCAACAGAAGTTACAACGGATTAGTCAACAAAAGTTAAAATGAGAATTACTCAACAGGGTTAGTCAACAGTAGTTACAGTATTTACATACAACCTAACCACTGTTTGGCTATCAACTATTACATACCTCTGTTGCTATCCAACAGAGGTTTCGTAACAACTGTCATCCATTATGTCCAGCAGAGGTTGCAACGAGGACAGATCTTAAATATCATATGTTAGTCAACCGAGGTTAAAAGACTTAGTCAACAGAAGTTAAAAAGGTTAGTCAACAGATGTTAAGATTATAAGGAAACAGACGTTAAAAGGGCAAACAGATGTTAGCAAGCTGTTGAGATAGCATAAAATATTTAGAGTAAGTAACAAAATAATATATCGTTACTTATAGTCATGCCAACTTCAGGGCTAATATTTGCTGAAATGTAAGAGTTCTCGTACACTTTTTCTTTAAAACATGAGACAACGAACGACAAACGTCCAATAGCTTTCACCAATACATCATCTTTCGTTTTCAAACAACAATCTCTAACAAACTTTGTCCATCCATCCGTAAATATACAATGATCATCTCTCTTCGTTACTCGTACTAACCATGATTTGTCACCATCAAGTAACTCTACAATTCGCCCATACGGGACCTCCTTGCCCCACAACAGAGTCTGAAAATCAAGTGGTATATTCTGCAAGAGTAGTTAACAAACATCTTACATCAAAAATTAACGTAGAATCCTAATAGTAGAAGGAAAGTTAAAAAACATACCAAAAATATAAAATCATCTTCATTAAGGAATTATAAAAAGGATGGTGTTTGATTGGATAGATTCATATCTGCAATAAACAATTTAAACTTACAAGTTATAAAAATGAACAGCATCCAACAAAAGTCATAGACAAACAACATTATAAAATAGACATCACTAACATCCCTTAAAATAAATCAACACTTAAAAAACAAAAGTACCAAATATTAACCGGACTATTTGTATAATCACACACTTAAAGTATTATAAAAACAAAGCACAAAGTATAATCACACACTTAAAGTATTATAAAAACAAAGCACAAAACGAAAATCATCATCTCTCACAACAATTAAGCAAATGAGCATCAAACAAAAATGATATGGTTGATTTATCAATCGTAATGTAGAAGACAACATCACGAAGATGCATGCACAAATTGTAACAGAGAATGCTATCAGTAACTTCATTTAAGTTAATGCAGTACTTAATCAATAAAAATACACCGGATTACAGCAACTATTATTTGCTTCAAGAGAGAATATGAAACGCCGTCAGTGACAAACACATACTCATAACATCAAATAATGATTAATCTAACATATATAATACAAACAATAAATTCAAAGAAACAATACTTGATTTTATAGCGTGTAATCTATATTATGCAATAGAACCTTGCCGATTTTGATAAGAAAGTTATTTGAGAAAACTTCCGAATATGTTTTCTGGAGCTTATATTCAATAATGGAGATGAAAAGTATATTAAATGGAGTTAATACAGATGTTACATTTACACTGGTTGGTTAAAATTAAATTTTGTAAAATTTATACTTTACCCCCTTTTACATTAAAACAGGGCAATTTTGCACAGCAATAACCACTGCTTGACTATAAATTTAAAATGTTAAATACAAAAAACTTATCTATTAATTTAATATATTTATATTTATATAATTAAAAATAGTTTTTAAATCCCGGGGTAAATTACACTTTTCGTCCTTTATGTTTGTATCGGATTGCAATAGATGACCTTTAACTTCAATAATTACAATCACAGTCCTTTATTTGTAAAACCCATCACACCCTACGTCCTTTAACCCTAACCTAGTTAAAGTTTTTAGTTAAGTGTGACATATGCATTACACATGAGGGTAGGTTAGTAATTTTACCTATTGAATATTTAAAATATATTTAAACAAATAAAAACTCCAATCTCTCTTCTCTTTTTACTAAATCAAAAATCCTAATTGCACCCATAACATCTGTTAGGACCTGTTTCGACACCATACGATTGCTAAACGAACGTGAAACGTGCTGAATCCGTACACGAACGCGACCGAAACACACAAGACGTAATATAAACGTGATTCTATTGATAAATCTGAAACGTACAAAGAACCTTGAATCACTTGGAGTACTTTCTCTCTCTAGACTCTCTCTCTAGAATCTAAGCTCTCCAAATATCAAATGTGCAAAAGTCTTTAATGATTTAGCTTGAATGGTATATATAGTGGAGGAGATTTAGCTTGAAATGACATGCCACTTTCAAGGGAAATCTTGATTTAGCTTGAAACTGTCAAGAGACATTTTCAAGGGAAATCACCACTTTCAAGCTAAATTACATTAAACATACTATTACATGATACAAGACGAAGTCAATAGACATAGTGCACTAACAGACTCCCCCTTGGATATTGACGAAGTCTTCAATGACTATTCTCTGTTATGACACCTTCTTCAGTCTTGATCATTCTGCATCCTCACTCAGATTGTAACATTGTACGCATCCATCACTCTCTTCTTCTATCAGCTTCAGGCTCCCCCTTTCATCAAGCTTCCGTGCTTTGGGATCGACACCTAGCTTTCCATCTACAAGCTTTTCTTTGTTTCAAACTTGTCTTCAGACTTCCCCTTAGACTCTGCTTTCGGGATCGTAGTCTGGACTATCTGCAATTTCTCAAACATTTATAAGTACAATGTTTTCATATTATCAATCAATCTTCTCTAATCCACTCCCCCTATCAACAAACTTCATTGATTTAGCAGTATTAAAGAATCCAACTCCCTCACAGTTAATCATCCAAATTCAAGCTAATGACCTTGGAGATATCACAAACTATTTTTGAAATTTTTGATTTTAATTCAAGTTTCAATTTAATGAACTTGTTTTATTTTCAGAAACACAATCAGCTTACTTAGATTTTGAAACTCAGCACTCAGACATCGGTTGTCGAAGATAAAGCAGAATCAAAAAATCTTTTTGTATTTTCTGAAATATAAAGCAGTAAAGAAATATGTACAAACATATTTACAGACAATATTTTTGTTTAAGTATGCGTCAGAGGATCATATCAGTTTATGACAAGTCACAAGTACCGTTGAGTTTAATTTTCACATTAAGTATTAAACAATTCACTTAGATTGTCGATATACTTATCCACTTAAATTTTCATACAAACTTCAACTGATTCAGGATACGAATTAGGTATTTTAGGAACTTAAACTCATTCATGTGTACAACCTCTTGAATATACTCCCGTATCCAGATCCCAATATTCAGTCTTACAGGTAATTATAACACAAATGATATCTGTAAGGGGTTAATAAATTATGAAGAATCATGAGAGCTCAGGTCAGAACCATCGTTCAGCAGAGAGATCATGACTCAACTTGGGTGTGTCCCCTTTAGAGGATCTTTTTTACAACAGCATTGCTAAGTAATTTTATTGTCTTATCATATATGCTGAGGGTGATGCTATGTTTCAAGCATTTGCGGAAAGTATTATTCGAGGACTAGGTCAGAACTTCCATTCAGCAGAAGTCCCGGAATAATACCCCAGATATCACTGAGTATAAAGACCTAGTATATCAGATTATGAGACCTTTCAAACGAGATTTCAGGGGTTACCTATATATCCAAGTAGTGTTCCCCACGAAATAAGCAAGTGTTTGAATTTAGGTTTATATCCTGAAAAAGTTTACTAAGTGTGCGAAAACCTATCGACATATCATCAGTGAGACTGTTTAACGCTATATAATCATTACAATTCTTTAGCATACTGTAACTGTCTACTGATGTACTATCATTTCCTCTTTTTACACAAAAACTCAATTTTTGAATTTTATCATGTTTTTGACTTTTACAAATTTTCAAATGTTTTTGTATTTTCTAACAACATTACTCCCCCTAAAATGCAAAATCATATAAAGAAAATTTGACAACCAACACTGACAGCTTTGTCTCGCCATCCATTTTCTGCTTCAAGTGCTCTGATTTGCAGAAAATATACATACCCCCATGATTTACAACCCATTGATCTTAACAGTTTGAAAACCGTTTTTCAATCTGATGAAGGTAATCATGCTTGTTCAGCCGTGAGGGTTTCGGCGTATTCAATCAACACATATTTTTGAATTTTTGAATATTTGACAAAAATTAAAAACAAACATATTTTTGGTTTTTCAAGTTTTTCAATTTTTAGAGTTTTTGAAATATTGTTTATTTATGTACAACCAAAACATATAAACTTCCTGTTTCAACCAACACAGGATCCAGCAGCCTCCTCTCCGTATTGTGCCAGGCTGCTCCAAGCTTCATTCTCACAATCTTTGAATTCCATGAGCACCTGCACAAATAAACTACTCAATTACTTGAACAATTTAGCCCAGGTCTGTTGAACCTTAGGCATTTCAACACAATAATTTTCATTCAATGCTGGAAATTCTTTGTCATTTTTCACAAAACCTTTCTCAATTTTAACATCAACTTTCTCATCGTTTACCAATTCAACATGTTTCTTAACACTCCATGTTTGACCTTTTGGTGTTCCTCGTTTGTAAAAATGTGAAACTTTTTGAACATTTTGATTTTGAACAACAACTTTTGGTTTCCAAAACTCTTGAGGTTTTGTCATATCAACTGTTGTTTTCCAACTCTGAGTTGTTCTGACTCTGGGTGTGTGAGAATTCCAAGTCTGTCTAGAATCAAACCTGTTCGGGTCTGATTTCCAGTTTTGATTCGAAGCAAACTTGTTTGTATTGTACCTCCAAGTTTGTTTTGATTCAAATCTGGTTGACCTTTGTCTCACATTTTCAGATTTTTGTTTCTCAGCATCAATCTTCTTTTTGTCAACATCCATAGGTTTTAGATTAGGACACTTGCGTGCAAGATGTCCTTTTTGATCACATTTGAAACATGTTCTCATGGACACATCTTTGACCTGTGGTTGTTGCTTTTTCTTTTTAGCAAAGAACTCATCATTAGACTGTCTCATTTTAAGTTCTTTTTCTTTTTCTAAATTGTCTCCTTGAACAAAACTCATTTTTGCTTGAAAATTCGGCGTCTCATTTTTGTTCCGATGTTGTTTCTTCTTATAACCCAACCCAGCCTTCATGTTCTTCTTCTTGTAACCAGGTTTGTTATACGAACCTTTATGACTCTTACCAACAAACTTTGAAATCTCAGACTTCTCAATCTCAACCATTTTGAAAACTTTATCAACCTTTTCTGAAATCACATTCTGAATCGGGAATACAACATCTAAGAACAATTTGTCCGATCCAATCATGGTATAAACCAATCCTTTTGAATCATCATTCAAACTTTTCTCGGATTTTGTGTTTTTCAGATATCCATCATGAAGATTTCCTTCATCTTCATCCTGTGATTCAGATTTACCTGTAACAACTGACTCTTCTTTCAACACACTTTCAACGACTTTACCTACCACATCTGAATCATGAGAATCATCAGATTTGGAATAGGTTATGTCAATGTTGTCTGGCAATTGGTCTACCATGTTGAAAGCTTTTTCGACCTTTTCCTCATCATAAAATGCAAATTTTTCCGGTGGTGGAACTTGATGAAACTCTGAGCCAATGCCTTTCTTATTTTGCTCAGACTCACCATCTCCCGGTTTTATATTGAAAATACGTTCAAGCACATATGACGACACATGATAACTCTTTAACTTGTTGTTTTCCTGTTCTAAATCAGCAATCTGTCGCTTCAACTTAGCAACATCCTCTATATATGAATTAACAACATCTTGTTTTATAGCATACATTCGTTTAAGCTCTTTGGTTGTTTCAGACATATAATTCATTCTTGATTGAGCATATTTCATTTCGTCTTTTACTTTATCATATGACTCTTTTGTAATGTGATATGATAATTTCATTGAGTCATATTCCTTTTTCATTTCCTGACAAGCAATTTCTTTTTGTTCACATTCATTTGTCATTTTCAAAACATTTTCTTTCAAAACTTCATTTTCTTTCTCTAATTTGTTACATTTTTCTGAAAGTTTTTCATCATTTTCTTTAAAAACCTTTTCTTTTTCTAACATTTCTTTGCATTTTTCTTTGAAAATCTTTTCAATTTTTGTGAACTCAAAATCTCTTGTTCTAAATTGCTCATCTTTTTCAGTACAAGCTCTGCACGGTTCCATGCATTTCTTGCACTGATCAATCTGTTTCAAGTTTTCAGAATCAGAATTTACCTCAGTGATTGGCACTTCGGTGTTTTCAGCAACCTCTTTCTGCTCATCAACATTCTGTTTTTCTTCAACACCAAATTCATCACCAACATTATCAGCTTCCTCATTCTCATTCTTTTCTTCTTTTTCTTCTTTCTTCACCTCTTTTTCAATCTGTTGTTCTTCAGTAACAGCTTTCTCAACTTCTTCATTCACAACAATTTCTTCACTTTTGATTTCTTTCACAGCTTCAACTTCAATAGTTTCTGCTTTAACTTCTTCAGCATCTTTCTTCAGATTGTTCACCATTTCTTCCACATTCTTCTTCATTCTCTCCTCATCCCTTTTTCTCAGACACGATAACATAGCATATCTGATCTCCTTTTCAAATCTCTTGACGTATGTGTCATCTTTCAATACATTTCTATAGTATTCAGCTCTCAACGGGACTTTGAGAAGAACATCATCGAAGATTATGTCTTTCTTGGGAACAACCGGTTCTCCTTCTCTGTTATAGTAGCATTCTCTCTTTTTATCCCATCTTTTGCTACCGACAGCCATCTCATACTCCTCTTGCATATCATCCATTCTGTTGTAGACCACGTTTCTTTCTCTGTATGTCTTCTCACTCAAGATCTCTTCTCGAGTTTTCTCTTTAACCTCAGCAACAATATTTTCTTCTTTGTTTTCAGCCATGATGTAAACCTTGATATTCACACCTCGTAAATCACAACACAAGAAACAATCAAATAACAATGCTTATTTTCAACAAGAATATCAACCAACTGAAACGGACGAGTATCCGATCAAGTGAGTCAACACAAGTCAACAGTGACAATAATCGCGTGACAATGCTGTCCGTTCGGGTGGGATTGGAGCTGTCTGAACGGATAACTTCTCAATGTATGGTACTAAACGACAAATGTGTTGTCCGTTTTGGATGACGGCTGATTCTTTGACTTAAATGCAAAATCACATGTACCCCTTTAATTGCTTATAGGATCAGGACACTTCAATACAACCAAATTTTGATTGGGCCGATATTCCCACTAAACCGACAATTTTAATATTTACCCTATTCTCATACGACCTCAAAGTTAGTCAATCACTTTAACATATCTCGATCACATGAACTGATATAATATACAATTCACATATGTCAACAAATTGTTTAAATGAAACAAGTAGTGGCCGACAACAATTAATATTCACAACTTGAAATCTTAGATTTTCATTGACAAAGTCCAACACTCAGTTTTATCATTTAATGAATCCGATGACTTATCGATTATGTTGGCAGACCTTTTCAAACCAAATAGCGTACATCCACTTAATACATCTAATACAGTCGACTTAATGATCAAATCGATGAAACCTGACACAATTCACATGTTCTCTTTTCCCAATACATGACAGCCTCGTAAAATGTTAAGTCAGATATATTTCAAACAATTTTTCAATCGGTACACGTATTTTCAAGCGAAATCTTCAGAATATTCAAGCGAAATCTGATTTGATATACTATCTCAAGCGAAACCAACAGATATTCAAGCGAAATCTGATTTTATGTACTATCTCAAGCGAAATCCAGCTGTTAGTTACGAAATCGGACCTAAAACTTTCGATTTCTCCTAAACGGCTAGGAGTTTGAATCTGAAACTTGGTAGGGTTGTAGATCAGGTGTTTTCGCACAACATACTAAAAAATCAGCCAATTCGGACCATAAAATCCCATTCAATTTGACGAAAAACCGTTCAAAATGTGAAAAAATGAGTAGAAGATGAAGAAATGATGCAATTCAGATCTGAAAACGCTGTAATCTGGTACGAATCTTGTTGTTTGATCAACGCAATCGAGCTCCTGCTCTGATACCACTTGTTAGGACCTGTTTCGACACCATACGATTGCTAAACGAACGTGAAACGTGCGGAATCCGTACACGAACGCGACCGAAACACACAAGACGTAATATAAACGTGATTCTATTGATAAATCTGAAACGTACAAAGAACCTTGAATCACTTGGAGTACTTTCTCTCTCTAGACTCTCTCTCTAGAATCTAAGCTCTCCAAATATCAAATGTGCAAAAGTCTTTAATGATTTAGCTTGAATGGTATATATAGTGGAGGAGATTTAGCTTGAAATGACATGCCACTTTCAAGGGAAATCTTGATTTAGCTTGAAACTGTAAAGAGACATTTTCAAGGGAAATCACCACTTTCAAGCTAAATTACATTAAACATACTATTACATGATACAAGACGAAGTCAATAGACATAGTGCACTAACAACATCCCCTAATTTAGAACAAATTTCTAAACCAACAAGCACAACAGCTACAGGTGAATCAAATTTACCCCTTTCACCCTTTTTAAACCTCTTTCCAACACCCTCATCACATTTTTCTGAATCTTTTCATTCAACCCATCATATCTCATCATTTTAGTGTCATCCCTGATTCTTGAATCTTTCACTTTGCAACCCAAAGTTTTCAATTTCCAACGGTTTTTGTCTCAAATTTCTTATTTTTTTAAATCAAATGATGAAAACTCTTATATTTTGTCAAGAATTGTTCCGCTAATGGTGGGTTTCGAGTGTTTTGCTTTGGGGAAGATGATTTTGTGTCTGAATGAGTGGTGGTGTGTTCTTGTATTTGAAGTAACAGTGAATTGATTTGAATTACCTTTGGCTTTCTTGCCGATGTCGGAGACTAGTCCCGGTCTAGTGTTCATATCTGTCGTTGAAGGAGGGTTTTGGATGGAGAGATGTGCGGGGGGGGGGGGGGATCGAAGATGTAACCTTGGTTGGGATGCACCAATGGTGATGGTCTGCGCTTTCATGTTACATCGTCGGAAACTGGTGGTGGTGGGGAAGGGAGCCAGAGATTTGCGGTGGTTGTAGAGATCTGGCTAGAGATGAGAGAGAGATATTCTGAGAGATGACAGAGATATTCAGAGAGAGAGGGTGGTGGATTAAAAAGCAAAACATATTTATTGCATAAATAGTCCTTTAAGACTGTAAAAAGACAAATTTACCCTCATGTGCAAGACACATGTAACACCCCAACCTGGATGGGCTGACGTGTCACAATAACAGTATCATAAACAAAAGTCATAATTCCATTTATTTATTTAACAAGGATACAATCATACGACAATTTAACTTAAGGTTAATATACAAGTGGCGACATTCGACTTGATTAACTAACATCTTCAGATTTAATCCTAGGCTTTATTCTTCTCTCTTTTCCCCGCCCAAAGTAACCTGCTGACCTGTAAATACAAAATTTATACGGAATGAGCCAAATGCTCAGTACGGAATTATAGGCTCAAAGAACAAATAACGCTTTATATGCAATGTTATTCGGAGGAAACTCATTTCGAAACTGATACGATGCAAGAACAAAATTTCATAATTATATCTTACGGATGTACCCATGAGCAAATTGAAAACGTGACAATACACAGGTAGCTACTCCTGCATACTTATCACACGAGATGGCCAGTTGGCATACCTGTTATCCATCTCATTAACTTAAATTCTAGGATCGATCCATACGCCTCCTAATAGCCTTATGTACCACACTTGTACTTAAGAGACGCCGTGAACTGATCTCTCCGTCACGGGTGGAGCACATGATGTCGATGCCGCAACAACATGCTCGTGGGACACTCCACGAGAAGCGATACTCAGGGTAACAGAGTACAAATGGTCTTATTCACATAACTTATAAAACTTATTTTCATAACAAAACGGAACATATATTGGAACATGCAATAATGAGTACAACTAACATAATACTATCGCATGACATGAAAGCTTAAATCAAATGATTAGAATAGAATTCGAACAGACTGTCAAATGAATCGATACTCAAAGACGTGAGGAGTTTTAAAAGATATATTAATTTAGTGGTTTATAACAATTTGAATATGAAGCAATAAGGAGTGGGGTAAGGATCCGTACCTTAACAATTCCAAAGTGAAGCTACCTTGTGCTAATATTTTAGATTTATACGGGCAGAGTTTAGACTACTGATTAGTCTTTTAACCTAATTTAAATAACATGCACACAAATTAGGTTAGTAACTTAATACAGCATTTACGATAACTCACGAGATCAAATTCTCACAACGAACGACAAAGTGCGATACTTAAACATCCATCGAATTAACGACGAATGACAAAGTACGATACTTAAACTCATCCATCGAATTAATGACGAACGACAAAGTACAATACTTAAACTCATCCATCGAATTAACGACGAACGACAAAGTACTATACTTAAACTCATTCATCGAATTAATGACGAACGACAAAGTATAACCCTAATGTGGGTAGCACTTAAACATCCATTGGATATATTGATCGATCGGACAATGAATCGTATCAGCGATTGAGTTATTACCCTGTTCTGCAGCAGCACCCCCTACTAATTAGTGTTTAGTGTGTGTTATTGGTGATAAACAGAACATAACTCGGTGTATTTTGTGAATTTCTTCGTCGTTTTTGTGCCCAGAATCAAGTCCCAAGCTCCTGTATTTATAGGTGAATTTTGACTCTTAGGCGGCCCGCGTGAGAATTAAGCTTAACTTGAGGCGGCCCGCGAGAGAACTTATTTTATGTATAGTGTTGATGCATGAAATGTCTGTTGACTGCGTCTACAAGAAGTCTGAAGTCAAGATTAGACAATAGGGGGTCATAATGTAAATTTTATGTGAAATAGAGTCTGGTCCACTTTTATGTCATTATGATTAGGTCTGGTCCGCTCATAGGGTAGTGTCTGGTCCGCTTATGTGTCAATGATCTGGTTCGCTCATATGTCACAGTCTGGTCCGCTTTTGTGTCATGTCATATAAGCGATCCAGCATGTCTATATATAGGGGTGTAGTCTGAGCGGTCCAGCATAGTTGTGTGTGTGTGCTTGGGAGCCGAAATTCTGTCAAAATTATATTCAGAAAGCAATAAAGAGATAGAAATTAGAAAGGAATAGCTGTTGTTACTTTACGTGCATTGATTCCGCCTTTACACGTGAAGATGAGCTACTCGGATTGACGTTTTCGGGTCAAGGAACGGTCCAACAAGTGGTATCAGAGCTTCAGGACGAGAAGCTCATACTACATCAGCTGATTCGACACTTTTCTCATCTTTCTACTCAATTTCTCTTTTATTTTTCGGTTTAAACAAGTTTTGTCGGACAAAATGGTTTGAAGTTCAAGTATATTGAGCGAAACTTGTTGTTAAACAATCAGTAACAGTATCAGACTTTAAAACACCGTGAAAATCATTCAATTTTATCAAAAACGTGATTGGTTCTCGGACAGGATTTTCAAACTTAGATCTGGAACGGATTAGCGGTCGGAATTGAACGAAAATCATATCATTGTGATCGGAATTAAGAGTAGTACAATCCTTGAAAGTATCAGATTGTTATTCGGACTTAAAATCAGTTAAAATTTGTGGTTCGCTTTTACGGTCATCGCAAGTTTCAGATCTGGAATCTTTGTCTGGTCCGCTGTTACGTACAATCTGGTCCGCTCGAAGGATCATATTCTGAACCGCTCGAACGGATATTACGTGGTCCGCTCGAACGATCATTTTCTGGATCGCTCATACGATCATTAGCTGGTTCGCTCAAAAGGACACTATCTGGTCCGCTCGAACGAACTTTAAGCTAGTCCGCTCGAACGTACAACATCTGATTCGCTCGAACGGACAAAGTCTAGTCCGCTCGAACAGACAACATCTGATTCGCTCGAACAGACAAAGTCTGGTCCGTTTGAACAGACTTTCTGGTTCGCTCATTAGAACACTGTTTGGTTTGCTTATCTGTCACGTGTACAGATTGGTGATTCAAGGCGATTTTGTTTGAGCAGGATAATTTCGTTTGAAAGTGATTGACATTGTGAAAATTGTTATCTAAATATGGATAGTGATGATGAATATGGTTGTTCCTTTGCAGATGATATTTTTAACAATAATTCAATGGATATTATTGATATTCTTGCCGGAAAACAAAATTCTAGAAAATCATTTTCAATAAACAAGGATTCAAAAATTGTTGTGGATAAAATAGAAAAGAGTTTTGAAGTTAGTTCTGAAAAAGATGAAAAAGTTTCAGAAGTTATTTCAGAAAAAATTTCAGTTTTTGATCATTCATACTCATCTGATGAAGAGTGTGATGATGATAGCAAAGAACTTGAGAAACTTGAGGTTTATAAACAGTTATTTTCATCTGAAATGGTTAATGATTCTTTTGCAGAACAAATTGATGAGCTCAAGAATAAACTTGCTGCGAAAAAGATAAATCAAAAGGCAGCAGATGTTGAAGAAATTGAAGAACTTAAGAAAGAAGATGTTAGTGAAAAACAGCAGAGTTTTGAGGAAGTAATTTCAAAGAAAGAAGAATCTGATAAGTCTGTATCTAAGAAATCTGAACCAGTGATTAAGAAAGAGATTGCAGAAGACACACTAGTCTTTGAGGTTGTTCAGAAAGAGAAGAAACAGACAGAAGATATTCAGACTTTGAAAGCTGAAAAGAAAGTTGATGATGAACATATTTTGGAGTTGATCTTGAACTGTGAAAAGCTGAAAACTGAAAATGTCAAACTGTTGAATGAAGTGGACAGTTTGACATTGGAAAACAAAGCTTTGAAAGAAAAAGAAAAAGATTTTGGAAAAATTAAAATTGAAAATGAAAACGTTTCTTGGATAAAAATGGAAAATGAAGCATTAAAAGAAAAAGAAAAAGATTTTCAAAGTCAAATGAAGGTTTTAGAAGATGAAAAGTCTGTTATTTTTAACAATAATCTTGCAAAACAGATTGAAATAAATTCTCATCTTCAGAAAATCATTCGACTTGAAAATGAAGCTGAAATTGCTCGGAACAAAATTTCTGAGTTAGAGAATAAATTGAAAGGTTTTGTGACTTCGGCACCATATTTGTGTCCAAAACCGATCAATTCTGTTCCAATAAGTGACAATGTCACAAATTTTGACAAAGTCAAAGTCAAAATTGAAGATTGTGATGAAATATCTGATGATGAAAAAGAAAAGAAAAGAAAAATATTTTTAGATTTACAAGAAAAATTTAAAAATACTGTTTTGCAATCTACTGAAATAGGTGAATGCTCTAAGCAAAAACCTGTTAAGAAGAGTGTAGAACAGAAACAAAAAGATAAAAATTTGAAAAATCCTAAAATTGAAAATAAAAGCTCATCAGTTAAGTCATCCAATCATTATCAAAAATCACAAAAATTTAAAAAAAAAAACTCACAAAATGTTGGTAATAAGTGGTGCAGGTTTTACCACAGTGCTTCAAAGCCAAATCCAGTTTTCAGGAGGAGTGATAATCACCACAAAGCTAGACAATGCTATGATTTAAGTGTTTGGTGTGATAGTGGTGAATGGTACGATAACAGAGTGTGTTACTCTTGTGGTATTCGAGGACACATTGATGTTAACTGCCAGAATTGGAGTTATGAAACAAGAAGATGCTATAATTGTCAAATCATAGGTCATATTGCCAGAGATTGCCCAAGGAGATCAAATGAAAGATTGAGGGTTAATTCTCAAAGAATGGGAAAGAAATCAGTCAGTGTCAAGCCCAAAGAACAGAAAGTTCAAGAACCAAAAGTTCAAGAACAGAAAGTTCAAGAAAAGAAAGTTAAGCTTTCACAAGGGCAGAAAGACAGACTGAGGAAGAAGAGAAAGAAAGCAAGAGAATATTTGGAGAAAATCTTGTCCTCGGATAAAACTGGTAATCCGAGAAAAAGTTCTGATGAATTGCTTTCCTCAACTGCAAAGGCAAGCAAAACAAATTCATCAGATACAAATCTGAGGACAAACGGGAAAGCAAAAAGGAAGTTAAAGAAAGAAAAATTAACTAAGCAAAATGATAACCAATCAAAGAAAGTTAATTTTTCTGACAAAATCTTGATCAAGGTTTTCGAATATAAAAGAGATCGTGAAAGTTTATTCATTTCACAGGCTAATAAATTTGGAAAACCTAGATCTAGTAAGAATTGGGTACCAATGAAGGTTGGCGATGAATTTGTTTCTTCAAAAACAAAGGAGCCACGTGTTGGTGATGAATCTGACGTCACAAAGTCAGACAAGCCACATTCAGGCAATGATTCTGGTTCGTCAAAACCAGAAGATTCATTTGTTGAGGTAAAAACTGTTAAACCCAAGGCTGGTCAGGCTTGGGTGAATTTTTTCAAATAGAAAAACCTGACTTGCCGGAGTTCCCAGGTTGGTAAGCGTGGAACAGGAATCGGCATCATTCTTGAGAAATTCACAGGATGGTAACTGTGATATTTCGATTTACAAGTGGTAAATCAGGGACATTAAGTTGTACTTGATTTTCTACTAGTGTTTATTGTTGACAAGGGTCTTAATTGTCAATTCTTTAAAATGGTTGAAATAGAACAATGTGATGAAACCCCGAGTTTGTGAAAAGACAAACAAAACTAATTTTCCGGAAAAACCATTTGATTAAAACAAACTTAAGTGTTTTGAAATCTAAATGGGAAAATAGTTTTGTTGTCAGGGGGAGTTCTGATTGTTTATGCCAGGTGAATGGCGAATTGAAGCAATTTGATATCAGTTTGTCATGTTTCTTGTATAGTTTATTTTCAAATTTTCCCAGAAAATCAAAATTGAAACATATTTTGATTTTAGGGGGAGAAAATTTTTAAAAAAAAAAAATTTGAAAATTTGAAAATATCAAAAATATTGAAAAATGAAAATGAGTTTTGTTGTGAAAAAGAGGAAATGATAGTAAATCAGTAAACTATCACAGCATGCTAAAGATATGAAATGTCAAATGTGATAAACGGTCTCACTGATGATGTGTCGATAGGTTTTCGCACATTTAGTAGATTTATTCGGGATATAAACCTAAATTCAAACTTGTGAATTCGTGGGGAACACTACTTGGATATATAGGTAACCCCTGAAATCTCGTTTGAAAGGTCTCTTAATCTGATATACTAGGTCTTTATACTCAATGATATCTGGGGTATTATTCCGGGACTTCTGCTGAACGGTAGTTCTGACCTAGTCCCTGGCTAATACTTGCTGCAATGCTTGAAACACAGCATTAAACCCTCAGCATGCTGAAACAATAAAATTGATAAATGCTGCTGTTGTAAGAAAAAGATCCTCTAAAGGGGACACACCGAAAAGTCGAAGCTGATATCTCTCTGCGTATACGGAAGTATTGACCTGAGATCCCTCGGCTCTCGCATACCTAAATTATATACAGATATCATTGTAGTATTCTCACCTGTAAGACTGATTATTGGGATTCTGGATACGGGAGTATATTCAAGAGGTGGGACACATGAATGAGCTAAGTTCTTAATTCATCTAAATCGTATCCTGAGTAAATTGAAATTTGTATGAGAATTTAAGATGGATCAGTATATCGACAATCGAGGTGAATCGTTTAGAGCTTAAAATGATTAAAGCTTAACGGTGCTAGTGATTTGTTTCATAAACTGATATGATCCTCTTACACAAACTCACAAAAATATTGTTTGTATATATTTCTTTACTACATTTCAGTCAAGATCAAAAATCCAAAAAGATTTTCGGAGTGTTTTAGCATAAAATTTTGAAAATTCAAAAAGATTTTTGACAACTGATGTTGAAGGACTGATATTCAAAATTCCAAGTGCTAAACATGATGAATTGGATTGGGAGAGTTTGTTGAAAACTTTGAATGTCATATACAAATGTTTTGAAAGATTGTGTGTTTTAGTTAATCAAGGTCATTCATTTGAACTTGATGTAACCAGTATGATTGTTGAATTAATGATTTCTACCAGTAAGTTTCTTAGATTTAATTGTTATAAATTTGTGAAACTTATGGTGAGGTAGAGGATGTGCAGGGTAACAGGTTTTGAATTTCATTATTCCCATGGAAGCTAATTGTCAAAGCTTGAACCAGATATCTCAGATTCTAGCATATTGAGAGGGGGAGTCTGTGAGAGGGGGAGTCTGGATAAACAGTTAATGGGAAGACTGAAGTTGGAGCCAGGATATAATCCTGAAACTTGTAAAGATAGAGTGCTTAAGATGAGAAGATAAAGAGTTGAAGAAAAGACCAAGACCGAAAACTCAGGTGCTGAAGATTGCTGAAGACTACGTCAACATCCAAGGGGGAGTCTGTTGATGCATGAAATGTCTGTTGACTGCGTCTACAAGAAGTCTGAAGTCAAGATTAGACAATAGGGGGTCATAACGTAAATTTTATGTGAAATAGAGTCTGGTCCACTTTTATGTCATTATGATTAGGTCTGGTCCGCTCATAGGGTAGTGTCTGGTCCACTTATGTATCAATGATCTGGTTCGCTCATATGTCATAGTCTGGTCCGCTTTTGTGTCATGTCATATAAGCGATCCAGCATGTCTATATATAGGGGTGTAGTCTGAGCGGTCCAGCATAGTTGTGTGTGTGTGCTTGGGAGCCGAAATTCTGTCAAAATTATATTCAGAAAGCAATAAAGAGATAGAAATTAGAAAGGAATAGCTGTTGTTACTTTACGTGCATTGATTCCGCCTTTACACGTGAAGATGAGCTACTCGGATTGACGTTTTCGGGTCAAGGAACGGTCCAACATATAGGGTTGCCATGTGTGGGACTAGGCTAGCTGAGTCGACAAAATCATTAAATTCAACTTCGTCCGCAAGTTATTAAGATAATCGTTAAGTAGGGAATACCCCCCCTGAGTTTTAGGGGCCCTAATCCTGATTCTGAAAATTCTGAAAATTTTAGGGTTGGTGCAGAATCACTTGGGTGTCTCAATTAGGGTTTCCTATGGGTTAATTTAATAAAATAATTAGGTCTTTTAATGAGGATCGTTTAAATTATTAGTTTATTATTCTTTTATTTCTAGAATAATGATTTTAAATTTTCAGTTATTACAACTATTACCCCCTTAAAAGAAATTTCGTCCTCGAAAATTTTCAAACATATCGCATAAGTAACGGAAACGAAAGTTTTCATATCAGAGTTACTAACTTATATATAACAAAATTCTCCTAAACACACATGTGTATCTGAAATTCATAATTACGTTTATAACCATAATTGTTAATTACCTTACCACCATGTCCTAATGGTTTTTCCACTACATATCTTAATAACCTATTTAATCATGCAGAAAATCACGTAGACTTACAGATAAAAGTGACTATTGGTACTGATATCTCCTACATAAACATACTTAATCATAACTAAGATATATTCACATAAGGTAAAGCATAAATGACCATAAATAGAAACAATTGAACATATATCAAAGAGCAAGATTTACCGTTACTCAACTAAAATTCTATTACTAGAATAGATTAGGGTATAAAGAGCGAATTGAATCTTCGGATTCCCATGTTGCTTCGTGTTCAGAGTGATTTTTCCAGAGGACTTTAACAAACGGAATTACTTTCCTACGCAAAACCCTTTCTTGTCGATCTAAGATGGCTTCTGGTTCCTCTTCGTAGGACAAATCCTTGTGAATTGTAAGTAACGGATAACTAATGACATGAAGTGGATGATAATTATATCCTCTTAACGAGGAGACATGAAAAACGTTATGAACGTGCGAGAGATGAGGCGGTAGAGCTAGTCGATATGATACTTCTCCAATCCTTTCAAGGATTTCAAATGGACCAATGAAACGAGGACTAAGCTTCCCTTTAATTCCAAATCTACGAATGCCACGCCAAGGTGATACTTTTAAGAATACGTGGTCACCAATTTTAAATTCGAGTGGTCGTCTATCTTGATCTGCATAGCTCTTTTGTCTGCTTTGAGCTTCTTTCAGTTTTTCTCGTGCCATAGTGACTTTTTCATTTGTAATCTGAACAAGTTCTGGTCCTTCAATAATCTTTTCTCCAACTTCATCCCAGCATATCAGTGCGTGACATTTCCGACCGTACAAAAGCTCAAAAGGTGCCATGCCAATACTTGCTTGCCAACTATTGTTGTAAGCGAACTCAACAAGGCATAGATATTCATCCCAGTTTCCAGACCATTCAAGTGCACATGCTCGGAGCATGTCTTCCAAGGTCTGAATTGTACGTTCTGACTGCCCATCTGTTTGTGGATGGAAAGCCGTACTAAACTTTAGTCGTGTACCCCAAGCTGCCTGAAAACCTTTCCAAAATCGTGAGGTGAAACGTGGGTCTCTATCGGAAACAATGGAAGATGGTGTGCCATGGAGTCGAATTATTTCTTGAAGAAATATTTCGGATAACTTATTAACCGAAAATCCTTGCTGAATTGGTATAAAATGTGCTGACTTTGACAATCTATCGACAATAACCCATACAACATCATTCTTTTTGAATGTCTTAGGCAAACCGGTAACAAAATCCATTGTGATCTCATCCCACTTCCATATGGGAATATCCAATGGCTGTAACAGACCGCTTGCTCGTTTGTGTTCAATTTTCACTTGTTGGCAAGTGAGGCATTTACTTACGTATCGAGCAACGTCTTCCTTCATGCCATTCCACCAGAAGTTCTGTCTTAAATCTCTATACATCTTGGTAGATCCTGGGTGAATTGAAAATGGTGAGCTATGAGCTTCGGCTAACAATGACTCACGAAGGCTGGAGTCATCGGGTACACAAAGTCTTTTGCCGCACCAAATCACCCCATGATGGTCTATACGAAATTCAGATTGCTTACCCACCTCAAGATTTTGCACAATTGCCCAAAGTTCTCCATCTTGCTTTTGTGCATCTTTGATCCGTGTTATGAGGTCAGGTTCAATCTGCATTTTAGCTAGATATCCATCAGATTTACTAACCTGAAGCCAAATGTTCATCCTTTCGAGATCCTTCCTAATACGAGGCTGAATTTGTAAGCAAGATATAGTCCCGGAATTCTTTCGGCTCAACGCGTCAGCTACAACATTGGCTTTACCTGGATGGTATTGAATATTTACGTCGTAATCTTTTAAAAGTTCTAACCACCTTCTTTGCCTCATATTTAGCTCCTTCTGCGTAAATATGTACTTGAGGCTCTTGTGGTCGGTAAAGATATCACAACTCTCACCATACAGATAGTGTCGCCAAATCTTAAGTGCAAAGACAACTGCGGCTAGTTCTAAATCATGTGTAGGGTAGTTAACTTCATAAGGCTTCAACTGACGGGAGGCATAAGCGATAACCTTCCCATGTTGCATTAGCACACAACCTAATCCTTTCTTTGAGGCATCACTATAGACTTGGTAACCTCCTGATCCAGAAGGGAGAGCGAGTATTGGTGAGGATACGAGTCGTTTCTTCAATTCTTCAAAGCTTTTCTCTTGTTCCTCATTCCATACGTACTTCACCCCTTTCCTTAGGAGTTTGGTGAGTGGTAAAGCAATTACCGAGAATCTTTCAACAAATCTTCGATAATAGCCAGCAAGACCCAAGAAACTTCGTATCTCGGTAACAGAAGTGGGTCTTGGCCATTTTGTAATAGCTTCAACCTTTGTTGGGTCTACCATAATTCCCTCTGCTGATATGACATGACCTAGAAATGCCACTTGGCTAAGCCAAAAGTCACATTTGGAAAACTTAGCGTACAACTTCTCATGCCGCAAGGTTCCAAGTACCGTATGTAGATGTGCTTCATGCTCTTTGTGACTCTTAGAATACACTAGAATGTCATCGATAAAGACAATAACGAATTTGTCTAGGAATTTGTGAAATACGCGATTCATCAAATCCATGAAGACTGCGGGTGCATTAGTTACCCCAAAGGGCATAACCAAAAATTCGTAATGACCATATCGAGTACGAAAGGCAGTTTTGGGAACATCATCATTCTTGATCTTTAGCTGATGATACCCGGATCTCAGGTCGATTTTTGAGAAGAACTGAGCTCCCTGAAGTTGATCAAAGAGATCATCAATGCGAGGCAGAGGATACTGATTACGAATAGTAATCTTGTTCAGCTCTCGGTAGTCAATACATAAACGCACACTACCGTCTTTCTTCTTCACAAATAAGACCGGAGCACCCCAAGGTGAAACACTGGGTCTTATGAATCCTAGATCTAACAATTCTTGCAATTGTTCCTTCAACTCCTTCAGTTCCATCGGGGCCATACGGTATGGAGCTTTAGAAATAGGTTCGGCACCAGGGATCAAGTCGATGGTGAATTTTACCTGACGGTCGGGTGGTAATCCTGGTAGTTCATCCGGAAATACATCAGGATATTCACGAACAACGGAGTGGCTATCGATACTCTTAACACTAGCAGAAGTATCCTTAATCGATGCTAGGAATCCAGCACAGCCGTTTGATATGAATTTTCGAGCTTTGAGCGCAGAAATAATTTTAAGAGATTTATGAGCTTGAGATCCCTGATATATAATATCAGGATGATGAAGATCACCGAAAATAACACGACGGGAATGACAATCTATAGTTACGTGATGTCGAGATAACCAATCTATCCCTAGAATAACATCAAAGTCACACATATGTATTGGAAATAGGTCTGCCTTACACACAATAGATTCAATACGAATCGGACAATCTTTATATACAGAAGTGATTACGGATGAATGTTCCATGGGAGTGGAAATGGTTAAGGTATGATTTAAGAGAGTTGGTCTTATCGGAAGGTACTTAGTAAACGAGTGGGATACTAAAGAATGAGTCGCTCCTGTGTCGAATAACACATAGATACTATGTTTACCAAGCTGAAGGGTTCCCGATACAGTACCTGGGACATTAGCAGCATCAGTAGCAGAAAGTGCGAAAACTCTTCCTCCTACATTGGGTTGGTTATTCTTCTTAGTGTCTTTCTTTGTACACTCCTTAATCATGTGTCCAGTTTGGCCACATCTAAAGCATGCTCCTGTACTTCGGTGACATACGCCCTGATGTCTCTTACCACAAGTATTACATAGAGGATATGTAATCTGATTCGGGTTTACGTGTTGATTCAGTGGTTGAGCTTTAATAGGTTCTGCATACAACTGAATCTGGTTTTGAGCAGGCCTCGGGTTTTGTGGTCTAGGTTGCCATGGACGTGCCTGATTTCCAGAGTTTTGATTTCCTTGCACTTTGCGGTCTTGATGCTGTGGCGTAGTGGATGATTGGCCGATTGCCTGCTTAAATTGTCCTTCTCGGTTTCTCTTCTTATTATCCTCAGTTCGGGATAAAAATTCTTTCCTCTCGAACTCAAAAGTTTTGATTCCATCAGCAACTTCGGTGATATCCTTAAATTTCATGTACATGATCGACTTCCGAATTCGATCATTGACTGCCCACTTGCATTTTTCTGCCTGGACTTCTGCTGATCCTGCAACGTCTCCTACAATACTAGCCAACCTTGCAAATCTGGTAATGAACTCAGAGGCTGGTTCATCACTCCCCTGTCGAATTACTGCATATTCTCTGATATAAGCTTCTTTATCAGCGGTCGAAAAATACTTGTCGTAAAAGATATTATGAAAGTCGACCCATGAAAGATTAGCGTCAAAATCATCCCCTCCTTTGACTTGCTTATATCCTTCCCACCAAGTTTGTGCGTCATCTTCGAGTTTGTAGGTAGCCAATCTAACTTTGTATTGCTCCGGAACTCCAAGAACTCCGAAGATCTTTTCAACATGAGCTATCCAGTTTCTGGCTTCGACTGGATTAGTAGCGTGACTAAAGGATTTCGGCTTTTGTTTTTGGAATTTAGCGATCCATATGTCTATACTATAGGTAGTATGGTTTGTGGTATTCTCACGAATTTCTTCACCAGAGATTGGATTCGTGTTATTACGTTCTGGATGACGAGTTTGTTGAATAACGGCCTCAGCTGTTTGAGCAACCAGGTTTGGAAGCAACCCGGCAACAGCCTGGTTGATAGCATTAATTACGTTTGGATCAACTGGAGTCTCATTCGAAGAAGTGTTGTTACGTACAGGGTTAGTACGAGTACTCCTACGTAGCGGACGACGAGGAGGCATATCTATACGAATAAACATAGGAATTAAACCAAATAAGAGACCAAGTTAAATCCTATCATAGATATCTACCCATTCCTCACAGGTTTTAATTACTATCTTCAAGTTTTCTACAGGAAAGAGCCTTTGCTCTGATACCATAGCTGTAACACCCCAACCTGGATGGGCTGACGTGTCACAATAACAGTATCATAAACAAAAGTCATAATTCCATTTATTTATTTAACAAGGATACAATCATACGACAATTTAACTTAAGGTTAATATACAAGTGGCGACATTCGACTTGATTAACTAACATCTTCAGATTTAATCCTAGGCTTTATTCTTCTCTCTTTTCCCCGCCCAAAGTAACCTGCTGACCTGTAAATACAAAATTTATACGGAATGAGCCAAATGCTCAGTACGGAATTATAGGCTCAAAGAACAAATAACGCTTTATATGCAATGTTATTCGGAGGAAACTCATTTCGAAACTGATACGATGCAAGAACAAAATTTCATAATTATATCTTACGGATGTACCCATGAGCAAACTGAAAACGTGACAATACACAGGTAGCTACTCCTGCATACTTATCACACGAGATGGCCAGTTGGCATACCTGTTATCCATCTCATTAACTTAAATTCTAGGATCGATCCATACGCCTCCTAATAGCCTTATGTACCACACTTGTACTTAAGAGACGCCGTGAACTGATCTCTCCGTCACGGGTGGAGCACATGATGTCGATGCCGCAACAACATGCTCGTGGGACACTCCACGAGAAGCGATACTCAGGGTAACAGAGTACAAATGGTCTTATTCACATAACTTATAAAACTTATTTTCATAACAAAACGGAACATATATTGGAACATGCAATAATGAGTACAACTAACATAATACTATCGCATGACATGAAAGCTTAAATCAAATGATTAGAATAGAATTCGAACGGACTGTCAAATGAATCGATACTCAAAGACGTGAGGAGTTTTAAAAGATATATTAATTTAGTGGTTTATAACAATTTGAATATGAAGCAATAAGGAGTGGGGTAAGGATCCGTACCTTAACAATTCCAAAGTGAAGCTACCTTGTGCTAATATTTTAGATTTATACGGGCAGAGTTTAGACTACTGATTAGTCTTTTAACCTAATTTAAATAACATGCACACAAATTAGGTTAGTAACTTAATACAGCATTTACGATAACTCACGAGATCAAATTCTCACAACGAACGACAAAGTGCGATACTTAAACATCCATCGAATTAACGACGAATGACAAAGTACGATACTTAAACTCATCCATCGAATTAATGACGAACGACAAAGTACAATACTTAAACTCATCCATCGAATTAACGACGAACGACAAAGTACTATACTTAAACTCATTCATCGAATTAATGACGAACGACAAAGTATAACCCTAATGTGGGTAGCACTTAAACATCCATTGGATATATTGATCGATCGGACAATGAATCGTATCAGCGATTGAGTTATTACCCTGTTCTGCAGCAGCACCCCCTACTAATTAGTGTTTAGTGTGTGTTATTGGTGATAAACAGAACATAACTCGGTGTATTTTGTGAATTTCTTCGTCGTTTTTGTGCCCAGAATCAAGTCCCAAGCTCCTGTATTTATAGGTGAATTTTGACTCTTAGGCTGCCCGCGTGAGAATTAAGCTTAACTTGAGGCGGCCCGCGAGAGAACTTATTTTATGTATAGGGTTGCCATGTGTGGGACTAGGCTAGCTGAGTCGACAAAATCATTAAATTCAACTTCGTCCGCAAGTTATTAAGATAATCGTTAAGTAGGGAATACCCCCCCTGAGTTTTAGGGGCCCTAATCCTGATTCTGAAAATTCTGAAAATTTTAGGGTTGGTGCAGAATCACTTGGGTGTCTCAATTAGGGTTTCCTATGGGTTAATTTAATAAAATAATTAGGTCTTTTAATGAGGGTCGTTTAAATTATTAGTTTATTATTCTTTTATTTCTAGAATAATGATTTTAAATTTTCAGTTATTACAACACATGTCATACTTAACTGGATATTTTAACCAGGTTAGGATTAAAGGACGTAGGGTGTAATGAGTTTTACAAATAAAGGACTGCGACTGTAATTATTGAAGTTAAAGGCCATCGTCTGCAATACTATATAAACATAAAGGACGAAAAGTGTAATTTATATTAAAGATTATTATAAGTTAAATAAATAAACAATTACAAGTTATTACAAGTTAATAGATAAAAATCTTATTTTCAACAATCCCAATACAATCTCACCTCTTCTTCTCCGGCGAAAAAACTCTACAGTTTCTTCTTCCTCAGACTTGACGATCAGAAGTTTAAAGTTTTAGATCAGGTATTTTTTCTCTCTTGTGTATTTTACAGGTATGCTTTGAAATGTTCCTTTCAGTTTCCTCATTTCAAATTCTATCAATATTAATTTTGATAAAATATTCTGCAATTAGTTTATAGTACTCATATGTCTGATTTGTAAGTGAATATAGCCTTGTTTGCTGAAAAAAACTGAAGTTTGAAGTTGACACAAACATGGATATTTGAAAACTTTATTGCCATATAATACTTTTTTATTATACAAGAATAAAAATTTGATCTTACACAGTGTTAGATTCATATTGTTGGTTGTAGTTGTCACACCCCCAAAATCCACCTGCGGAGTATCACCGCTTGGAGGCGTGACTGACCAGGATCAAGCCACCAATCATATTAAACAAGCATGTAAGTAAACATAATTCAACCAAACCATATGAAAGGTGTTCAAAATCAAAGCATAGTTAAGTATTTAGCGGAAGCATAATTGTAAAACCCATTGTAAGTATTTAGTACGAAATAAAGTAATGTTTATAGCATGGCACACACTGCCATGTCCCACAACGACCGCTCCTCCCTGTGCAAGCTCCATGAGTACCTAACGACCTGCAAGGCATGTAGCAACGAATCAACAACAAAGTTGAGCGAGTTCACAGTTGGTTGTTTAGTGATAGCTCGTTTCGTAAATCATATGTTCGTTTTGTAAACCACGTATCGTATTAATTCGTATAGCGGTCACCCTGACATGTTTGCGAAGATTAGTGGGGGCTTCCCATGTGTTATTAGACCACGCGTATCGACTGCTACGAAAATGTAAGAGGTGCCCTAAGTTAATGTCTATCAGCATTAACCCTTTGCCCATAGTCCATTAGTACACGCCCGTCCGACTGGCACGGTGTGAGGTTTGTTAAACCTAATAGCGCTATTAACTAATGACCCGCTCGCCATAGGCCTCGGCGATTAAGTCGATAAATGAGGGACTTCAATTGATAGAGTTGATGGTCTTATGGTCGTGTACGTAGGTTTTACGTACGTGCCCTTCAATCCGAGGACAGTAGTAAGTAGTTTAATAGTAATGATAGTTCGAGTAGATATTCAATCCCATTCCCAACCCACCGGGAATCCCATGCCTTAGGAGTGTGAACTCACCTTGGTTTGCTCGGCAGATACACAGAAAGGTTACTTGAGCTATATGTGGTCAACCACGTCCTAACATGGTTACCATACAAGTCAGGTCTAGGTTCAAGTAATGCACGTATGTTACACATAAGCTAACAGGTTACGAACACGTATTGATCATGGCAACACATTAACAGTCAAGTACATAACATACTCATACTTGTACGATTCAAAAGATTGGGCTCGCACAAGTCTAACGGCCTTGTGCGATTCACCCATAGAAGCCCAAACATACCCGGCCCAATAAAACATAAGAAGTCCAACATTGCAAACGGCCCAAACAAGTAAACATGAGTCTTGTGCGATCCGGATGGACTTGTGCGATCCGAATGGCTTGTGTGATTGTGTTTTGGGCTAATCGGCCCAACAGCATAAGTGAAGTCCAACTGTTGTGTGTGACCCAAGCCTTGTGCGATCGGCACTGCCTTGTGCGATCCACAAGGTCTTGTGCGATCATGCATATCCTGATTGTACTTAGTGTATTAACAGTTGCACTATTCTTGTGCGACTGTCTTGTGCGACCAGAGCTTGTTCGATCGGATCAGATCTTGTGCGATTCTGATCTTGTGCGACTGCACTTGTGCGTCCGGCACTTGTGCGATCAGATCTTATACAATCTGGTCTTGTGCTATTTGTTTTAATATCCGAAAATTATGGCAATCAGTTATATGGTTTCCATTTATGAAATCTATCAATTAACAACACTAACAGTTTTAAATCGTGCATATCTCGATCAAACCAAGCAATTATCATCTAATTCATAAGAACCCTAATCATTTATCAAGCATAAACAGTAAGCATATCACCTAAACATATTAACATAGTTCATTTTCTTGATCACTAGCATGCATTCTAATCATGACAACTCAACAATCATTAGATCCTGATACATCACAGCCGAATATCATAACATCATCAACCCTTATTTTGATCCATGAATACTACACATGTGCCGATTTCATGAACATTAATTCTATTCGGTTCCTACCCATCTAAATCAACATCAAGCATATATCAAACCCCATAGTGGTAAGACAGTTTGTTCATACTATCAAATCCGAATAACATATATTCGATCATATAACAACATCAACCAAACCGAAATCAAATAATAACATAACACTAACCGGTTAAAGAATGGAACGAGGATTGATCCGAACGATAAAACTTCAAGAGAGATGGGATGTGGCTGCCGTCGAGTTTGAGAGGAGAGAAAGAGAGTAGGGTTTGTAAACTTGTGTGATTAGGTAAAGTGTGGGATTTATACCAACACCCTAGGTGTTGTGCGAGTTGATGAAGTGGGCCGAACCCTCCTAATGGGCTGCCCTTTATGGGTTTCGAGTACAACAAGTGTAGCCCGAATAGGCTTGTGCTATCGGCCAAGTGTTGTGTGATCGGTTTATTTTTGCGTGACAATATTACATACATACATTCATTCACATAATCAGATAACATATTAACATAATATTCCATTGATCATCAAAGTTCATGTAATCACATAGGATTCACATACGTTACATTAACACAAAGATAGGTTCTGAAATACGAGTTGTCACAGTAGAGACCATATTGAAGTACACAACATATAAGTTTGGTCCTACAGAGTGTTGGATATTTTTTTATACCTTAAATAGAATGCTTTTCAGATACAATTGATTTTATATTTTAGTATTTAGCTGTTATTGTATTTTTTTACTTTCAGATGGAGTTTATGATAATTATCAACGTCTCTCAATTGGCAGACCTAAATGAGGGATTGGTAAGCTATATTCTTAGAACAAATTAGCTCAAATCACAATTGTATGCTAAAAACTGTATTTATAAAATTAAAGATATATTAAATGTTGTGTATTTTATATACATAGGTACTTCCAAAGATAATAGCTAACCAATTACCAAGAAAGTGTGAAGTGATAAAGTTGGTTGATTATACGGGTTTTAAATATAAGATTGCAGTACAGAGCATCGGTCATAAAAGTAAGAGGATAAACGGGCCAGAATGGACCCGGTTTGTTGAAACTTATAGAAATAACAACATAGACAAGCTGTGTTTAAAAAATTTGAAGGAAGCAAAATTTGAGATAAATGTTTTGAACAATGAGGGATTGGAGATTAGAAAAGATGGCTCGAACAGAGATTATGTTCATGGATGCTTGATACAGGCTGAAGAAGAAACATACTGCAAGCAGGTTAAAAACTGCTACTTATTTTTATATATTGCCAGTGTATCTTTTGGACTGTTAGAAAAACTTCTAATTTATATTTTGTATCCTATATAAAATCTAATATGACATTTCTAAAATATATGAAAATTATAGCATTTACCACACGATTTGCTGAAGCTGTTGTCGCAAAGGAGATTAAAAATTGATAACTTGGTTGCCAAAGTACATGGACCAAAGACCAAAGCAGAGTAGTAAAGTTGATGTGCATTATGTTTTCTCTCCTGAAAACAAAAAGGGATTAGCTGCTGGTTTTATGGGACCAGGATGGACAACTTTTTGCTTCGAAAATGACATTGAGGAAAACTGCCAACTGCTGTTTCAATGGATGGGAAGTACTCCTGAAGACGACTTTAACTTCACTGTGAAGGTTTTTAACAAAGACGGGATTGCACTTCACGGGGAGACAAAACATCACTGCAGCCGTACCAATCACCAACACCGCAAAAGGCGTCCACATTATAAAAAACAGTTTGAATACCATGTTTTAGAGACACACAGCTTGGTATTTACATATCTACTTTTAATATGGTTGATTTTACTTATAATCTTGGATCTATTTGTTATTACTTAAAGTATATGCTGTTTTGAATGAATAACTAAAGAAAGAATTTTTCTTAAAGGCAATACCGAGGAACTTTGTTCGAGAACACCAGCTAAATGATTACCGTAGAGCTGTGCTGTCATTTGGTCATGTGAAGTTTTTGGTACAACTAGTTGTTAGGAGAGATCCTAGAAGACCTGACGATAACAACCATCTAGTGATGCATAGAGACTGGCAGCGTATCATGGATGAAACGGGAATATATGTGGGGAAAAAGCTGAGGTTTGAGATAGTCGAAGAAAAAAGTGTAAGAGGAGAAAAAATACACTTTGAAGTTTGTTGACATGATCTTTGAACACCTTTTCAGCCTTGTATAATTTATGTTTTAGTTGAGATGTTTGATGGACAAATTTCTTGTTTGGAAACTAAGTTAAGAATGAAGTTATGTAGTCTTAGTATATACTTTCAAAACTTTGTGGTTTTACCTCTGCTGATGAAGCAAAATGTATGATGAACCTAAGTTCTGCTGTGCACCAACAAATATTACACAATTCAACAGAAGATCTATAATATAAGATCTTTAACAGATGATAATCAACAGCTCATAAGGTCTGTTGAAGCACGCTATAACATTGCTTAGCCTTTAACAGATCTTTAACAGTTCTTAGGGGTTAACAGATGTTAGCACGCTATAACAGTGCTTAGCCTCTAACAGATGTTAATGTATCTCAGACCCCAACAGTTTTCCGACTAACCAATTAATTAAATTTTCATTCATCAATCTAACAATAATATACAACCTTACTACTTATCCAGTCCATCAATAGCCAGACAAACTCTGCTGATGAACCAAAGGGTCTGTTAAGACAAAGACTGCTGAAGCAAAGGTCTGCTAAAGAGAACCTCTGCTAATGAAGTAAAATGTATGATGAACCTAAGTCCTGCTTTTCACCAACAGATATTACACAATTCAACAGAAGATCTATAATATAAGATCTTTAACAGATGATGATCAACAGCTCATAAGGTCTGTTGAAGCACGATATAACAGTGCTTAGCCTTTAACAGATCTTTTAACAGTGCTTAGGGGTTAACAGATGTTTGCACGCTATAACAGTGCTTAGCCTCTTACAGATGTTAATGTATCTCAGACCCCAACAGTTTTCCGACTAACCAATTGATTAAATTTTCATTCATCAATCTAACAATAATATACAACCCTACTACTTATTCAGTCCATCAATATCACCAAAAATGTATATAATGTATAATAACAATATTATATTATATAACAAACAAAAGGTTAACCTTACTTGATATTCAAACCATAGACATTACATACCATTTTCATCATCGTAGCCCTTACAAACCAAACTTTTAACCACAATTTGTTAAAACAACAGTTAACAGACATAAATAAAAACCACAAGGATTCTTCAAAAATAAGTGGTTTCTACTTATCTCATAAGAATTGTTTTTTCATAAGCATCTAATTGTTAACCTTAGTCAGCTTCTTCCAGGTTCTTCTCACATTAGTGGATAGCTCGCCAACATTGACAACATCAGCATCTCGAGCCATCCGCTTTCCATTGGGACTTGATCCAGAATCCTTTTCAACTTCAACGGCTGAAGAGTCGGCCGTAACAGAGACAGCATCCTTGCAACAGATCACAAAACAACTATTGATCTCATTTAATAAAATAATGAACTCCTTTTAAACGTACTAAACATACTTTAAAAATAAATACTCACCCTTGAAGTTCGTTCAGCAGACACCTGGGAAGAGTCTAAAAGGTTAACGTCTTTAACGTCAACTACCTCTTGAGTAACCTAAAGGATCATAATATATGATATCATATAAAAAAGTTGTACAGAATCCAGTGTTTAAAACTCAAAAGAAAAATAAATAGATTGAAAGAGTAATTTTATATGCTACCTCATCAGTATTTTCATCACCATTACCATCTCCACCAACCAACTCAGCAATTATTACTGGATCATCACATGTTTTTTGCACAGTATAAACACGATAGTCATTTTTAAGATTGAACTCTGAAACATCAATCTTAAAAGCAGCCTTCTTATCAACCAATCGAAATATCTCATGAGGGAATCCAGTATCATTGGCCTTAACCTGCCTCTCTCTTATGTCACTCGCCGCTAATCCAAGAAGCTTCTGAACATCTCTATCAAACATAACAAAAGAAACACTACCACTCTCATCCTGCACCCGTACCTGCACCTTGAACCTGAAATATACACAACTAACTAAGTAAACTGCAAAACTATATTCAAATATCAGTCTTAGAATGTTACTTATATAAATATAACGCTAAATAATCATCATTGCTGTAACAACTCTCATTAAAAGTCCTATTATTTACTTTAATTGCCCAATAGGAAACCCTAATTGAGAAACCCAAGTGATTTTGCACAAACCCTAAAATTTTCAGAATAATCGGAATCAGGATCAAGGCCCCTAAAACTCAGGGGGGTAAACCCTAATTGGTAATATCCTTACAGTTTGCTGTAGGAATTGAATTACGTCGAAATCTGACTCACCAAAGCTATAAAAGACACGAGCCTACTCTACCCTAAAAGTCACCCCTCGTGCCACGCGACAGGCACAAGGGGACCTGTCGCGACACGCGACAGGGACCATTTTCCAGCTATAAATAGTAGGCTGTGGGACTGGAACTTCTACGTTGATTTGACGTTTAAATTCCTTTCGTACACGAAGTTATAGTGAAAACAGTCCAAAACACACACACGAATTACGAAGTGCTGCCGCAATTCAAGGTAATAACTCGATCGCTATTACGATTCATTGTCCGATCGATCAATATATCCAATGGATGTTTAAGTGCTGGCCACATTAGGGTTATGCTTTGTCATTCGTCGTTAATACGATGGATGTTTAAGTATCGCACTTTGTCATTCGTTGTGAGGGTTTGATCTCGTGAGTTATCGTAAATGCTGCATTGATTACTGACCCAGTTTTGTGTGCATGGTTATTTAAATTAGGTTAACAAGGCTAATCCGTAGACTAGACTCTGTCCGTATTAAATCTGCAAAGTGAGTCATTCTCTTTTTATCAAATTACTTTCAAAAGCATGTTTATTTTCAAGGTTATAATTACAGGGATTAAGTCTTTGTAATCACCAAATTACAGCCGGTATGTGGGGTATTGTATACATTACTTTTTCCCGCCACCATTGGACAACGAGTTAGCCAATGGGTGGTCTGACCACAGTCACAGAAATAAGTCGAGTGACAAATACTGTGGGTAGTTGGTTGATATAGAAACAATGTAATCACCCTTAATACTGTAAATTATAACAAAAAGGTCTGTTTCATTAACTAGAGTGATTCACTCAGTATTTTCCGCTGACAAAACCTTTTTCAAACATGTTTCAGGTGATCTGTTGTGATTCAGGAAAGGTGCTGTGGAGCACTGGAAGCTTAAGAAAGTGGCTCATTATAAAATAAAGAAATATATTTTGTAAAATAAAGATTTCTCTGTGAAATCATAATATTGTAATTACCGGGGTTTTAGCCCGAATTGTGAAATAAAATAATTGGGAAAATTTTAGCTTTTAAAAAGATCCTGATGATAAATTTCCGCTGTTAAACTCAATTAAATAAATACCACAGGATTTCTGTCCCGCGGCTCCTGAACCAGGTCAAACCGGGTTGGGGGCCGTGACAGAAAAAGGTGGTATCAGAGCCACTGAGTTAAGCTAATTAAGTATTTAGAAATACTTAATTTTTCCTGATTACCATTATGTGATTACGTGTTTTATTAACCGACTATTTGTTAGTTACAATATGGGTAAGCAAAAGCTTTCAAATATCTATCTTAAATTAGATAGGTCATCAAATGAAAAAGGAAGTTCATCCCAAACTCCTGAAGAAGGAATATTCGTTCGAAAAGCCCAATACGAGGAACCACTTTCTCCTGATAAAAGAAGTTTAATTATTAGAAAAAGTCAGGAGAAATTAAGGAAATCTCGAGAAAAGAAAGTTAAAAAGGAAACCCAAGAATTAATCAGTAAATCACCATGGGAAGATAAGTTAGAAGAAAAATGGGCAGATCTGTATATGTTAGCTACAGTAGCAGTAAATGCAGATCTCTAAATAAATTAATTAGCAAACCATATCACCTATAAGCTAGAAAATCCATCCAGTAAATAAATAAAAGTATGTTTTAAATTTCAGTTGTTTTGTAATAATATGGTATGCAATAATATGTGAAGGTTATTTTGAAAGTTGTTATAAAATTTTTAATTTATTTTAAACAGCATGAATGAGTTATCTGGAGCCCTAGAGAATCTCAACCTTTACCCTGTAAACATAGAAGTTTCTAAAGAATTTACTGGATACTTTCCTGATGTGGAAAAACCAGTAGAATTCAACGCTCCACCTTTGGAAAAGCCAAAACCAAAGAAAAGAAGGAGATACGTGTGGGGAAGTCGTCTACGTAGGAAAAAGCCAGCTAAGAGACTTCCTAAAATAAATAATCCCTTAGAAAAAGGAAAAGCAATTGAAACCAGGGAAAGTTCTAAACAGAAGGAATTAGAGACTGAAGTCAGGGAAGAATCTAGGCAAATGGGAATACAATTTGAGGAATATTCTAAGGAAATAGAAACGGAGGTTGGAAAAGGTACTAGACAAACTCAGATGGAAATTGGAGAAAGTTCTAACCGAAACCAGGAAATGACATTTCAGGAGGAAATAGATTTTATATTGGCAAGCTGTGATACTATTCAGCCTGTCAATACAAATGTTTTTACTTGTCCTATTGAAACCCAAATCCCTATAAATCTTGAACTAGAAATCCCAGAACCAATAATCCATACCCAACCTATGGGAATGGATGAATGGTGGACAAATGACTGGCAATTCCAAAACATTGTCAACAGTCCTTATTCATTTCTCCCACAATTTGATCCAGAACCCCTACCCAATCCACCGATGAGCAACGAGAATATGGCTGAACTTCGCCATTTTGGTGAAGAGCTGATGGATGCTGGGAATAGGATCCGAGAGATAGGAGGACAAATTGCCTGGAAATATGATGAAAGGGAGCTTCGTTTTTAGGGAAACAAGTGACGAGAGAGAAGTGGGTAGTAAGACTATGATTGTGTAATAGTAATAGTAAAATCAGTATGTGTAAAAGAAATAATAAAATGGTTGTATATAGAAACATGATATAATCTATAAAACAAATGGAATTTTAGAAAAAAATTATAATTTTGTTTGTATGTTCGTTTTGTGATTATGTGCAATTAATTGTGACATTGGATTATTTATTTTATACTAATTATTTATCTATAAATTAATTATCAGATGGCAAACATTGGTAATGAACCAGTAAATGAAGTAAATCAATCTGAGCCAATTCAGGAAGAACAATTGTTAAATAGGCAAGATATAGAGGATATTGTTGCACAAGGAATAGCCAATGCTATTCCAGCAATCGTGGCTGCTGTCCAGAAACCTGTTAAACCTCAATCAATCATTCCTAGTAAACGTACTCAAGGCGACAACTTTAGTAACAGTATAAACGGAGGCGGAAATCATGTTAATAACAATAATGATCTGCAAGCCCCAATTTTCAAGAAATTGAAAGCTGCAACACCTGGTTGCACTTATAAAGAATTCCTTGCCTGTAAACCAACTGAGTTTGCAGGTAACGAAGGGGCTATTGCAGCATTACGTTGGTTAGAGAAAACTGAGGCAGTAATTGCTATAAGTAAATGTGTTGAGGAAGATCAAGTTATGTATGCTTCCAATCTTTTTAAAGAAGGGGCGTTAGAATGGTGGAACACAGTGTTACAAGCTAAAAGAAGGGTTGTGGCCTATGCCATGAACTGGGAAGAATTTAAGAGTCTTGTAGAAAGAAAATTCTGTCCCGAGTATGAAAAAGATCAAATGGCCAATAAGTTCCTAAACCATCGGATGGTTAATGTGGATTGTCGTGGTTATACTTCGACATTCTTCGAATATGCTAGAGTGGTACCAACACTGGCTTCGCCAGAACCGGTACTCATATCTCGCTATATTTGGGGATTAATTAGCGAAATCCGCAATATTGTTAAGGCTGCGAGACCACGCACTATTGACGATGCGGTGGAATTAGCTAATACCCTAACTGATGAATTGGTGCGCACAAGAGATGAAGACAGAAAGAAGGAACTAGCTCAGAAAATTACCCAAGGATTTCGGGTGGGTCATAATAACAACTTCAAGAGAAGAGGAACAGGGCAATCTTCAACTTTTCCATTTTGCAGAAATTGCAAAAAGAAACATTATGGAAGATGTAATGTAATCTGCAACTTTTGCAAGGCCATAGGACATCGTGAAGAAGACTGCAGGAAGAAAACCAGAATCTGCTACAATTGTGGAGAAACAGGACATTTTAAGCCAGAATGTCCTAAATTGGTCAAATCTACAGACAACAAAACCAAGGCGACCGATGGAGCTACTAAGAAGAATGTCAGAGCATTCCAGCTGACCACTCAAGAAGCAGAACTCATTCCAGATGTGATAGCTGGTACGTTCCTAGTTCACAACGTATATGCAAAAGTATTATTTGACTCTGGTGCAAACCAAAGTTTTATAAATACTTTATTCTGTCAAGCTCTTAAGTTACCTTTAACCAACATTAGGAAAATTTTTACAGTCGAAACCGCAGATGGGAATTCAGTTAAAATAGATCAGGTTTTGCAAAAAGTAGAAATAGAACTTTCAGGTCATAAATTTTCTGCAAATCTGTTACCTATGAAATTAGCTGAATTTGATATTGTGTTAGGAATGGATTGGATAATAGCCAACCATGCTCGAATCCTTTGTGATAAGAATTCTGTAGAAATTCAGGCACCTACTGGAGAAGTAATCACGATTACAGGAGATAAACCACGTAAGCCCATGAAGTTCATATCAGTAATGAAAGTTGCTAGTTATGAACGAAAGCAAGGAATAGTATATATGATTTCGGTAATCATTAATACTAAGAACAAAGAACTTAAGGAGATCCCTGTAGTCTCAGAATACCCAGATGTATTTCCAGAAGAATTACCAGGATTACCACCAGACAGGGAAGTAGAATTTAGGATTCATCTAATTCCTGGAACTACACCGATAGCTAAGGCACCTTATCGGTTAGCTCCTACCGAAATGTTAGAACTGAAAACACAATTAGATGAATTACTAAGTAAAAGA
This sequence comes from Helianthus tuberosus, assembly GCA_030545235.1. Lineage (NCBI taxonomy): Eukaryota > Viridiplantae > Streptophyta > Magnoliopsida > Asterales > Asteraceae > Helianthus > Helianthus tuberosus. Next base: position 105,747,296 of record CM060355.1, read on the forward strand.
TTCATACAACCTAGCTCATCCCCTTGGGGAGCTCCAGTGTTGTTTGTAAAGAAGAAGGATGGTTCGATGAGAATGTGTATTGATTATAGAGAATTGAATAAGGTTACAATTAAGAATCGATACCCATTACCTAGGATTGATGATCTTTTTGATCAACTTCAAGGAGCTAGATATTTTTCTAAGATAGATTTACGCTCCGGATATCATCAATTGAAGGTACAAGAAGAAGACATACCTAAGACTGCTTTCAGAACTAGGTATGGTCATTACGAGTTTACAGTCATGCCCTTTGGGTTAAGGAATGCACCTGCAGCATTCATGGACATGATGAATAGGATCTGTAAACCGTATTTGGATAAATTTGTAATTGTCTTCATAGATGATATACTTATTTATTCAAAAAGTCAGGACGAACATTGTCAGCACTTGCATGCACTCTTAACTTTGTTAAGAAAAGAAAAGCTGTACGCCAAATTCTCGAAGTGTGAATTTTGGTTGCGAGAAGTGCAATTCTTAGGACACATGGTGAATCATGAAGGTATTCATGTAGATCCTGCTAAGATAGAGGCGATTACCAATTGGAAGGTTCCACAAACTGCAATGGAAATTAGAAGTTTTATAGGTTTAGCTGGATATTATAGACGGTTTATTAAGGATTTTTCCAAGATAGCTATACCATTAACTAAGCTAACCTGTAAAGCCATTAAGTTTGAATGGGGACCTAAACAAGAAGAAGCCTTTAGAATATTGAAGCAGAAATTAACAAATGCTCCAATCCTAGCTTTACCGGAAGGGACTGAAGATTTTGAAGTTTACTGTGATGCTTCAAAACTAGGATTAGGATGTGTGCTAATGCAACGCAAGAAAGTAATTGCGTATGCTTCAAGGCAATTGAAAAAGCACGAAGAAAATTATACAACTCATGACTTAGAATTAGGAGCTGTAATTTTTGCCCTTAAGATTTGGAGACATTATCTTTACGGAAGTAAATTTACTGTCTATACAGACCATAAAAGTTTAAAATATATTTTTGGGCAAAAAGAATTAAACATGAGACAAAGAAGATGGATGGAAATCCTAAGTGATTACGACTGTGATATTCAGTATCACGAAGGAAAGGCAAATGTAGTTGCAGATGCCTTAAGTCGTAAGTATCATGAAAAATAACGACGAGTTCGTGCTCTCAGGTTAAATCTACAATTAGATTTAATGGAACAAATAAAGAATGTTCAGGAAACAGCAATCAAGGAAGATGCTGAAGGAATGAAAGGAAGAATAAAAGAATTAGAGCAAGGAGCTGATGGAATTTGGAGATTCCACAAAAACAGAATTTGGGTACCTAAGCAGGGAGAATTCAGAAATAAAATTTTAGAAGAAGCCCATAAATCTAGATATACCATACATCCTGGAAACAATAAGATGTACCAAGATTTAAGAAAGAATTTCTGGTGGATAGGCATGAAAAAGAATATAGCTAAATATGTTTCTAAGTGTCTTACTTGTTCACGAGTTAAGGCAGAACATCAGAAACCTTCAGGTCTACTACAACAACTAGAAATGCCTGTATGGAAATGGGAACTCATAACAATGGATTTTGTTACTAAGTTACCTAAAACCAGAAAAGGTAATGATGCGATTTGGGTAATTGTGGATCGATTAACCAAATCTGCTCACTTTCTACCTATGAAAGAAACCTTTAGCATGGAAAGATTGGCAAAGTTGTATGTAGATAAAATCGTATCTCTACATGGAGTTCCACTCTCCATTGTATCAGATAGAGATAGTCGTTTCACTTCTCATTTCTGGAAAAGTTTCCAAGAAGCAATGGGAACTCGATTAAACCTAAGTACTGCATATCATCCTCAAACAGACGGGCAAAGTGAAAGGACGATCCAAACTCTAGAAGACATGCTCCGAGCATGTGTAATAGATTTTGGTGGAAATTGGGACGATCACTTACCTCTGATCGAATTCTCCTATAACAATAGTTATCATTCAAGTATTGAAACTGCCCCATTCGAAGCATTGTATGGAAGAAAATGCAGAACTCCAGTTTGTTGGGCAGAAATAGGAGAAAGTCAATTGTCAGGTCCTGAAATAGTACAAGAGACAACTGACAAGATTACTCAAATCAAGGAAAGGCTGAAGACGGCTCGAGATCGCCAGAAAAGTTATGCAGACAATAGATGCAAGCCATTAAAATTCCAAGTTGGAGACAGAGTATTGTTGAAAGTTTCTCCTTGGAAAGGAGTTGTTAGATTCGGTAAGAAAGGAAAGCTAAGTCCTAGATACGTAGGACCATTTCCAGTAATCCAACGTATAGGACCAGTTGCTTATCGTTTACAACTACCCGAAGAACTAGCTGGAGTACATGATGTATTTCATGTATCCAATCTCAAGAAATGTTTATCAGACGAATCACTGGTAGTACCTCTTCAAGATATAGAGGTAAACGAAAAGTTAAAATTTGTTGAGAAACCTCTTCAAATAGAAGATCGAAAGGTGAAATTTCTCAAGCACAAGCGACTAGTTCTAGTTAAAGTCAAGTGGGATTCAAAGAGAGGAGCTGAATACACTTGGGAACTGGAATCTGAAATGAAGCGAAAGTATCCTCATTTGTTCCAGTAAATCTCGAGGACGAGATTTTTATTAAGGTGGGGAGAATGTAACAACTCTCATTAAAAGTCCTATTATTTACTTTAATTGCCCAATAGGAAACCCTAATTGAGAAACCCAAGTGATTTTGCACAAACCCTAGAATTTTCAGAATAATCGGAATCAGGATCAAGGCCCCTAAAACACAGGGGGGGTAAACCCTAATTGGTAATATCCTTACAGTTTGCTGTAGGAATTGAATTACGTCGAAATCTGACTCACCAAAGCTATAAAAGACACGAGCCTACTCTACCCTAAAAGTCACCTCTCGCACCACGCGACAGGCACAAGGGGACCTGTCGCGACACGCGACAGGGACCATTTTCCAGCTATAAATAGTAGGCTGTGGGACTGGAACTTCTGCGTTGATTTGACGTTTAAATTCCTTTCGTACACGAAGTTATAGTGAAAACAGTCCAAAACACACACACGAATTACGAAGTGCTGCCGCAATTCAGGGTAATAACTCGATCGCTATTACGATTCATTGTCCGATCGATCAATATATCCAATGGATGTTTAAGTGCTGGCCACATTAGGGTTATGCTTTGTCATTCGTCGTTAATACGATGGATGTTTAAGTATCGCACTTTGGCATTCGTTGTGAGGGTTTGATCTCGTGAGTTATCGTAAATGCTGCATTGATTACTGACCCAGTTTTGTGTGCATGGTTATTTAAATTAGGTTAACAAGGCTAATCCGTAGACTAGACTCTGTCCGTATTAAATCTGCAAAGTGAGTCATTCTCTTTTTATCAAATTACTTTCAAAAGCATGTTTATTTTCAAGGTTATAATTACAGGGATTAAGTCTTTGTAATCACCAAATTACAGCCGGTATGTGGGGTATTGTATACATTACTTTTTCCCGCCACCATTGGACAACGAGTTAGCCAATGGGTGGTCTGACCACAGTCACAGAAATAAGTCGAGTGACAAATACTGTGGGTAGTTGGTTGATATAGAAACAATGTAATCACCCTTAATACTGTAAATTATAACAAAAAGGTCTGTTTCATTAACTAGAGTGATTCACTCAGTATTTTCCGCTGACAAAACCTTTTTCAAACATGTTTCAGGTGATCTGTTGTGATTCAGGAAAGGTGCTGTGGAGCACTGGAAGCTTAAGAAAGTGGCTCATTATAAAATAAAGAAATATATTTTGTAAAATAAAGATTTCTCTGTGAAATCATAATATTGTAATTACCGGGGTTTTAGCCCGAATTGTGAAATAAAATAATTGGGAAAATTTTAGCTTTTAAAAAGATCCTGATGATAAATTTCCGCTGTTAAACTCAATTAAATAAATACCACGGGATTTCTGTCCCGCGGCTCCTGAACCAGGTCAAACCGGGTTGGGGGCCGTGACAATTGCTTACTTTGTGGTGATCGATGTACATTCAGTATGACATCTGATACAAACCAAAGAAGTCGCAGGCAATCGAAGAATATCATCTGAAACATTTTCAACATTCTGCAAGTATTCACTTTTACCCATCACCTTCTTGAAACACTAACGACAGGCAGCATAAAACCAACCATACTCTTCTTGCACAATCTTAATTATCGCAACCACAACACAAGACATTTCCTGTAAAAACACAAGACACTTCCTGTAAAAACACGCAGGTGACAAACCAAACAAATAACCAAACTATATACAAAGATGTGAAACCTTTTCTATCCCGCTAATCTCATCAACATTTTTCTTCACACCTTCAGTTACAAATTCTTTATGTAATGGAAAAACACTCTGAGACGATAGTATCGTTTGAGAAGTAGAACCACTCCCTTGTCCAAACTTCAGTATATGCCTTTTGAATACCACAAATGATTAGAATTAGTATACAAATGACATGAAACCAAGTATTTGACTTGAACATCTATATACAATAGAAATTACATTGAGAAACTACCTCCTCCTTAGCTCATCAACTTCATCAATTTCTTCATTCAGAAAAATTCGTGTTGCAAACTTATCACTTTGAATAGTATATTCACCTACATGGAAAAGTATATAGATATTTAATGTATACATGTCTTTATATTTCCAGAAATAAACAGTATAGTTATGATTTGCAGAAAGTAACAAAAATACATTTCTATTCCTTACACTTTCCATGATGTATAACAACCATCACATGCTCATGAGGTGGGATTTTAGAAATGAAGTCCTTAATCTGCAGAGCATAATCATTCCACACAGTACACCGCAAAACCTTACCCCTACATGAAAAGAATATTCATATCAAAACAACATTGAATGAATAAAAACAGAAAATCAATCAGGAAAGCTATAACATTTATTAAAGTAGATAATGAGCCATAAATTAACTACCATATTCACTAAGAATAAACTGTATGTTACGCCCAATCCATTATTTCTAAGTCTTAGATAAGTATAAACAATTATTTTAGAAAATTTAGACATGACCCGTTCGTAAAATAAGCATATCCCTGTTTTGACCAACTCAAAAGCAAATATATTATTATTACTTTCAAAATACTAAACAAAAGAAACAAGGCATATCTTTTAAATACTACCGACGCCTAAAAGTACTTAATAGATCCATCAAGTTAACTTCGAAAGTTAGTTTCTAACCAAAACTAGTTACAACAAAACAATTTTTGACCATATACATAGTTACTAAAAGTAGCGGAAGCGCATATAGGCAAGCTTCATATGTGTGTTCGCTCCAAGTCGCCAAGCCATCTAAGTCGAGGATTTACCTACATCGAACATCAAGTTTAAAACTCGTTAGTTACATCATTTCTAGACTAGTAATACAACTTTAATCTCATTCATACATTCATCTTATACAAACATTTTCTCACCCCATGAAACGGGTCAAAGCATACAACTTCAAAACTTGAGATATATCATACCATACTTGTCCCATTGGGACGAACATTTTCATTCGTACATAACATTTACATATACTCAAACCCGTGAATTGACGGATCGAGTTAGATTCCATTCTTTCATAAATTATCCGTTATGACGGATAATATCATTCATGATCAAACTTTCCTTCGATTAGTTTACAACGAGCGAATTCTTTTCCTTTTATGCTTACTTTCTCTTTACCCGGTTATCCCAAAAGGGGCCGGTCATAACGTACTTTCATTTACAACTTACGGTTCATGTAAATCATTCAAAACGGATTTAACCGTTTACTATTGAACTAACACAAATAACAAATGTAAATTTTTGGCATAATAATTAGTTACTAATAGGAGTTAGTATGCATAGTAACATACCTCGATCTTGTACGCCTTCCGTTTTCCTAGTGTTCGTACCTTCTTCCTTCACGCCTACATTAACACGTCCATTCAGTTATTTAGTTCAACCAAATCATTCAATCATTTTCCATATTACACATCTATTCATCTTTTAAGCATTTTATCAGACACTTGGTGGGTTTCGCACTAGTGGGACGTTATACACCACATTTTAAATCATGATTAAAACTAGTTCTCCTAGCAACTCATCAACAATCAAACCAACCTTTTTCTACAGCAATTCATTCAATATTTACATATCATAAACAAGGTTATTCATTAATAATTCACATACATATCAATACTTGATCCTCCTACACATACTAACTTTTCATCAAATGGGTTTTTGTTACAAGACAATCAAAATGCTAAAATCAGCCATTATTGTGATCCTATTTCGTAAACCTAACTTAATTTCACGATTTTCATGTCATGAACTCATGATTGGGTTAAAACCCACTTCCTACAATTTATCAAATCATGAAATTGAACTTACCCTCTTCAATAAACAAGTTAGGAACTTGCAAATTACTGTTTGTGCTTTCGATTTCCTTGAAATTCCTATTGAAATTGATGGAGTTGATGAAACTAGGGTTTCCCCTCCCCTGGCTCCTGTTCGATCGATCAGACCCAACACACCCACTGTGTGTGGGTTTTTAATCTTTCTTCTTTTTATTTATTTATTTAGTTTTTGGCATGTTTCATCTTTGGTCCCTCAAGTTCATTCACTTATTAATTTAAACACTACCCATTTATTACTTAATATTTACATCATGTTCCTTTAACCAAGTTAAACTTTTTAATCAATTTTTAACTTATGTCAAATAAACATTTTTGGGGTGTTACACTGTAGACCTCATTTATTACCATTACCATGATCCCACATTAAATACAAACATTTTTCATCTTATTTATTAACATCATTAAATACATTTAATGATCAGTACATGACTGAACATATAAACAACAACTTACTCCAAATCTTCAATATCGAAATTCATCTTCTTAGTCTCCTTTGGAGGTCGATCAAAGATTTCAAGATCTCCACAACAAATCACAGATCCAGCAACATCTATATGATCACATTATACAAGAATATAAGTAAAACTCTCTAATATTATACAAGCAAGACATGATTACAAAAATATACACTACCAACACTCAAAGCGTTTAACGCCTCTCCTTAAAGAATATCTTCATAAGCTCTGAAATTGAAACCATACTCAACACCTTGCCAATCTCTCACAGGAGTAACAGTTGTGCATCTATAAAAGTTGATTTTATAAGGCTGCACTACTACTTTATATAAATCCTTATTCTCACCAACACCAAATTTCGACAGAATCACAACAGCATCTTCTTGCAGCTGTCCATCAAAAACAGGTATCAGATGACTCTTAATACCTGCTTGAATCTTAGCACCCTGAAGAACATTTAAAAAAGTATCTTCTTAGCATACAACACTACATTTTCTAAAATAAAACGGAAAAGCAGAGATACAAATTACCTTCTCATCAATGAAGATGATCTCCATCTTGTAACCCTGATTCCATTTTCGAATAATTCTCCCCTTCATGTTCCACATATCCTTCCCAGGATTCAAATCGTTAACAAAACTAAGATTATTACTGTCAACTGATATTGACATGCTTCTAATTCGTAATTCGGATTGTGATTAAATTTCAAATTTCAAAATCAGAGAAGATGAAAGCGTGATGAAATATGAAGAGGGAAATGAGAAGAAAAGCCTTATATAAGAAGGATGATTGACAGGAGTTTCTGAGTGACATGCATTAATTGCTAATTACTTATTCCCATGCATATTTGAATTTGAATTTCCCGGTAATTAGCGTTAAACATCTGCTGATCTAAAAGCATTACGGAAGATAACAACAACTGCTGCTGCTAAGTATACGTTTGCCAAAGGAACCAGCTGCTACTTTCTCGTAGATGGGCAGTGGTTTGCCCTTTGCAATGTGGGCCAGACCTTTAACATTTGAAAATACACAAGATAGTGGTTTGATAGAACATTAAATGTATTTTAAAGTGATTTATATATTAGGCTTTATGATGTAATAATGACATAAGAAAAGCCTTGTTGGACATGCTCTCCTGCTGACACATCAGCTTTTCTTATGTCATTGGGATTTCTCCTTTTATAGAAAGTGTAGATAAGATAAGATTTAATATTTATAATAATTTATGTGTATTAACCTTTTCTAAAACCTAAGTACGTAGTTGTGTTTAATTTTCCTAGACATTCCGTTATAAATTTTGTTAAAACGAAGTTGTACTCAAAATAGAGTTTGTATTTGGTATCGTAAAACAGTATAATGATGAATTGAAACCGAACCGATTATGACGGTTTTACTTTCTAAACAACACCCTTAAATTTCAAATAACATTTGTTTTACATTAACATTTGCTTTGTTTCGTTGCAACGCGCGACATCAAGAAATCTAGTTAGATTTAATTGCTTGATTGGTTTACGTGTTTTACGGATATTATATTTTTGCTACTCATGGTTTGATAATTACAAAGACGGTACCGAAGGATAATTTTTTTTAACTATAATGGGCACTGACTTAGATAAACGTTAAGTTTCTTAGTTGGATAAGTCTGAAATGACCAAAATGCCCCTTATGTTAAAATATAAAATAACATTAATGTAGTATAAGCCATTTATGTTTTAATATTTCCATTTTAATTTACCCTACCCACCCCACCCCCACCACCACGAGCAAGCTCACCACTACCATATCCGACCACCGTCACCACTGTGATTCACAATGATTCAAATAAAACTATCATTGTCATTGGTCTTCCCTCATCTTGTTCCTTCACGCAAAATTAGGGCTTCGATATAGGGGACTTTGATTTGGTTTTGATGGTAGAGGCCATCGTTTTTAATCGCAGTTATTAGCTCCGAAAATAAAATAAGGTTTATATCAATTTTGGTGACGATGGTGTGGTCAGATTGAGGGGAAACCGATGATGGTGGTTGTGGCGGTTCCATGGTGGTCGTATGTTTCTGTTGCAGAGTAGATGGTGGTTCAATCGAGTTGGATGCAAGGAGCTTCAACAGGGGTTAGGGAAGGAGCTTTCACGGTCGCGATACTCGATAGCGCTTTTAGCGGTGGCTGAAGCTTTCAGTGGGAAGGGGGCAGAGATGGAGCTTTTAGTGGTGGTAGAGATGGAGTTACGAGTCATTGATATGGTGTGTGTGTGTGTGTGCGTGTGTTAGTTTGTTATATATATATATTTATATATAGGTACCGGTTCAATTAAGAACTATCACGAGTTGTGAGAATTATGAGAACTCCTACTTCCCGCGTGAGTTGGGCCATCATCTTTTGCACAAACGTAGATGAAAATGTTTAAACACATCTGTAAAAAATATTAAAAAAAATTGTCGAGTCGGTAGTTATGCTTGATGTAAATTTTGTTTACGGAACCATAACATCACCAATAAATTTTTTTACATTGATGTAAATGTTGAAATGTTTGCATGCAACATTTTTTGCTGGAACATGTAATTTTTTAAAGATATTTGAGAATTTTTATTTTTTGGAAGACCTAGTTCTCATGTTTCTCACAACTCAAGGTGGTTCTCATTTTACCCTTTGCGAGAAACACCTTTATTGCGAGAACCGCGAGAACGAATATGAACACAACAAAATAAACCCACTACACCACCCAAAACTAAAGAAAAACCTAACCCCCCCCCCCCCCACCCACCTCCCAAAAACCTAAAGAAAACCTACCCCCAAAGGTAAAGGCTAAAAACTAAACCATAAAGCTAAACCCCCCAAAAACCTGAAAAAACCCTACCCCCCACCCAAGCTAAATGCTAAAAACTAAACCATAAAGCTAAACCCCAAAAAATCTAAAAAAAAAAAAAAAAAACAATTTTCGTCTTTTTTTAATAAAAATCGCAAGTTTTAGTCTCCAACTTTTTCTTATTGACGAAAAATAGCAATTTTTATTAAATAAATATTAAAAAAATAAATTTGTGTGTGTTTTTTAGATATTTTTAGGTAGTTTTGGTTGTGTTCACATTGGTTCTCGCGGTTCTCACAATAAAGGGTGGTTGCTAACGGATCCTTCTCCTATATATATATATATAGGGGACCGCTAAAATGAGAACCACCTCCAGTTGTAAGAACCGCGCAAACCACTTTCTAGCCATTAGATCAAGATGATGGATGGATGAGATTAAAAGTATTTAAAAATAATATTAAGTATTTTTTGTCTTATTATGTTTTTAATATTATAATCCAAAAGGGTATTTAAGTAAATTTACTTTTTTTGTCTTTTTATATATATTATATTTAATTGTTTTTTTGTACTATTCTTTAATTACTTTTTATTAAAAAACAGAATTTTATATTAAACAAATATTTTAAATTCAGATTTTAATGATAATTTTTTTTAAACCGTTTTTTACGCCCCGTTTTTTTACGAGCGTTTTTTACGCCCCGTTTTTTACGAGCGTTTCTTTACGGAACGTTTTACGCCCTGTTTTTACGCTCCGTTTTTTCGCGTCGTTTTTTCGACCGGTTTTTTACGCGCCATTTTTTACGTTTTACGTTAAAAAAATTTACATAAAAGAGTACGTTTTACATTTCTGCGTTAAAAAGTTTACGCTTTACGATTTAATTTTTACATTTTAGGTTAAAAGTTTGAAAAGTTTACGTTTTACGTTTTCCGTTAAAAAAGTTTACGTTTTACGTTAAAAAGTTTACGTTTTACGCGCCGGTTTTTTTACGTTAACGTTTTTTACGTTTTACTAAAAAAAATTTACGTTTTACGATTTACGTAAAACTTTCAAAACCCACATAATCAAAATGTAACCATGCCTGGATTTCGATATCTGTTCAAACAAAACCCAGCAAAAAGGTAACCTGTTCAAACATTCAAAAAATTCACAAATCACCAAAAATCACTATCCAAAAAATCACCCAACATACCACCATCAGATTCAAGAACAGTAGAACATACAAATCAACAGATTAAACCAACAAAATCAACACACACATCAACAGTCGAAACAAACCTGAACCAACAGATCAAACCAACAAATCAACAACCGAAACAAACCTGAACCCATTTAAACCCACCACCACCAGATGCAAATCATCTCCCTCATCTCCGTTGGACCTACCCTCCACCGTCACCCACCACTTTTGCCACACCACTAAACCCACCAAACCCGGCGACGGCTTCAAGCAGAAGAAGCAGAAACGACATAACACCACAATGTAAATGGACTCGTCGGAGAACCTCCACCCACCGCCGCAAACACCGTGCCACCGCCGCCATGAAACAGATGCACCACCGCCGCCGTCACGGTGGCACTGCCGTCCCCGGCTCCGCCTCGTCTCTCTCTCACGGAGCTTCCGTTTCTGTTCTCCGGCCCTGCCGTCGCTGTGTGCCACCACCACCACAGTGGTGGCCGGTTGTTTAGTTGAGCAGGGGTGGGGGGAGGGTTGAGTGGTGAGCGAAGATGAGTTGAGGAGGGTTTTGTGGTCGCCTGATGTATATATCGAGAGGGAGAGATGAAGGTTTTGGTTCCCTGTGATTTGCTTTAGGTATTCGAGAGAGAGGAGATAGAAAGATGGAGATAGAAAGAGAGCACAGATCAGGTCTGACAAATATAAATGAGGAGAGAGGGTGGGAAAATGACATTTGGTGTTAAAAGACCAAAATAACCTTTTGAGTGGCAAAATCTGATTGGTTGAAAGTGGTTCTCACGGTTCTTACAACTGGAGGTGGTTCTTATTTTAGCGGCTCCCTATATATATATATAGGGAGAAGATCATGCGAGAACCACCTCTTATTGCGAGAACCGCGAGAAACAATGTGAACACAACAAAAAATGCCTAAAAATAGCTAAAAATCACACAAATTTTTTTTTTTAATATTTTTATATAAAAATCGCTACTTTTCGAAGCAAAAAAAAAAAAAAAAATTTAAATTTTTTTTTTTTAAAAAAAAAAAATTTGGCCACTAAAAGTAGCGATTTGAGCATAAAAAAAATTAAATAAAAAAATTTAGATTTTTTTTTATTTTTTTTTATTTTTTTAGGTTTTTTGGGGGTTTAGTTTTTAGCATTTTAGCTTGGGGGGGGGGGGGGGGGGTTGGGGGGGTTTAGGTTTTTGGGGGGTGGGGGAGGGGGGTTTAGGTTTTGGGGGGGGGGGGGGAGGTTAGGTTTTTTTTTAAGGTTTTTTGGGGGTTTTAGTTTTTAGCATTTAGCTTGGGGGGGGGGGGGGGGTTAGGTTTTTTTTGGGGGGGGGGGGGTGGGGGGGTTTAGGTTTTGGGGGGGGGGGTTAGGTTTTTTTAGCTATTTTAGGTTGTGTTCACATTGGTTCTCGCGGTTCTCGCAATAAATGGAGTTCTCGCATGAGCCCCTCCCTATATATATATATATATATATATATGAGGTTAGGTTCATGAGTGAACAAAATCCTTGTTTGTGAACAGAGTGAACTCATCTCAGCCATCCATTTGCTTTTTTGATTAAAAGGATAGGATTGTAATTTTACCTTTAATTTTCATTAATTCCTTATTCCTTTATGATTACATAACCAGTTACACTTCCTATATTTAGGAAAAATATGAGATTTCTGGTTTTTTGATTTGCATTGTAAAGATGTTTGTCTTTTTATTAATTAATTTTGTTGTATTACGATGATCTCGATTATACGTGAAGTAATAACTGATGTTGGATATTTCTATAGATTACTATTTTTTTATGTATTGCCAGCATGTTTTTTAATTGGATACACTTATGTATATTGATTACATTTATAGATATAGTCATGCTTTTTAATGTTTTCAGCTGGATGTACACATAGATACACTTGTGTATATTCATTGTTACACTAGTGTACATACACAAGTATACTGGTGTGTACTCGTTCATTCACTTGCTTTGTCTTTGATGTTATTTTGTTTTTTATGGTCACAATTATGTGCTTGATTTTTTAGGTGCTTTTATGTTTACCGATTACATTGAGTACTTTACGTCGTAATACCATTATTTTCTTTGTGTTTACTTATATGTGAACGTTTGTATTTATAATTTACGTAGTAATACCATTATTTTCGTATTAAAAAAGCAAAGTGTCCAAATAGATTTCCCCGATGCGCCAATAGAACGCCCATTAAAGAAAGGTCAACGCAAGAAGCTAAGACTACTCGGTATGGGGACCGGCCTAGGGCCGGCAGGCTCCGGCGCCGGGCCTGAACACCCCCTGCAGGTGTTTTGGTCAAAAATCAAACAAAGGATAATGTAACCAATTCTGATTTTGTGAGGTAGTGTGCTTGTATGTTTGACAATTGAATGAACAAATGTGAAATGTAATGAACAATGAACACAAGGATTTGTACGAGGAAAAAGCCCTTGATCTCAATGTGATCTCCGACACAAAAAACCTCAGATAGTGAAAACTATCACTATCAAATGTATTGAACAAATAAGAGTTTACAACTTCGGAAGTTGATCAAGTGTTGTACAATGTTTGCTAAAGTGTAAGTGTGTTTGAGAGCTAATGTTCGCGAGAGAGACTGTGTGTTTCCTGCTTATAGCATATTATCTTATCTATACTTGATCAACCCCTTAAATTAGGAACAACAAACAAGTCTGAAATTCATGCAAGACAACGTCCAACCAAGTTAACATTAAGCCAATTCCACACGTGCAACATCTTCAACGATTCCAGTCCGATATTCTCGCCATGACTCAGTCCACATTGCCCATGACCTGCATGCCATTACGAAAATATACAAGGAACAACTTTTAGTTAAGTCATGAAAATAATAAGGATCTGTGATCCTCAGACTTCCTGCATCAGACTTTAAGGATCCGTGATCCAGGTGGGTCTATAGATAAGTGATCCATAAGTATAAAAATTAACCCCTAACAGCAGGGCCGGCCCCGTCTTCAACGGCTTCCACCCGACCACTCTTGCCGGGACAATTGTTTTCAAACAAATGACGTGTAACGACTAGTTAAAAAAATAAATATTTTTTGAAATAAATGCCCTTTAAACAGCTATTTTTAAAAAAGAATAATTAATTATTTTATCTATAAATATACATCTTTCACCCCATTTTTAAACCATTCCAACCCAAACTCTCTCTCAACTCTATAAAATTCTTCATCTTTTCTATAAATTTGGCCATGTATCATTACAATCTAAACAACCCGAACCCGAACTCAAACCCAAACGTTTTCTCGGTACCCGGCTACTATCCAACGATGGATCCGAGTTGGTCGGCATCCCAATTCTCTTTCTCAGGTTTCCAACAAACCCCCAATTGCTTTCGCTCAAATGAACCAAATGCAATCCATGTAACAAATGTTAATGCGAAACCCATTCAACTCACAATTTCAATCGCAACCACAACCTTCACAGCCACGGGTAGAATCGTCTCAACCCGTAAAAGATGAAGTTGAAGAATATGTTCCGGAGACGCGACCCCAAACCACGAAACAAAAAAAAGAGAATCAAGTGGCGCGTCTAGCCGGTGATCAACCTTCGAGGGCGAAGGCACAACCTTCGTCAAAGATCGAGGAGGAGGTGTAACAATCCTCAATAAACCGACACCCTCATAAAATTTCCGACACCCTATTATATTCTAAAATGTCCCAATATGTCTTTATATACACCCCGTATGTGAAAACCGAGCCCAAAATATAGTATAACATTAAAAATAAATTAAAAATCTGAAATTTTAAGTTGAGGCGGGCCGCGTAACCCCACCCCAACCTTTACGCGGGCCGCGAGTGTCTCAAAATGTGGCGCAGCCCGGTGCGGCCACGTGGCCTAACACCCGACGGACCTACATGCTGACCCAGCTAAGCTATTCGTTGACCCAGGGTTGACGCGGGCCGCGTAACCCTTAGGCTACTCTTACGCGGGCTGCGTGAGAATCTAATTCAGCAACTATAAATAGAACGCATCGGATTTCATTTCAATTCGTTCATTCTTCGATTCTCAATCCCAAATTCTGATAGTAGGCTTATAATACACGGGTATTATACCCCCTAATTAGCAAGGTTCTGCCCCATTGTAAGTATTATAACCCCAGTTTCATAATAGATACGCTGCCCGATTGATTTAGGGTTCCGTAACAACTGTCGTGGTTCTGCCCGACGTAGTTGTTGGAATGCCGTCTCGGGGAGGGTATCATTAATATTTTCAAAGGGTTATGATACTAACCTATGTACATTTGTATAGATTATAGATTATTCCCAGGAAAACCTTACGCGAAGTCTAAGATAGCAATGTGAGTTTATCCTCTTTTTGTTAACCTTTTTGGAATGTTTTACAAAACCTTAATTGTTTTACAATGTGATTAAGCGGTGATTGAGTCTTTGTAGTTCTTCAATTACTGCCGGTATGTTGGGGTTTTGTATACAAAATATACTACTGCGTGTAGTAAGTCGGGGATGACAGTACGTTACCATTGGACAACGAGTTAGCCAATGTGTAATATGACCCACAAGTCAGGATTGACAGTACTGAATGAGTAATTGTGTAGACATAAACAATGTGATTGCTCTCAGTACTGTTTTAATTGATAAAATGTTTCTTGATTAAACTGGGATTCACTCACCAGTATTTCCCACTGACAAATGTTTTTAAAACGCGTTTCAGGTAATACAATGTGACAGCCAATTAGTAAAAAGCCAGCTGGAGAGCACTGAAGACTTGGGAAAAATGTGGCTATAAAAGTTACCTAAAAGACGATGTTTTAAATTCAATAAAATAGGGTTTATCCCTATAAATGTATTGTAATAAGAAACTTGGGCTTTACCCATGTGATTATTAATATTAAATGTGGTGGTTTTACTCTGATAAACATATCCTAACTACGGTCCTGATGTAATTTCCGCTGCCAAATTAACCAACTGATACCACCGAAACTCTGAGTTTGCGTCCGCCCGTTCCCGGGACAGATAAGGGATCGGGGGTTGCGACAGAAGGTGGTATCAGAGCCTAGCCACTGGTCTAAGCCAAAGAAGTGTTCTGCTGACACTTAAATTCTAAATTTTGTGTTAGGAAATAAATTATGGAAATACGTGCATAACTGTATTTATTTGTTATGTGTTATTTGACTATTTGTTAGTTTATAGTATGAGTGATCAAGGACCCTCAGACATGAGTCGTCAGTTGTCTGATTCACCTAGGAGTGAAGGTACCTCTTCACAGCCTGCCCTTTCTGGGTATTATGCTGATCAGGAAGAAGGAATGTTTGCTTTTAAAGCTCAGTCAGAAGAGCCATTCCCTCATAAGAAACGAGGATGGTTCAGTAAGGAAGCCTTTGCACGTAGGAAAAGAATGCGAAAGTTGCAACAACAAAGAGTTTTAGCAGCCGCTAAGCGAAAGTCAGATGCCCATACACAGGATATGCTTAATAGAAGCCTAGCTAATTTCCATATCCTAGCTACAACTGCTGCTGACCCAATGTAACACCCGTTCTTATAAATTAAGGTTTAACGTATCATTTACGAAAAACAATCATGTAATTAAGATTACATATGCATTGGAAATTACGGGTTTATTAAAATTTTTTACAATTTAAAAGTATACAACATATCATGTGTACGTTCGTCGTTTAACATAATAACGATGCATAGAGCGGAAGCTTATTTCTTGATCGTGTTCGGTTCTTCATTGCGCTTGATCGTCCTCCGGTGCTAAAATTTTACCTGAAACTCATAAAACATGAGTTGGATTAGTCATACGTAACTTAGAACGTATTTAAACGGGTTCGCAATGCATTAACGGTTAAAATAAGCGACTTTCGCGAAACTGACACCCGCTCGCGTAGCGCCACTGGCAGTCGCGCTACGCCACGGCTTGTTTTCGACAGAATGTTGTTTACTGGTGCTGCAGATTCCCAACACGACCTGATTTCACGGAAACGGCCATAACTTCTTCGTTATTGATCCGTTTTACCCGATTCTTCTTCCTACGTGTCTGTAATTTAATTCTCCATCTAATGGAGTTAAAATCCGACGTCCGACACAATAAAATTTCAGACTTTTAATTCTTCGGCTTATTACCCTTTTTACCAACTTTTGACCCGTTCATGTTTTCATCATCAAACATGTTTACTTGATCTTTAAACTTATGAATTTCCTAGTTTCAATGTCTCCTATCTTGTTAATCTCAAATCACGGGTTTCTTACATAATAGAAACCCATTTACGCTTAAATGCTTGTTTTGACCCGTTAAGGGTATTTATGTACTTTTAAGCTTAATTTACGCTCATCCCTTGTATGCAACATAAGTCCACCCATTTATATTGAATAGTCTTCCGCCACAATTATAATTGTGGTGGATTTATCGTACTTAAATACCTATTCCAAATTTTATCCCTCGGATATGTCATTTTACGGCAAGACGCATTTTAAGGCGTTTAACCCTAGAAAGTTTATTCCTACAACTTTTATGTACATCCGAGGGTTGAATGGTCATAATATAAGTTTCTAAACAACCTCTAAGGGTCGTTTGCCCGATTGACCCATCAAGGGCTTTTTGGTCGATTTTAGTCCTTCAACTTGCGATGAAGGACTTTCACTAATTACTTGACCAATCTTTGCACTTTTAACTATAAGACTATATATGCGTACCTGGCCCGGGTCAACAAATAGACCCGACTTATACCTTGCTTTAATTAACCAATATTCTATGGCGTCGCGATTATCCAAATTGCTAATCGCTCCTAATAACATAAGACTTAACAATCACATTAGTTGATATTGTCAAATGGTGTTATCATCACCATTTGACCCGTTTGGACTTATATGCCCAACGTTATCTATTAAATCAAAAACATCGCTTTGATATCCAATTCATACATCCATCCCATCCCGGATTTTATTACCATACCCTTTTTCTCTTACACTCTTTACTTACAAATTCAACCCATTTCGGCTTACGCCATGGGTATCCTTTTAACCTTGATTTACATTAGTCAACACTTGACCAATTTTCATTTTTGCCCTTTTTCCCTCTTTATTAGATTACACTACAAGATAATCTTAACGAAAATCCATATTTCCAATATTATCGTTATCACGTTTACAATGTATCGAATAAACAAGTATTTTACATAAGTGTATAAATTACACTCACCTCGCATCCACGCCACGCTTTTCTTTCCGTACTTGCTCCGTTTGACCCGCTTCCTCCTCCAAGCTTTCACCTAGCTTGTTACGCGTCAAACTATCATCATCATTTTCAAGGTGGTTAGATTAGTCATTCAAGATCATGACCTTCACACCTTATGAATCTTTTACCACTATTCTTAATGAACCTTATCATAGGTCGGTTTGACTTTTAAAAGTCAAACCACCAATTTACAAATATGAATGCACTAACAAGTTCACATGACTCGATTTAGGCACATTATCAACCACTTAGTGAGCGTCATCTTTTGAGATGCTACTTCTAGTAACATGTTATCTAATTCATACCTCAAGTAACCATAAATCAACATGTAATTTTTAGTCATTGTATGCATATATACACCTTGACCATCATAACCATGGGTTTAACTCTTGTGTCAAAACCCACTTCAAATCAAGTATGAACTCTTAACAATTTCCCCTTTTTGTTCAAGTAGTTCATTTATACTAGTTAGTATGGTGTTTACAAACACCAATACAACATCAATTTCATTAAATCATCAAAACCCATTTTTCAAGTCATGTATGATCAACACTCAAACTTGGAAATTGTTCAAGTATCTTGCATCAACTATCAACTATGATGATTTCTAGCATAAACATATCATCATCTTCACTACACAATCAAAACCCACTTAGCACATAAGAGGGTAATTATCAAATTCCTAGTTTTAGTACTAATTCATCAAGTTTTCAACTAGGGTTTGTTTCTAAGCATGAATTTCATCCTAGTTTCACCCAAACATAAATCATTCAAGCTTGAATTTCGATTTTCACAAGTTCATCAAAAATCTCAACTTCATAAACATCAAAAATTTGACATACCTTACGATCCCCACGACTAGGTGATCGTTTCTATGTATTCATGCATCGATTTTGACCTTGAATCAGGCTTCAATTTGATGACTTGTTGAGTTCTAGGGTTGAGCTCTTGGGAGCACCCTCCTGGTCGAACTCCCCACATGCTCACACACACCTTAGGTGTGTGTTATGTTATTTTTTTTTTGTTTATAAAACCCCTTTTCAAGTTATCCAACTTCGGTCCCTCACGTTTTGGTTTGTTATTAAGTAGGCTACAACCCACTTATTTCTAGTAAAATTCCCTCTTATTAACTAGGTTAATTATCCCTAGTTAACTTAATGGGTTCGGGAAGTCATAACCCGTTTTATTTTAAGTCCCGTTAACTCGGGCTTCTTATAACTTTGTTTTCTCAAGCATTTATTAAATTTTATAACTAATATTAGGATTGTTTGTCTAAGTCCTAATATTTACCGGGTAAATTTTACCACTAACGCTATTTTACCCGTTCATTATTATTAACGTGGTTTAATTACAAAACCCGTTTTCGGGGTGTTACAAGTCTACCCCCCTTAAAGAGGTTTCGTCCTCAAAACCTTTTCTTACATAATTCATTGAGTTTAAACTCAATGTATTTGAGCCGAGAATTCTTTTAAACATTACTTATACTTTTATCCAATTGTTAGTATTACCAGAAAAGTATGGTAACATCTTTTTGGTTGTTATTTGTCTACGTATCTCATACGACATAGTGCAACTCGGAATAACGTGATCTCGTTATTTCCACTAGTTTAGTTACTTAGCGATATTCATCACTTTCATATACTATCGAATTCTTTATGGATCCGTTACTTTGACCCATTTAAAAGGTCTTTAGTGAAATCTTTCACTTTTAGCAACAATTTCTTTTGTTTTCAAATTCATTTATTCGGTTCAGTTATACCGAATCCACCTCTTACAAGCAACCAACTTACTTAAATGACCTTAACCGGTCTCACTAACTAGACTTATTAGTCCAGTTGCTTGTTACCGCTCGCTTGGTGATAATGTGATTCCACTTCACATTGCATTTCTTGACCGTGATCGTGTCACGTCATGTTTAATTTATATCAACCTTTCATTTTCGAAAATACCACTTTTTCGAATATATCGTCTTGCACCTATCGATATTAAGACCCATACTCTTTGATATTTGTTATTTCCAAATTCGTCTTATAGTATTCATATTTGTTAAAACGTTGTTTCTTACTAAAACTGAATTTTAGTTTAACGTTTTTCCTTTTAACTATGTCAATTACTCATATTAAGGAAATTGACAACCCATAATTTATTCTTTTCCGTTCTCATTTTACGCGGGGAATCATAACTAGTTCCCTTGCTTTACACTATTGACCCGTAAGTTCTTTCACTTAGCCTCATAGGCTATTTCTTTAAATTTTTCACCTTTTTAAGGTGAGATATTAACAACTCGTTTCCTTCTCTTTATGACCCGAGGGTCTTTTTGGTCCCATAGACCTTAACACTGTGTTTAATCCCGTAGGTTATGATGATCCCGTAGATCATCTTTTATTCTTGTCTATATTCAAATGTATATATATATACATATATAGCTTCAAGGCATCTCTTATTATGTTTGGAATCGTTTATTTTCGCTCTTGAACCTCAATTGACCTTGACCGTAGTCTAAGGCTTCATTTGTTTACTTCCGGACTAATCCTCCGACTTTATGACTTCTGACGTTATTTACGCGTCAGTTTGTTCTACGCTTACCGTTTCCCGGTTCATACTTATACTTCTATACAACCCATTACCCGGGTTCTTTTATCTTAACGTTCTTAATGCCCATAACCCTTTACATAGGTTAGTTAACATCTCACACTTTTACTTATTCAGTCCGCGCCTACTTATATTAGTAAGCGTCATCATTTATTTAATTCGTTTGACTTGTTCGTGTGAAATTTCATCACTGGTGAACGTCAAATTTCATTCTTTGTTCGACCCGCTCGACTTTTAACTAGCCGAACGAAAATTTTTTTTATCAAAATTTATGTTTGCGAAAATTCTTGTCGTCTTTTAGTCATGACTCATATTCCGAGTCTTTTGACTTTCTATTTCGCGTTCCTGTTTCTCAGTCTACGTATGCGTTTAAATCCTTACCCACCAACCGGGTGTTTTACCGAAGTCGCTATTATTGCAACCCTTACGGTATGCATTATGAATTCGTTTCGCTTTTATATTCCTACTTTGTTCTCAAATTTGATGTTTTACAAAATCGGCCCGTTAAGAGTCATATTTGCATTCTCCGGGTTCGAGTGTAAGCACACCCCTCCCAATTGCATACCTTAATCCTTTTACATTAATCTTTGTCCCTTCACTCGGGCTCATCATTCTAATGTAATACGCTTCCGTCACCCGGCTGTGCGTTTACATTATTATCAAATATTTTGCTCATTTGATTCAATTGGGTACTTTTTAAGTTAGTCCCATTCACCCCGCCCTTACTACATCGGATGTAAACGTGTCCGCCATAAGAAGTTCATGGTATCATATGCCACTACTTACTTGGCCAGAGTAAGCGATTAACACATGACACACATGACCTTTTTATAGTTTTCACATCACGCCCTATGTAAGTAACGCCTCTATTTGTTTCTCTTGGAAACAATATCCCGAATACATTTTCTATTCGGGTTTTTCCAAGTTTTTTTAATCTACATATGCAACTTTCAATTTCTACTTATTTGTTGCATATTACTATTTGTGCGATTATTTAAAATGTGCACCTGGTAATGTTTGCCCCGACGGGCGTTCCTTGCCATTAACCTTGTTCGCGGTCGTTACGCGATTTAGTCCTCGGTGAGCATGCTCCTTTTGTCATACTTCGGACCGTTCCTCTATCATATCCATAATTTGTTCAACCCTCGTCATCTTCAAATGCGAGTTTCCTCCAATTAAAACATTCATAAAGGTTAGTAATGTCAACTTTACTAAATGCCCGTATTATAATACAAGGCTTTTCTACTATGCGTGTTAACGCACGTAATTTTGTTAACTATATCCATTATTTAATTGAGGTATCGTATATTACACGATAACCCTATGTGTTGTTTACAACACTTTAACATGCTAAACCATTAGAATACATGTACTTACCGGATTTGCGATCAAGCCTCGAACCGAACACCAATCTTTATTAAGAGCATAAGGTTTAAGTCCAAGCATAGTTTTCCCACCATACTTAAATCTCTTAAACCAAGGCTCTGATACCAACTTGTAACACCCGTTCTTATAAATTAAGGTTTAACGTATCATTTACGAAAAACAATCATGTAATTAAGATTACATATGCATTGGAAATTACGGGTTTATTAAAACTTTTTACAATTTAAAAGTATACAACATATCATGTGTACGTTCGTCGTTTAACATAATAACGATGCATAGAGCGGAAGCTTATTTCTTGATCGTGTTCGGTTCTTCATTGCGCTTGATCGTCCTCCGGTGCTAAAATTTTACCTGAAACTCATAAAACATGAGTTGGATTAGTCATACGTAACTTAGAACGTATTTAAACGGGTTCGCAATGCATTAACGGTTAAAATAAGCGATTTTCATGAAACTGACACCCGCTCGCGTAGCGCCACTGCCAGTCGCGCTACGCCACTGCTTGTTTTCGACAGAATGTTGTTTACTGGTGCTGCAGATTCCCAGCACGACCTGATTTCACGGAAACGGCCATAACTTCTTCGTTATTGATCCGTTTTACCC
This sequence comes from Helianthus tuberosus, assembly GCA_030545235.1. Lineage (NCBI taxonomy): Eukaryota > Viridiplantae > Streptophyta > Magnoliopsida > Asterales > Asteraceae > Helianthus > Helianthus tuberosus. The sequence goes on from CM060355.1 coordinate 105,770,003, forward strand.
GATTCTTCTTCCTACGCGTCTGTAATTTAATTCTCCATCTAATGGAGTTAAAATCCGACGTCCGACACAATAAAATTTCAGACTTTTAATTCTTCGGCTTATTACCCTTTTTACCAACTTTTGACCCGTTCATGTTTTCATCATCAAACATGTTTACTTGATCTTTAAACTTATGAATTTACTAGTTTCAATGTCTCCTATCTTGTTAATCTCAAATCACGGGTTTCTTACATAATAGAAACCCATTTACGCTTAAATGCTTGTTTTGACCCGTTAAGGGTATTTATGTACTTTTAAGCTTAATTTACGCTCATCCCTTGTATGCAACATAAGTCCACCCATTTATATTGAATAGTCTTCCGCCACAATTATAATTGTGGTGGATTTATCGTACTTAAATACTTATTCCAAATTTTATCCCTCGGATATGTCATTTTACGGCAAGACGCATTTTAAGGCGTTTAACCCTAGAAAGTTTATTCCTACAACTTTTATGTACATCCGAGGGTTGAATGGTCATAATATAAGTTTCTAGACAACCTCTAAGGGTCGTTTGCCCGATTGACCCATCAAGGGCTTTTTGGTCGATTTTAGTCCTTCAACTTGCGATGAAGGACTTTCACTAATTACTTGACCAATCTTTGCACTTTTAACTATAAGACTATATATGCGTACCTGGCCCGGGTCAACAAATAGACCCGACTTATACCTTGCTTTAATTAACCAATATTCTATGGCGTCGCGATTATCCAATTGCTAATCGCTCCTAATAACATAAGACTTAACAATCACATTAGTTGATATTGTCAAATGGTGTTATCATCACCATTTGACCCGTTTGGACTTATATGCCCAACGTTATCTATTAAATCAAAAACATCGCTTTGATATCCAATTCATACATCCATCCCATCCCGGATTTTATTACCATACCCTTTTTCTCTTACACTCTTTACTTACAAATTCAACCCATTTCGGCTTACGCCATGGGTATCCTTTTAACCTTGATTTACATTAGTCAACACTTGACCAATTTTCATTTTTGCCCTTTTTCCCTCTTTATTAGATTACACTACAAGATAATCTTAACGAAAATCCATATTTCCAATATTATCGTTATCACGTTTACAATGTATCGAATAAACAAGTATTTTACATAAGTGTATAAATTACACTCACCTCGCATCCACGCCACGCTTTTCTTTCCGTACTTGCTCCGTTTGACCCGCTTCCTCCTCCAAGCTTTCACCTAGCTTGTTACGCGTCAAACTATCATCATCATTTTCAAGGTGGTTAGATTAGTCATTCAAGATCATGACCTTCACACCTTATGAATCTTTTACCACTATTCTTAATGAACCTTATCATAGGTCGGTTTGACTTTTAAAAGTCAAACCACCAATTTACAAATATGAATGCACTAACAAGTTCACATGACTCGATTTAGGCACATTATCAACCACTTAGTGAGCGTCATCTTTTGAGATGCTACTTCTAGTAACATGTTATCTAATTCATACCTCAAGTAACCATAAATCAACATGTAATTTTTAGTCATTGTATGCATATATACACCTTGACCATCATAACCATGGGTTTAACTCTTGTGTCAAAACCCACTTCAAATCAAGTATGAACTCTTAACAATTTCCCCTTTTTGTTCAAGTAGTTCATTTATACTAGTTAGTATGGTGTTTACAAACACCAATACAACATCAATTTCATTAAATCATCAAAACCCATTTTTCAAGTCATGTATGATCAACACTCAAACTTGGAAATTGTTCAAGTATCTTGCATCAACTATCAACTATGATGATTTCTAGCATAAACATATCATCATCTTCACTACACAATCAAAACCCACTTAGCACATAAGAGGGTAATTATCAAATTCCTAGTTTTAGTACTAATTCATCAAGTTTTCAACTAGGGTTTGTTTCTAAGCATGAATTTCATCCTAGTTTCACCCAAACATAAATCATTCAAGCTTGAATTTCGATTTTCACAAGTTCATCAAAAATCTCAACTTCATAAACATCAAAAATTTGACATACCTTACGATCCCCACGACTAGGTGATCGTTTCTATGTATTCATGCATCGATTTTGACCTTGAATCAGGCTTCAATTTGATGACTTGTTGAGTTCTAGGGTTGAGCTCTTGGGAGCACCCTCCTGGTCGAACTCCCCACACGCTCACACACACCTTAGGTGTGTGTTATGTTATTTTTTTTTTGTTTATAAAACCCCTTTTCAAGTTATCCAACTTCGGTCCCTCACGTTTTGGTTTGTTATTAAGTAGGCTACAACCCACTAATTTCTAGTAAAATTCCCTCTTATTAACTAGGTTAATTATCCCTAGTTAACTTAATGGGTTCGGGAAGTCATAACCCGTTTTATTTTAAGTCCCGTTAACTCGGGCTTCTTATAACTTTGTTTTCTCAAGCATTTATTAAATTTTATAACTAATATTAGGATTGTTTGTCTAAGTCCTAATATTTACCGGGTAAATTTTACCACTAACGTTATTTTACCCGTTCATTATTATTAACGTGGTTTAATTACAAAACCCGTTTTCGGGGTGTTACCCCCAAGTCTGGAACAACTAGTAGCCCCACAACCACTAAACCCAAACCAACCCATGGAGATAGAAAACCTTGAAAACCAAGTGGAGATGCATGACTTCAACCCAGAGGAAATACCTAGGGTACCTACACCAAACCCCCTAGACCCAAATTACGACCCTTGGTGGGACGAAAATAGGGACTTTGTGCAACGTTACCCGATACATGAAGACACACCCATACAGAACATAGGAGCCTATCCAGGTATGGACCCTTTAGATCCCTATTACCATGATAACTACATTAGGGAGATCTTAGAAGATCCTTACCGATTTCAGGCACTTTCACCCCCATATCAGGAACCCGCACCCCAGATTCCGAACCCAGTCCTAGAACCTGCACCCCCAATGAGTGCAGAAAACGTGCAAGAACTTAGGACATTTGGTGAGGAAATTTTAGAAAACAGTGAGAGAATGCGACAGGTGGGAGAGCGTCTCGTATGGAAATACGATGAGCGCAATATGGATTTTTGGATAAATCCATATCCATAGATGTGATGGAGGAGACGGTAATAATAATATAATATAATAAAATAAGAATAAAATAAAATATGTGTGTACGGATGCCTATTACTATTAGTGTGATTCTATTTATGTTGGTATTGTAATTTTTATTCCAGTACTAGTGTGTAATAGATTCATAATAGTATATGGAAATAGAGTAAAAGTCGCAATGATCGACGTTTTTGGCTAGATTGCATGTCATGTGATTAACTATATTAAATATTATCTTGTGATATTAATATAGGGTAAATGTTTGAAATTCAGATGGCCGATGAAGGAAATCTGAATAATGATAACCAGAGTAACATTAACGTGGTTAATGAGAATCCAAGCATCAATAACAATGGAAACCAAATGGATAATAGTGCGGTTCAACATATAGTGGCACAAGGAATCATAGATGCAATGCCATTTATTATTCAAACTATTCAAGAAGCGAATAATAAAAGTAAGCATAGCAGTAAGCGACCCATCGAACCCGAAAACAGCGTAAACAATGGACCCGTACTTCAAATGTCCATTCCCAAAAGGAGAAGAACCGTGTCTTACGGTTGTTCTTATAAAGAATTCTGGTCTTGTAAACCAATGGAATTCTCGGGCAACGAAGGGGCCATTGCAACCCTACGCTGGATAGAGAAAATTGAGGCAGTCTTAAGAATAAGCAAGTGTGCTGAAGAAGATAAGATATTGTTTGCTTCTAATCTGTTTAAGAATTCAGCACTAGAATGGTGGAACACTATCCTCCAATCAAGAGGAAGTGATAGAACCTACAATATGGAATGGGAAGAATTTAAGAACAAGGTAGAAAGGAAATTCTGCCCACCCAATGAGAAGGAACAGATAGCAAACAAATTTTTAAACCTTAGGATGACTGGTGTGGATAGTAAGGGATACACTAAAATATTCTTCGAATATGCTAGAATAGTGCCAACTCTTGCTTCACCTGAACCAGTGTTAATCTCCCGTTATATCTGGGGATTAATTGGAGAGATAAGACACGTAGTCAAGGCAGCTAGACCTCAAACTATAGAAGAAGCTGTAGAACTAGCAAATACCTTGACAGATGAATTAGTCCGTACCCGAGAAGAAGATCAAAGGAGAAACCTAACCCAAAAGCTCACACAAGAATTTCGTTCTGGAAATTTTAATCGTGGGAAAAATATAGGTTCTACCTCTACACCTTACTGTAGGAATTGCAAAAGAAAGCATTTAGGAAGATGCTCCATATATTGTAACTTTTGCAAAATATCGGGACACAAAGAAGAAAATTGCAGGAAGAAAGCTAACAACAGGATATGTTACAACTGCGGAGAACAAGGTCATATCAAGCTTAATTGCCCAAAATTAGCTACAGTTACAAACAACAAGAATACTCAAAATGCTAGAGCATTTGTTCTAACTGCAGATGAAGCCAAGATGATTCCAGATGTCATAGCTGGTACGTTTTTAGTTAATGATGTTTTTGCTAGAGTATTATTTGACTCTGGTGCAAACCAAAGTTTTATTAATACATCATTTTGCAAAATTCTAAATCAGTCATTAACTAAACTACCACAAGAATGCTTAGTAGAAACAGCTAATGGAGAAACTGTTAGGATTTCTGAAATCTTGCAGGGAGCAAGCATAGAAATTTTAAATCAGAAATTTATTGCAAACCTTTATCCCATGAATCTGGCAGGATTCGATATTGTTTTAGGAATAGATGGGTTAATAGCCAATAAAGCCAGTATTTTATGTGATCAAAAGTCAATCCAAGTAAATTCACCAAAAGGTAAAACGATCACAATTAAAGGAGATAAACCATCTAGAACTACAAAACTCATCTCTGTGATGAAAACTGCAAGTTACATAAGAAAAGGATCATTAGTGTATTTGATTTCCATAATCACTAACACTAAAGGAAAGGATTTAAAAGATATTCCAGTAGTATCTCAATTTTCAGATGTATTTCCAGAAGAATTGCCAGGGCAACCTCCAGATAGGGAAGTTGAATTCAGAATCCATTTAATACCAGGAACAGCACCAATTGCCAAAGCACCTTACCGTTTGGCACCTGCAGAAATGCAAGAATTAAAGAAACAATTAGATGAATTGTTGGAGAAAGGATTTATACAACCAAGTTCGTCGCCATGGGGAGCGCCGATACTGTTTGTGAAAAAGAAGGACGGATCAATGCGTATGTGCATATACTACCGTGAATTAAACAAAGTCACGATTAAGAATCGGTACCCATTATCGAGAATCGATGATCTGTTTGATCAACTACAAGGAGCTCGATTTTTCTCTAAAATCGATTTAAGGTCAGGATATCATCAATTAAAGGTACAGGAAGAGGATATTCCTAAAACCGCATTCAGAACGAGGTATGGTCATTATGAATTTACTGTCATGCCATTTGATTTAACCAATGCCCCAGCTGCATTTATGGACATGATGAACCGAATATGTAAGCCATATTTGGATAAATTCATAATTGTCTTCATAGATGATATTCTCATTTACTCTAAGAATAAAGAGGATCATGCAAAGCATTTGCACGCACTTTTAAGTTTATTAAGAAAAGAAAAGCTTTACGCTAAATTTTCCAAGTGCGAATTTTGGTTAGAACAGGTACAATTTCTTGGACATTTAGTCAATCATGAAGGAATTCATGTGGATCCCACAAAGATCGAGGCGATTACTAAATGGAAAACCCCTGAGTCACCAACCGAGGTTAGAAGTTTCTTAGGATTGGCCGGTTATTATAGAAGATTTATTCAAAAATTTTCTAGAATAGCCATTCCCTTAGCTAAGCTAACCTGTAAATCTGTTAAGTTTGAATGGGGATTAAAACAAGAAGAAGCATTTAGAATCCTTAAGCATAAATTAACCCATACACCTATATTAGCATTACCAGAAGGAGCTGAAGACTTTGTAGTCTATTGTGACGCTTCCAAATTAGGTTATGGATGTGTATTAATGCAACGACAAAAGGTTATAGCTTACGCATCTAGACAACTTAAGAATCATGAAGAGAATTATTCAACCCATGACTTAGAATTAGGAACTATAATTTTTGCTCTTAAGATTTGGAGACACTACTTATATGATAGTAAGTTTACTGTATTCACTGATCATAAGAGTTTAAAGTATGTTTTCAAGCAAAAGGAATTGAATATGAGACAAAGACGCTGGATGGAGATGCTTAGTGATTATGATTGTGATATCCAGTATCATGAAGGAAAAGCAAATGTAGTGGCAGATGCTTTAAGCCGAAAATATCATGAAAAGCCAAAAAGGGTACGTTCTCTCAAATTAAATCTACAAGTAGATTTAAATGATCAGATAAGAGAAGCACAAGAATCAGTAATCAAGGAAGATACTGAAAAGCTAAAAGGTATGCTAAAAGAATTAGAACAAGGAACAGATGGAATTTGGAGATTCCATAAAAAGAGAATGTGGATACCTAAATTAGGAAACCTACGTCATCATATATTAGAAGAAGCCCATAAGTCCAAGTATACGATGCACCCAGGAAATGATAAAAAAATGTACCAGGATTTAAGGAAGAATTTCTGGTGGATAGGAATGAAAAAGGACATAGCAGCCTATGTTTCTAAATGTTTAACTTGTTCACAAGTCAAAGCTGAACACCAGAAACCCTCAGGATTTCTACAACAATTAGAAATGCCAGTGTGGAAATGGGAATTGATAACAATGAATTTTGTTACTAAGTTACCCAAAACCAAGAAAGGAAATGATACAATCTGGGTGATTGTAGATAGGCTAACCAAGTCAGCTCATTTCCTACCAATAAAAGAAACTTTCAGTATGGAACAGTTACTAAGTTATATGTAAATGAAATTGTTTCTTTACATGGCATTCCTTTATCAATTGTTTCTGATAGAGATAGCCGATTTACCTCTCATTTTTGGTCAAGTTTCCAAAAGGCAATGGGAACCAAGTTAAAATTGAGTACGGCTTATCACCCTCAAACAGATGGACAAAGCGAAAGAACAATTCAAACAATGGAGGACATGCTTAGAGCTTGTGTAATTGATTTTGGAGGTAATTGGGACGATCACTTACCTTTAATCATGGTTGTAAAAGTCCCGCCTAGGCTCCGAGTACTCCCCGAGTACTCGCTACAAGGTAGGCTGCCGAGGCCCGAGTACTGTTCGCATAGGCTAATTACTCCCCGAGTAATCCCCGCCTAGGCCGAGTACATCCCGAGTAGTCCCGAGTACTCTCAAATCCGACTAAGGAGCGCCTAGCGACTTTTGCAACCATGCCTTTAATAGAATTTTCTTATAATAACAGTTATCACACAAGTATCAATGCTGCACCTTTCGAAGCACTTTATAGACGTAAGTGCCGAACCCCAGTCTGTTGGGCAGAAATTGGGGAAAAGCAACTATCTGGACCTGAGATAGTACAAGAAACAACCGACAAGATTATTCAAGTCAAGGAACGACTGAAAGCAGCACGTGACCGACAGAAGAGCTATGCCGATAACCGACGCAAGCCATTGGAGTTTCAAGTAGGGGACAAAGTATTATTGAAGGTCTCTCCTTGGAAAGGAGTAGTAAGATTCATAAAAAGGGGAAAGCTAAGTCCCAGGTATATTGGACCTTTTGAGATTATTAAAAGAATATGACCTGTAGCCTATCAGCTACAACTGCCAGAGGAAATGGCAGGAATACATGATATATTTCATATATCTAATCTCAAAAAAGTGCTTAGCTGATGAATCGCTAATAGTACCTCTTAAGGATATAGAGGTAAATGAACAACTCAAGTTTGTAGAAAGGCCTCTACAGATTGAAGATAGGAAAGTCAAGAATCTCAAACATAAGAGATTAGTTCTGGTCAAAGTAAAGTGGGACTCCAAAAGAGGACCTGAGTACACATAGGAGCTTGAATCGGAAATGCAAAAGAAATATCCGCATTTATTCCAGTAGATCTCGAGGACGAGCTCTAAAACAAGGTGGGGAGAATGTAACAATCCTCAATAAAGCGACACCCTCATAATATTTCCGACACCCTATTATATTCTAAAATGTCCCAATATGTCTTTATATGCACCCCGTATGTGAAAATCGAGCCCAAAATATAGTATAACATTAAAAATAAATTAAAAATCTGAAATTTTAAGTTGAGGCGGGCCGCGTAACCCCACCCCAACCTTTACGCGGACCGCGAGTGTCTCAAAATGTGGTGCAGCCCGGTGCGGCCACGTGGCCTAACAACCGGCGGACCTACATGCTGACCCAGCTAAGCTATTCGTTGACCCAGGGTTGACGCGGGCCACGTAACCCTTAGGCTACTCTTACGCGGGCCGCGTGAGAATCCAATTCAGCAACTATAAATAGAACGCATCGGATTTCATTTCAATTCGTTCATTCTTCGATTCTCAATCCCAAATTCTGATAGTAGGCTTATAATACACGGGTATTATACCCCCTAATTAGCAAGGTTCTGCCCCGTTGTAAGTATTATAACCCCAGTTTCGTAATAGATACGCTGCCCGATTGATTTAGGGTTCCGTAACAACTGTCGTGGTTCTGCCCGACGTAGTTGTTGGAATGCCGTCTCGGGGAGGGTATCATTAATATTTTCAAAGGGTTATGATACTAACCTATGTACATTTGTATAAATTATAGATTATTCCCAGGAAAACCTTACGCAAAGTCTAAGATAGCAATGTGAGTTTATCCTCTTTTTGTTAACCTTTTTGGAATGTTTTACAAAACCTTAATTGTGTTTACAATGTGATTAAGCGGTGATTGAGACTTTGTAGTTCTTCAATTACTGCCGGTATGTTGGGGTTTTGTATACAAAATATACTACTGCGTGTAGTAAGTCGGGGATGACAGTACGTTACCATTGGACAACGAGTTAGCAAATGTGTAATATGACCCACAAGTCAGGATTGACAGTACTGAATGAGTAATTGTGTAGACATAAACAATGTGATCGCTCTCAATACTGTTTTAATTGATAAAATGTTTCTTGATTAAACTGGGATTTACTCACCAGTATTTCCCACTGACAAATGTTTTTAAAACGCGTTTCAGGTAACACAATGTGACAGCCAATTAGTAAAAAGCCAGCTGGAGAGCACTGAAGGCTTGGGAAAAATGTGGCTATAAAAGTTACCTAAAAGACGATGTTTTAAATTCAATAAAATAGGGTTTATCCCTATAAATGTATTGTAATAAGAAACTTGGGTTTTACCCATGTGATTATTAATATTAAATGTGGTGGTTTTACTCTGATAAACATTTCCTAACTACGGTCCTGATGTAATTTCCGCTGCCAAATTAACCAACTGATACCATCGAAACTCTGAGTTCGCGTCCGCCCGTTCCCGGGACAGATAAGGGATCGGGGGTTGCGACAGGAGGCGCTAGCTAAGGCGTGGATTAGCATGTCAAAATGCCCAATTGTTGGTATGTAAAAATATATAAATTTTAAACTTTTTTATTATATAAACTTTAAACTTTTTAATATATAACTTTTGTTACATTTTAAAAATATAGGTAACAACCAAACCGGCGATGGTTTTTGGAAAGAAATACTAGCAAAATTCCTTGCGATTATGGAACAAGGTGCGTATCGCGATCTCCATTCCGTTGCTTCGAAGTGGCGAAAGATGCATCCGGTCGTCAACCGTTTTTGTGGGTATTATAACAACTTATATACTAATCGTCCAAGTGGTTGGAGTGACGATGACGTTTTAAAGAGGCGATGCGTAGATACGAATATGAGCATCTGGTCATTTTCCCACACGTCCGGGCATGGGAGGTTATGCGAACCAATAAGAAGTGGGCGCCGGTTTCAAACGAGGTTGCAAGCGCTAAACGAACGAAAACCTTGGAGACTGGAAGTTATAGTACGGGGGGCTTGGACGCACGATGTCAGATAAATATAAACGACGAGCCGGGATTTGACGACGAAGAGCACGTAGTTCGAGAGGAGGCACATCCTTCGGGAAGGGACAAAACCAAAAAGGCAGCGGCTGCAAAAAAAAAAAAACAAGCCTCATCGGGGGCAGTTCGAGAATGGACGACTTGATGGCTCAGTTCAAAGCATATACCGAGGTCACAACCCAAAAGGCACAAGCGAAGCAACGTGAAGCAGACGAACGAGTTCGGTTGAAGCAAGAGGCGGTAGAACTAAAGGAATGGGAGATAATGGCAGCCGATATCAACTCGTATCTGGATGAAGACCGTTCAGTTTTGCGTAAAATGAAAGAAAGCATCGCTAAAAAATGGAATTTTTAGGATTTTTAGTTTTTACCAATGTAGTAATTTTTTGAAGTTATGTATTTTTTAAATTATGTAATGTTTTTTTTAATATTAATGATTTTATTTTATAAGCATTAAACGTTAAACATATGTGGAATTTAAAAAAAAAATTAGAAAATGGAGGGAGGCCCTTCCTCCATCCACTTGGTCCATTCTTGAAGAGGATACTCCTTCGTTGTTGAAGTAATAGATGACGTGAAAATGCATCCTCCAAATACTAACCTCCTCCACACCCAATATTCTAAGGTTGCCTTTGATTAAGAAGAGGTCAAACCAATGTTTTAAAAACCGGTAAATACCGGCCGTTTAGATCGGTATTACCGTTTTCAGATGTAAATCCGGTACGAAACACCCTGGTAAATAAGTGAAATGGCATAAGGTTTGTACCGGCGGTAAAATCCGGTATACCGGTTTGAAACGTAATACCGGTACTGGCCCAGGGTTATTTTAGTTTGGGTTGTTACTTATTTTGATTATATATGTTACTTATCTTACGTAATTTTTATATATTATGATTATTCGTAACTAAAAGTTCTTATTTAATATTGTATGAAACAAAAATATAGTTATCCTCTAGTTGATGAGGATGTCGATAATAGTGAATTTTATCTTTTATGCGATCGTAAACTTGATGTATTCAACACTCAAATGGCTTAAACATATCGTAAACTTTCATTTAAAAGAGCTTGTTGGAAAATTGAACGATTTTCGATTATCTTTTGGATAATTTTTTATTATGGATTTACTTTTGGATTATCTTTTAATATGTAATCATGCATTTTTGGATTAACTTTTGAGTTGATATTGTAATTTTTGAAATTATAGATTTAGATAGTCAGTTGAACCATTTTTTAGCCTAATCCAGTTTGATTTAAAATCCGGTTTTTAAAACATTAGGTCAAACTTAAGGATGATAAAGAAGAGGTCAAACTTAAGGAGACCAATAATTCTCGAAGATTCCAGGCCTCTAAAGGGCCACGTGTCCTGTTCTTATTGATTGCCTCTCTTTCCTACCCATTGAAGGCTTTCGTTCCTTGGCCTATAAAAGAAACCCTAATTCCATCCCCTTCTCCTCACGATTAACAAATTCAGCCTTGTTCTCTCCGATTCCTAATATCCTCTCTAAGAATCCCCAAGGTATTTTCGTTTTAAACCTTCTTGTTCCTGATGATGTTTATTCTGTTAAAATTGAATTAAGGCTTTAATTTTGTCAAAAATATTGCTAGTTGCGCTTTTATAATTGATAACTCTAAATTTATTAGAATCATCAGTTGATTTTGATCTTCAATCGATTGCTGGGATTTTGCAAAGAACATATTGCAAAGAACATTAGTTGTTTTTTGGTTTATTGTTATAATTGATTCAGCCGCTAGATTGCTTTTGGATAATTATCTCCTATCTTCCTTTAGAATTGTTGATTTCTGAAAATTTTTACTTTTATTTGTTCTGTAATTCGTTTATGAAACAGTTTGTTATGAGATTTGAGATTTTGATGATTGGTTAGTATGTGTCTATGGATTTAATTCAATTTTTGAAGTAAGTAATCTGTTAGATGTTTAATTCTATGATTCGAGAATCGGATTAAATATTTATGTGAATATTTGGCTCTCAATAATTCAATTATAATTGTGTTTTTAGATATCGCAATTCTTTAAATCGGTAACTGTTTTTCAGTTTGTTAGAATCAGAAAATCGATCAAAAGTTTTGATGACTGATTAGTCTGTGTTTGTGTCCTTAATTCATGCTCCTAATTGTGTTTTGCTAATCAGTTTATGATTTTTTTCTTGAATGCATATTAGCTGTTGATTAGGGATATCTAATGGTTTGTATATGCAGATGCAGATGCAGATCTTCGTCAAGACTCTTACCGGAAAGACAATCACACTCGAAGTAGAGAGCTCCGACACCATCGACAATGTCAAGGCCAAAATCCAAGACAAGGAAGGAATCCCCCCAGACCAACAAAGGCTTATCTTCGCCGGAAAACAACTCGAAGACGGCAGAACCCTTGCTGACTACAACATCCAGAAGGAATCCACGCTTCACCTTGTTCTCCGATTGAGGGGTGGTATGCAGATCTTTGTTAAAACGCTCACCGGAAAGACAATCACTCTTGAAGTAGAGAGCTCTGACACAATTGACAATGTCAAAGCTAAAATCCAAGACAAAGAAGGTATTCCACCAGACCAGCAGAGGCTGATCTTCGCCGGAAAGCAACTCGAAGATGGCAGAACCTTGGCGGATTACAACATCCAGAAGGAGTCCACTCTTCATCTGGTCCTCCGTCTCCGTGGTGGTATGCAGATCTTTGTAAAGACATTGACCGGCAAGACGATCACTTTGGAGGTTGAAAGCTCCGACACCATTGACAATGTCAAAGCAAAGATCCAGGATAAGGAGGGCATCCCACCGGACCAGCAGAGGTTGATCTTTGCCGGCAAGCAGCTTGAAGACGGCAGAACCCTAGCCGACTACAACATCCAGAAGGAGTCTACACTCCATTTGGTCCTCCGTCTCCGTGGTGGTATGCAGATCTTTGTTAAGACGTTGACTGGAAAGACCATCACTCTTGAAGTTGAGAGCTCGGATACAATTGACAATGTCAAGGCAAAGATTCAAGATAAAGAAGGGATCCCACCAGACCAACAGAGGCTGATCTTTGCCGGTAAACAGCTGGAAGATGGGCGGACTTTGGCAGATTACAACATTCAGAAGGAATCTACGCTTCATTTGGTGCTGAGGTTGAGAGGTGGGATGCAGATTTTTGTCAAGACTTTGACCGGGAAGACGATCACTTTGGAGGTAGAGAGTTCTGATACAATTGATAACGTCAAGGCGAAGATTCAAGACAAGGAGGGTATTCCACCAGACCAGCAGAGGTTGATCTTTGCCGGTAAACAGTTGGAAGACGGTCGCACACTTGCAGATTATAACATTCAGAAGGAATCAACCCTTCACCTTGTTCTTCGTCTCCGTGGTGGGTTGGTGTTTGTTTGATTTGGAACGTGTTAATTTGTGATGTGGTTTAATGTCATTGAATGAACGTTGCTTTGTTTCTTTTTCATACTCTTTATAACATGAATCATGTTTTTGGTTGCAATGAACAAATATGAGCAAAACTTGAACTAAGATTCACAATGTATAAAAGCCTAATTGGCATAGCTTGCACTTAGTTCACAAAAACACAACTGAGATGTTTGTAGATTTTCAGGTCTTAAAATGTCTAAAGTTCAGGCAATACAACCTTCTTAGAAGCTTATGAAATTGCTCAGTTGTTTGTGGAGCAAAGATACCTTCTACAACATAAAATCTATCTTCCATCTGATTTCTGACTTAAGACTGAATTATTTGAGTAGTGGTTGGGTAGAAAACTTATTCAAACTTGGCTGATCACCAAGTATCTAATATACTGTAAAAGGATGACAACTATATAAAAGTATTTCAGTTGCACTTTGTTATCAAATAAAATCCAACCGTATCTCCTTAGACTACATGGCATGGTGGGCAAGGGCAAAAAGGCAAAGCGTGCCACGTGTATGCCACCTAGACAGCGAAGGCTTTGCCTTCCAAAACACAAAAACCATGGGATGGAGGGCAAGGCACATGTCTTTTTTTTTAAAATAAATCTTTTTTTTTTATTGTAATTCTTTTTTGAAAACCCCACAAAAATCTGGGTCAAACCCCCAGGCCCATGGAAGTCATGCCGCCCCCTTGGGCAACGCCGGCCAAGATGATGTTGCACGGTGGTGCTTGGGGCATGGATGCCCCCCCCCCCCCCCCCACACACACACGCTACCACACCGTCAGGGCCGGCCCTTAGCAAGTGCGGTGGGTGCCAAAAACCTCACGGGACCCGGCAGTGGCGGAACCACCTCCGACAGATCAAACTGTTACGTTTAGTAGTTTAGACGTTCAGTAATGTGCTGTTCTGATTTGTTTTGAAAGATGAAGCGTTAAAACTTAAAAGTGTGTGCGCTACTTTTCTATTAATGGGCTTTAAGTTATTTAGAGGTTGTTTGGTAGCCTCTTAATGACCATTCAGATGCTACCTCTTAATGGTTTAAAACCTCTGAATGAATAAGAGCTAACCTCAAGTCTGAATGGTTAAGAGGTAACCTCTGAATGGTAAATCATCACATGTCACATTCTTCTACCTTCTCATTGGTAAAATTCTTAATGGTTCCATTAAGAGGTAGCCTCTTAATGACCATTCAGAGGCTACCAAACAGCCCCTTAGTCTATGGCCCAACTAAAAACTTAATAAGAATTTGTAATTTTTTTACTTGCAAGACCGAGTGCTTGAAAAGCTCGATAAGATCAAGGTTTATTTTCTTTTGCTATATACTTAAAAATCATATAATTACATGTCGTTTCAACTTTTTATTATTTATTTATTAATTAGGTTAAAACTTGTGTATTACACGGGTTGTATAAATGTAATTTTATATAATAAATAATAATAAAATATACCTTTAAAAAACCCCGTGTAATTGCACGTGTTGAATTATTATTAAGGCTAAAAAAACTATAATACAATTATTATTTTGTTTTTTTTAATTTATTACAAGGCTAAAAAAACAATAATACAATTATTATCTATACATATAATAAAAGAAACCAATTGATGGACACGTGTCGATACGAGAGACATCTATTTTTTAGTTTTCTTGCCATATATTTATGTTTATTTTTATCTTAAAAATTACAAGTTTTAAAATAATTTATCAAGTTATCCCATATTTTAAGTCGACGTTTATCTATAACTATATCTCTATATTTATATTTATATTTATCTTCTAATATAATCTTTATACTTATATTTAGTTTATTATTTTGCGAGTAAATTGCACAAAACGTCCTTTATGTTTCCTCAAACTTGCAGGTTCTAGCCTTAATGTTTAAAACTTGCTAAAAACATCCTTTAAGTTTATTTTTGTTGCTGGTTTAATCCTTAATGACTAACCAAGTTAATTATCTCAGTTTATTTCCCTCACATGCCTAACATGTGAGGATCCCACTATCGTTAGATGACCGACATCAACTGACTCGCAAAATGGAATGGGAATGTGGTGCAAACGCAAAACTGCCTGAAACCCAAGAAAATTGCCTCTGTTTTCACCGGAGATGTAGTCCAAACACAATTGGATCTCTTAAATTTATGGGGCCATTCACATGGAGCAAGCCACTTTTCATTCCGAGCTATCAACATCTACTCGGAGGAGAGATCCAGCCCGTGTTTCGCTGACTAAATGCCAAACAAGCCATATTTGCAGGTTGATAGCCTCATATTAGTTCTGTATGTGAATTCAAATTGAAAAGTGCATTTCATTTTTTGTAATTGTTTTCCTCTTTAGTTTTGATTACTTGATTGAGATTACATGTATTAAGTAGGGAAGAATAAAAACTAATATTTAGGTACAAAGCAATGGGTCATGAATGGGGAAAGAAGAAATAAGTGGATTTAATGGGCTTTTGTAATACACATGTTTATAACCTAATAATAGAAAAAAAAAAAAACAAAGTAAAATGTTCTAATATGTAAATAGTATATCAAAGTTCTTTTTACCAAAAACGTATTTTGACGACTGTGTGTGTTAAATGATTACATTATATTTATTCAAGTCGTGTAGTACACGTGCTTATTCAACTCATGTTATACACGGGTAATTAAAGATATAACTTTTTTATTATATAAAAATATATTTAATCAACCCGTGTAATACACGGGGTTCTAACCTAGTTAAGTATATATCAAACGGGAACCTTTGATTCTTAATTTATCATAATATCAATCACCGAAAACGTTTATCCTTATCTAAATTTTTGTCTAAAATTATTTATAGAAAAACAAATATTTATTCTTATCTAATTTTTTGTTTAAAAATTATGTATATATATTCTTTTGTTTTGTTATCTTTTTTTATTTATTTCATTACTTAGCGTTCCTATTAAATACATTAGTTCCTTGATGTAGAGTTCTACTTTTAATAATAAACTTTCACAAAAAAAAAAACTTCATATTAATTGATATAGAACTCTAACTTATTTTCACTAACATAATATTGTTATAGTGGTCGTAGAATATCCATTGAATTAAATAAATATATGTTTGTGTATAAAAATTACATTGTGATCCCCGGATATATTATCATATTACGGGTTTTTACTTTTTATATTTGTGATTGATGAGTTTATATTATAACGCGGGTAGGGCCAAAATTTTTTTATTTCACCTAGGACCCAATTTTTTTTTAACATTTTCAGAGATGGGCCTGCACCACACCGTCATTTGTTGACGGCACACATACCTGTAACGAACAATTACAAGGAATGTGATTCTTAGTATCTTTTTGTCTGCTTTTCTGCCTTCATATGTGAAGTACTTTTCTTTTTGGTTATGCGTTGTTCATGTGATATACGTTCTAATGAGCAATATCAGTCCTCCCATAGGATCTAATTTTTGGTTGGACAGATTATTTTCATACACGAAGATGTGATAAGGTCTCCTTGTTTTTGTAGTCCTGTAATATAAAATTAAAGATATCTACTTTATGTGTACAGGTTTTTAATTTTTTAAATGTGAAGAACTTTTTGATTATCTCTTAATTAATAAAACTGAAGAAGAATTATCCGAAACAAGCAAAGTGTGTACAATAAGTTTAATACACGGGTCCATAGTTATATAATTTTAAGAGTTAACTGCCATTTTCGTCCCTGTGGTTTGGTCACTTTGGCCATTTCAGTTCATTTTTCAAAAATGCGCTATTTTCGTCCCCCACGTTCTGGAAAGGTGCCATTTCAGTCCAAAAATCATAACCCAGTTAAGTCAGTTAGTAAATAAGGACTGATTGTGTAAATTTGTAACATAAAGGACCATTTAAGTAAATATTAAACACCACCACCACTAGCCCTGCCACCACCACCACTCCGCTGCCACCACCACCGCCACCACCGCCACCACAGCCCTGCCACCACCACCACAGCCCTGCCACCACAGCCCTGCCACCACCACCACAGCCCTGCCACCACCGCCACCACAGCCGGTTCATCATCATATCAGACGAGAGAGGGAGAAAGTCGGAGAGAGAGAGATAACGAGGCGGGAGAGAGAATCGGCGACGGTGGGGCTGCCTTCCCCAGATGATGACGTTGATGGTGGTGGTTCCGGCGGCGGCGGTGGTGGTTCCGGCGGCGGCGGTGGTGACCATGCTACTGTTCATCGTCTTCCCCAAAACGGTCAACAGAAGTCAAACGGCCTAATTCTCGATCAATACCGGATAATATTCAAATTAAACTTGTAGAAACATTGTACAAGTATAAACATACCGATTGGGTGATTAAAACCGATCCGGTATCGCGTGCAACGACGTGGCGACAGTCTCCGGCGACGGGTATTCCGGCGAGACTTGCAGACGATGAACAGAGGGTATTTTCGAAGGGGTAAAGGATTTTGAAGGGTGTGAGAGTTTCGTATGGGTTCAGGGACTCTAAATAACACAACAATTTGACACTTAATCGACAAACTTCTGTGGATTAATTCCACTTTGAATTTTTTATAAAAACTCCGATTTCACGTGGTGTCGGGCATGCTTATTGAACAATTACAAAGCGTGGGGAGTTGTTTACGATCTGTGAGAGTGGTGGTGGCAGCGGAGTGGTGGTGGTGGCAGGGCTGTGGTGGTGGTGGCAGGGCTGTGGTGGCGGTGGTGGCGGTGGTGGTGGCAGCGGAGTGGTGGTGGTGGCAGGGCTAGTGGTGGTGGTGTTTAATATTTACTTAAATGGTCATTTATGTTACAAATTTACACAATCAGTCCTTATTTACTAACTGACTTAACTGGGTTATGATTTTTGGACTGAAATGACACCTTTCCAGAACGTGGGGGACGAAAATGGCGCATTTTTGAAAAATGGACTGAAATGGCCAAAGTGACCAAACCACAGGGACGAAAATGGCAGTTAACTCTAATTTTAATTATCATTTAGTATTTTTTATAGGAATTAAAATGAACGCTTTATATAAAGTTGATTATCTCATTTTGTAAAAGAAACAATAATCCGTAGAGGTTAAAAGTAAGGTCGAGGCAATATGCTTTAATAAATCTATACTTTCTATAAAAGGAGAAATCCCAATGACCAGTGACGGACCCATGATTTTTTTTTACTGGGGTCCCATTTTCGGTGTTAAGATTTTTTACAACTAAACGTTAGAATTTTCGGGTCGGTTGTTGTTCAGGTCGGGGCGGGGCGAGAAACATAATAAAATACAATGATCGTATAAAACTATATGATCATTACTTGTTAGAAAACAAACAGTAAACAAAAGATGGCATTGACATGAAAAAAAAAAAACATTACAAATATTTAAAGTTATTCCTACGAAAATCAAACGGATATAACTCAGCTAACCATAAACCTTTTAAACATAGGCGCACGAAATTATCATCCAGGCTCAAGTTACTAAACGTAAGTAATTCAGTTGTTACCTCACTAAAACTTTCACCAAACTCTTGTATTTGCATTTTTTTTATAGTGGACGATGCAATAATATTACTATGCTAATATACATTATTTACATTAATAAGGATTAAATAATATTGGTATGTTATTCCCAAGAATGATCAGCCATGGTGGCAGCAATTAATCCTCCTAGAATTATTCAAAAATGCCAAACCATGTCATGTGAGTTGCTAAAAAATAAACAAAAGACGCTACTTAAAAGGGTTGAACCTGAGACCTGTTTGTTTAGAGAGAAGGAATTTACCACCACACCACACCAACCTTCCTTTTGATGTTACGGGTCCAATGAATTATTTTTATGGGGTCCTTATAAAAATTAACAAACCGATTCTACTAATTTTTTAGAAAACATTGGGGTCCGTGGACCCCGACCCATCTTATGTGGGTCCGCCCCTGCCAATGACATAAGAAAAGCTGATGTGTCAGCATGAGAGGCTGTCCAACAAGGCTTTTCTTATGTCATTATTACATCATAAACCTTAATATTAAAAAACTTTAAAATTCAAAGCTGGCCCACATTCAAAATCCAAAGGTCTGTCGAGCAAAGGTCTGCTCACATAAAGCCTAATATAAAATATCATTTAAAATTTTGTTTAAACATCTGCCCTCACATCAGTTCCCAATAAACATCTGTCCAGATTCAAAATTCTGGCTCCACATTCAAAATTCAAACCATATATTCTAATTTCTAATCCTATAAATAAGATATAATTATCTGGCTCCACATTCAAATCTCTCTCGCTCATATCTGTGAGCGTATCTCTCTCTCTCAAATGCATCTTTCTCGTGATTCAGCCGCTAATCTCCGATTACACTTCTTTGTTCGAATGTTTGTTGATTCTGTTTACATGTTATCGTTCCAGTATCATTGTTCCAACATCGTCGTTTCAATGAAGCTTCCCATCACACATCAACCTTTCAATATCGATGTTGCAGTATCACTGTTGCAACATCGTGAAAAGTTGCATGTGCTACCTTCTTTGATGGGAGAATTGCATTGTTCGATTTTCGTTAAATCGAAAGTCAGGTTTTCTTGCGTCAGTAAGATTTTCTCCTTTTATAGAAAGTATAGATTCATGCAATATCGTGAAAAGTCAGATGTGCTACAACAGTTGAGAAAAGACCTTTGCATTTTAGGTTTGTTTCTTATTTTGATTAACTGTTGATGATGTTGAGAGTTTTTATTTACACTGACATTTTAGAATATGTTAAGATGCATGTTTATATTATTAAAATGAACTACTATATAGAAAAATAGAAATTTAATGAAATATTTATAAAGTATTACACGCTAGAGTTAACACTTACTAGGATTTCGTAGACTCTTGCCTTTGTCCATGTGATTTCATTCTCTCTTTTGAATTTCAGGTCGGTTAGCATGTTGCAGATTTTCTGATCCTGTTTTAGAAGTTGTGTCAGAAACTCTTCTGCATTCTTCTGGAACTCTGATGGAGGAGAGTGGAGGACTTTATCGAGCAATGCTATGCTGTTCCAGGTTTTGTTGTAATTAGTGTCATTGATTATGTCGACTTTCCTGTTTAGTTCTTCGTCTGTTCTTTGTTCTTTGAGTGACCACATCGAGAATTGTGTTTTAACATCGTTGGTGTCTGACCAGTGGTAGAAGCTGAAGTTTGCCATGTAGATTTTTTGTTGGTTTTCTGATTTGGAACAATTTTTGACAGAAAGTGATTTGTAGGACAATTTGTTGATGTTTTAAATCAAAAGTAATCATCGGTCTTTTATAGAGTTTAAAAACGCGTCTACATGGTAAATGAAGAGGTTAATTGTAATTGTGATAATCTGCTTTTGTTCTTTGAACTTCGAAATTTTGTCCCTTGGGTTTCTTGGTATTTAATTTTACAGTTTTCCCATAAAAGTGGGGGTTTGAAAAGGTTTTTGCATTAAAAGACTGCTGTTTTGAAATATACATTAATATTTTTATATTAAATCTATACGTTTTCACAATTACAAATTTCAGTATATAAACTCATATTCACTTCACCTGTTTTTCATCACGTTTTCCTACGAAGATATCATACTTTCAGGAAAGTCGAGTAATATAGTTAATTCAAATGGCGTCATTCACAAATGCAAAATCAGATGATTTAAAGCAGCGTTTTGTCAGGCAAATCGAGGAACAGGTGTATGAAGATAGGGCTACTCTTCAAGAGCTGAAGAAATGTTTTGATGGATTGCAAGTTGGCCTGTTCACTAGAGAGCAGGTTTCCAGAGATCTTATGCGGATGCCTTCAACTTCCGTTCGTGAGCTTTGTGTTGTCAGTAATATAGAGTGCGGTGATAGAGACGTGCAGTTCATGGCGATGCTGAAGGACATAAATCGAGAGGTTCAGCAATCGATGGAGTTGAAGCTAAAGTTTATTAATTCTTGTTGTTATTGTTAGATTTGAACTTTAATGTTGTTCAGTATGTGATGTAATTATTGGACTTTTAGTTTTAATGTCATGAATAAATGAATAAATTTTAATTTAATGAATCTATGTTGTGTTTTAGTTTTACTTATTTAGTGTTTGAGTAAGATTTAGATTTTGTTGATGTTGAATTGTGTCTGAACATCTGTTTGGTAAGTCAACAGAGGTTTAATAGTGTCAAGGGTTGGTTTGATGGTGAACAGATTATGTTAATGTTGAATTGTGTTTGAACATCTGTTTGGTAAGTCAACAGAGGTTTAATAGTATCAAGGGTTGGTTTGATGGTGAACAGATGAGTGCAAAGATAAAACAAATGTTTAGAATTTGATCATTGATATCAGTTTTTTGAAGAGTCTGTGCTCCTGCAAATTACAAAGAGTCAATATTTGGAGTTGTAAAAGGTCTGTTGTAGTTAAAGTTTGGTAAAAGAGAACATCTGCTGATGATGAAACAACTGTGTATTCTAACGACTGTTGATTTACCACTGTTGACTAAATGAATAAATTTTGATAGTATTAATCTTTGTTGTTGCATCTTCATTTTAACTATTTAAGTCATTCCTAAGTATTATTGTATAATTTTATTTATCAATAACAGTTTTTTGGAAGAATTTACCGTATATTTTTTGTGTTATAAAAGGTGTGTTGTAGCTAAAGTTTGACAAAAGAGAGCATCTGCTGATGAATAAATGTCTGAAGATGCAAAGGTCTGCTATGGGTCAACAGATGTTAACGAACAACTGATGATATTCAATCTTAAAATGCTTAACAGAGGATTTGATACTAACAGTGGTTGGGCTAATGATGAATAAGTATATTATATAACGTCTGCTATAAGTATTATTATATAATTTTGTTTATCAATAACAGTTTTTTGGAAGAATTTACGGTATATTTTGCTGTTATGAAAGGTGTGTTGTAGCTAAAGTCTGACAAAAGAGAGTATCTGCTGATGAATAAATGTGTGAAGATGCAAAGGTCTGCTATGGGTCAACAGATGTTAACGAACAACAGATGATATTCAATCTTAAAATGCTTAACAGAGGATTTGATACTAACAGTGGTTGGACTAATGATGAATAAGTATTATCATATAACGTCTGCTATAAGTATTATTATATAAATTTTTTTTATCAATAATAGTTTTTTGGAAGAATTTACAGTATATTTTGCTGTTATAAAAGGTGTGTTGTAGCTAAAGTCTGACAAAAGAGAGCATCTGCTGATGAATAAATGTATGAAGATGCAAAGGTCTGCTATGGGTAAACAGATGTTAACGAACAACAGATGATATTCAATCTTAAAATGCTTAACAGAGGATTTGATACTAACAGTGGTTGGGCTAATAACAGATGTTAGACTTACGACTGTTGAGTTACACCGATTGAAAACAACTGTTTTTGAAACTTCTGCTTGCCTAAAAATACATCCACTGCTAAAGGGTACCGTTTGTTGTCATAATTTCTGTTTATCCTAATGACTGTTGATTTACTATACTGCTGACTGTCATCCATTATGACAACAGAGGTTCTGACGTGGACAGATGTTAGCTAAAAATAAAACAACTGCTGAAAGTTATCATCTGTTCTCATAACTTCTGTTTATCTAACGACTGTTTGACTCACACTATTCCCAACGACCAACAGAGGTTTCCAAACAACTGTCATTGGTTGTCGCAAGAGAGGTTCTGACGTGGACAGATCTTAGCCATCAAATATTTGTAACTACTGCCACGTCAGCATTCACTTCTTCTCTCTATATAAAAGCTGCTTCATCCCTAAATCGAGGTTCTACCACTGCCGCCTCGAATTCAAAATTCTCAAAAACAGTTTCCAACATATTAAAAACCCTCCCACTTAAACCCTGTTTCATCCCCAAATCACCTTCTTCTCCGATCATGTCTCTGAACATCAAAAACCCTCACAACTACCCCCCATCTTCGAGAAAACCAACAAAAATACCAGCTATCACTCAATAATTGACCTTTTAACGTCATCAAAATACAAATCAATTCTTACTGCTGATGCTCCGGTTCATACAGAAACACTCCGACAATTTTGGTTTAATGCTGAAATAGAGTCTGAAGATAACAATCCAGTTGCCATCACATCTAAGGTCGGGGAAAGTGTGGTACGAATTTCTCCCTTTACAATTTCCACTACATTTGCATTGGACGACTTGGGAGGTAAGAACAACTTTGAAAAACTTGAACTTCATACAGAGTTCATTGAAAGAGGGTATGATGCACAATTAAAGGAATTTACTATCTACAAACCAAACTTCCCTCCGCCAATGAAATTTTTGTTTCATACTCTTTTAACTTGTCTCTCAGCCAAGACCACCGCATTTAATGAGATACCTTTGAACATTTAGTATTTGGGTTATGCTATTTTAACAAAATCTGATTACAATTTATCACAAGCACTGTTTTCTGATTTGTTGAATAATGTGAAAAATGTGAAAAAATTGAAAAAAGGTGTTCGTAGTAATGCTTTTCTGTTGTATCCAAGACTTCTAAGCTACTACCTACGAAAACAAGTGTCAGAAGCAGATTTTGAACAAGGTGTAGCTTTTCAAATAAATAGTCTTACAAGTAAAACTTTTACTAAACTTATGGATAAAGAGTCAAAAGTTTCAACAACTGAAACAAAGGGGGATGAGCCTGTTTTAGATGCGTCCGCATCAATTGCTCAAACTTCTGTTGTTGAGAGAACTGCTCTTGGTGATCATGACACCACAACCGGTGTTGTGAAACACACACCAGGAAAATGCAAAAAGAAAGCTGTCACATCCAAAAAGCCCACCAAAACCAAACAAAATAAAAAGGTTCCTCTGGAAGATGAGATCCCAGAGGTTAATGCAGTGACAACACAAATGTCACTTGAAACCACTGCTGCTACTTCCTCACAGTTATTGGAAAGATCTCAACCCATCCAAACTCCTCATGTATCCTCACAAAAGGATCATGTTGTAAGTACAGGGACACCACAACATGAATTAGACCTTTCATATGAAAGTATGTTTAAAAGTCCCTCTCCCAGGGGCAATCACGCTTTCTATACCACAACCCTCGACTCAAGTTCCATCAACAATATTACCTCTGTTTGAAGCAATTTGTTGGTGCATGCGTCTGTCGACTTCATCTTGTATCGAGTCTTGTATGTGATTAGATAGATCATGGCACAGAAACCGAGAAAATAGGTTAACATGCAAGTTTAAACGAAATTACAAGATGTAATTCCGTTTGAAATCAACAAGTAATTTTAAGCGAAATCACTTTGTTAATTTCGCTTGAAATGGTAATCTCGCTTAAAATGGTAATCTCGCTTGAAAGTGTTTCCTTTTGAGCCAGGTTCAAGCGAAATTACATTGCCTATATATAGAGGTGTTCTGATTCCGTTTGAGTGAGTGGTGTATGTGTGATTCCGGAGCTGAAGTGCTGCCGAAGTGTCGTCTTGCTGTAAAACTTTGTCAAATCAATCAGAAAGACATTTAAAGTGTATATCTTGCTGAATCGAACTCGATATGTCTGTTTCCGCCTTTCATATTGAGTAGAACACCTCTGAACGACTCGTTTCGGTCGGTAAAACGATCCTACAAGTGGTATCAGAGCTCAGGAGGAGGAGTTCTATCGTTTGCAGCTTGATTTCATCAGATTTTCTAGCTTCTACACCTTCTTTTCTAAATTGAATTTGTTTTCACGGTTAAAATGACTTGAAATTCTCACAGTATACGCGCATTTGTGTTTTAACAAACCCTTGAGAGTTTTAGACCTAAATTCTGCTTAAAACCTGATAAATTTGTAATTTCTCTTGAAAAGTTAGACCGTAATGATGATGTCAGCTTAATTCAGTTTGAAATTGCATCTAATTCCGCTTGAAATTAGTATTTCGCTTGAGTATTCCGTTTCAGTGTGTAGTCTCGTTTGAAAGTTTCAAACGAAATCAGTGATTCCGCTTCAAATCGTTATTTCGTTTGAAGGCCTTATTCCGTGTGAGTTGGTATTCCGTTTGAAACTGGTTTGCAGGTATTTTCGCTTCAACAGGTGATTCCGTTTGACAAGGTATTCCGTTTGAAAGTGCCTGTTTTGTGTAAAACTTGTTACCAAATCATGGAAGAGGAATTCTACAACGCATTTGCTACATCCCTGACTACTCCAGCTGAAATTGCTAAAAACATGAACATGGAAAATGAAACTGGAACTTTGCAAAAACCCCCGAAGCTAATGGGAATTGAGGAGTATTACGGTTGGAAAGATAGGTGTAACATCTGTGCTTGTAATCATTGTGAACAATTCAATTATCAATAAAACAATGTTATTTGATCCCAATGTTTGTTTGGTTATGTTTTACATTTTTCATGTTTTGACTTTTATTCAATTTCAAACTCTATATCGCTTTCTGGAGAGTTATACGCAAACTGGTGCGTAAACGTAATCAGTTTAATGCGACAAATACTCTGGAACATCAACATATACTTAACATACCTTAAATAACCTTTACATAACTTAGAAATAAGTTTTGAAGGCTTTGGTATGGCAAAAACAAGTTAATTCGCCTACAGGGACTAAATTTGACAAACTGCGAAAGTATGCCAATTTGAACTGTAACAGACATTCCGTAACATGACCATAAGTTAAACATACCATAAATATCCTTTACATAGCTTAGAAATAGGCTTTGAGGGGTTCGGTGTGCTAAAATAAACTTTTGGGTCATTCAGGGACTAAAAGCGTCAAAAAGTGCATAAGTTTGCACTTTCGCGCATAACTTACGTTCTGAATACATCCGGACATCCAAAAATTTATGTAAGCACTAAAATATTTTATTTTAGTGTTTGGCATAAGAAAAATCCATTCGTCGCGTCATTTGGATCGTTTTTCGCGCTTATGCGCATTCCGTCGTAATTAACCGAACATCGCGATCGTACGACCAAACGAACCGACATCCGAGATATTTTTGAGCACATTTTAAGTTCCCTATACTTTAACTTCATTTTAGAGCTTTGAAATGGGGTTAACGGGCCTTAAACGCGTCGGAAATGGCCTTATTACACTACAGGGACCAAAACTGCCATTTCTGCAAAGTCACTGGCTTACGGACCGTAAGCCATACCCTTACGGTCCGTAAGGGGTCTCCAGACAGCAAAATGGCAGAAACATTGAATCGGGTCCATTCCACTTGTTGCACATGGTTTTGGGGCAAATCTATGGGCTCAAATGGTTTTAGAAAACCAGGGTCTTGAGGTGTATGGCCAAGATCAAAGCACGGTTAACGAGGAACGATCTTAACGGCTCTACGAACACTATAAATACCCAACCCCATTCCTTGCAAAAACCCACTAGAATCTGATCTTAGAAGCTCTAAGTTGAAACCATTGTTTCATACCTGAGCTACTTGGATCAAGATTAGCTTTCGGGGACCCTTTGTAAGTGTTCCTTCGTTCTTTTATTGCTTTTCGAGTCCGAAAGTCAAAATTTGTTTGACTTTCTGCATTGACCAGTTTATGGTCAATGCGAAGTTCATTTGAACTTCATAACGTGAGCGTAATCACGATGGTCATAGTCCCTAGTGACTATACCTACTGATTACCACATTATCTTGGCTCAGTGACGAGTCGTAGTTTCGGCCAAAATGCGTGTTATTGCGTATTTTGTAACCAAACTACTCTTAGGTATCAAAACCGTTTGTTTTGATACCAAACTTGTTTTCTAACTTAGTTAAGCATGTTTCAACATGCTTAGCTCGTCACTTTTAGTTTTGTGCTTGTCTAGGGTCGTAAGGGTAAGCGATCTAATAAATCGCTTATGCTTTCGAACCCGACCCATTTGGTCGATCATTAGGATCCGACCAAATACATTAGGTGACCATAGTATATAGGGAATAACCTTCCGAGGTTATACCTTATGGTCGCTTCGTTTAAGTAGTTGTATGATAGGTAGTTTATATGCCTTAGGTAAATTACCAAAATACCCCTTTGATGCCAAAATTCATTTTAAACATATGTAACATAACCGATGACCTCTAAACTGATTTATCAACAATATTAAACATGTTAAGGCATATTTTACTTGTCATAGGACTAGTTAGGCGGTCCGAACGCGTTTCACGCGAACGACGCGTTAAAGTAGCATAAGCTACCTAAACGGGTCGTAATGGGTCGTAAGCACTTAGGTTAGGTTTCATTTAGTATGTAGGCTTTGTTAAACCATACTACATGAGTTCCCATACTCATTTGGTTTACGAGCCCTCATTCTATCCGATCCTCCGATATAGGTCCGGTTTATTAACATAGTTACCTATATTAGGTGCCGTTTGATTCCGAGATCTCTAGCATTGCTTGGTGGTTATCTTAGGACTTCTGAACAATCTCAAGTGAGTACATAGACCCCTCTTTTACTGTTTTCAAACTGTTTTGGGGTGAAACACATGTGCCTACTTGTTACTTTCGTGCTTTCCTGTTTTCACATCATATACTTGTTATGCTCATTAGTACACTATTAGTACATGATTTACATTACATTTCATGCTATGTATGTCCATTGTGTGCATACTTAGTACATCGTTTTACATTACATTTCATGCTATGTATGTCCATTGTGTGCATACTTAGTACATTGTTTTACATTACATTTCTGCTATGTATGTTGACTGATAGCATGCTAGCACATTGATTTACATGACTTTTCTGCTTTGTATGTTAACTTAGCATACTTAGTACATTGTTTTCATATGACATGTATACAATTGCTATAACATTTGGTTTGCATAAACGCGACTTATATACGTTCATTAACATTAGCTACGCCGCTCGGTAGTAAGTACTGGTACCATAGGACTTGACAAATCCCATTCCTGACATCTCGGGTTTGTTTGGATGTAAGGAATGACTGAATCCGAAAACATTTCTTTTGATAACCTTGACTGAAAGGGTTATCCGACTGTTTCAAGGCTTGAATGTATGCGTTAACTTACCACATAAATGTTTGTATCAATGTAACATGCATTACTTTGCAAAACATAACTTTTTGATATACTCAAAATACTTTGTTTTGTACATTTCTACATTTGGATTATGTGACCATACTTTACTTACAATACATAACATTTGTTACACATTACTTGACTACATTTGGACTTTTTAACAATTGACATGGCTTATACAAGGACTTTTTGACAATTGGTTTAAACATAGACTTATTACATTGGTGGTTTGTTTAAGTGACTTAAGTAACGAGATGTGAGTAATATGATACAAGCATGGTGGATACGCCGCTGGTACTTCCTATATATAAGTGTTTGTATTATATTACATATCATAGCGTTATTTAAATCATTCAATTTGGACTTATACATTTTACACAAGTAACACGATTTTCTCACAAGACTTTGGTTTACAAACAATTTACTTTATACAACTCATTTTACTTGGTTATACATTTAACCATACATTATACTTTTATTTATACATATCATTTGATCTTATCGCTTTTTAAATGACTTACCAAACAAAACAATTTACAAGGTTAATAACTGACTTTTACTAAACAACTTTTTCTTAAACTTAAGTCATGAATCCTATTTTCACAAAACCTATGTATCTCACAGGAATTTTTATGCTGACGTACCTATTTTCACATGTGTTTTCAGGAGCTTTTGCATAGGATGATGATCGTGACACTAGGGCGGACCTGTGCCTTAGAGACTAAAAATAAAGATAGAACTAGTTTAATTATGTTCTGAACTCTTTATTTCCTGTTTAAGACAATGTAACTCTTATGTTGATAAATAAAGTACAACTTTGAATGCCATGGTTATGAAACAATTAATTATGTTACAACACTCCCCGACGTTTTCCGCCACGTTTTGTATGTTATACGTGGTCGGGGTGTGACAGAAGAGTTGGTATCAGAGCACATGGTTATAGGGAATTAGGTTATTAGTAATGCTTTGACCTAGACTATAACCCTTCTAGGACCCCAATACAAGTTATCTTGTGTTTAGATCTTAAAACATGCATATCACCTATCCTTAGGTGATTATCAAAACAAGAACCCAATTTTCCGAAACGATTTTTGAAAAACAATCTTCTGTTTTTGAATGATTTATTACAAGGTTTTGAACCCTCTATTGTAAGGTTTTGAACCCTCTGTTATATGGTTTTGAACCCCTTTGAGTTTTCAAAATCTCGTCAAGGTTTTGGGTTTTAAATAATGTGAACACGTGCAAACTGGAAGGGTGAATGCCTGTACCCTGGGTTTTCTGTCTAAGGCTAGAGTGTTCGTACAAATCCACATAATCGGACCAGTCACTCTTACCTGGGAACTCTTGGGGTGAGTGTTCACTTATAGGCGAGCATGTCTTCGCGATACATTATTTTTGACCCATTTACTTTGATTAGTCACTGTGTGTCGTTTGTTTGCTTTGTGATGCGAACAAATGACCACCATCTTTGCTGTTGTCAATTTTTGTTTCATCTCATTCTTTTCATCCAATCATCTCACTCGTTTCCTTTCATGTTTCCTCTTTTAGAATGCCTCCTTGACGCGAAAACCAGATAGCGACTGCCGAACTGGCAGAAATCATTGCGCAGCAGATGGCTGCTCAATTTCCAAACCTCTTTGCTCAATGGAACCAAGCCAACAACAACAACAATGGTCCATGCAATTTCAAGAGTTTTAACT
This sequence comes from Helianthus tuberosus, assembly GCA_030545235.1. NCBI lineage: Eukaryota > Viridiplantae > Streptophyta > Magnoliopsida > Asterales > Asteraceae > Helianthus > Helianthus tuberosus. The sequence continues at coordinate 105,800,050 of CM060355.1, forward strand.
CGGCTAAACTGTAACACCTCGAAAATTCACGTCCTATAATGTGTTGACACGTGTCATATGTTTAAACGTGTGAAAGAATATTATAGAAGGACTAAAGTTGACAAACATGGAAAGTATGTGAATATACGTGTTTGAAATGTCAACAGTGAATAAATATATTGTATATTAACCCTACATGATGTTTATAGCATCAAACGAATAAATCATGGATCATGCGAAGCTAAAAGTGAGAGATTACAAACTACAGGGGTTAAATGTGTCAACATGTTTAAGTTATACCTCTGAGTGACCTTTTGACAAACCCGAAGCTTTGTAACGGTTAATTATACTCACTAGAATGCACGATATAAAATTCATAAAGTTTCGTTATCGTATGAGAAAGTTATGAACAAATTCGTATGCGAGGGGTTAAAGCGTTAACGTTGAAAGTTATGACTTTTCGGGTTAACCAGAAGTGTCCAGGGACTTGGTAAAGTGGGTATAAATCCTAAAGCCCTTGTAGGTAAATAAGAAGGGGTCAAATGGCAAGGAATAAGCTTCGTTTCCCTTTCGAAGAGCCAAGGGACAAAGATGCGGAAACTAGAAAATGAAAAATCTGTTTAAGGGGTTAAGGCGGGCCGCGTAAGTGACCTTAAGGTCTTACGCGGGCTGCGTCAGACACACAGTAACAGAATACGTAGACAGCAGCCTGTATTCACGCTTGATCGACCAAAAACAGATATTTTCACATTGTGGGCGACCCCTAAACAGTCCTAGACACTTAGGGACACTTGTAGATGAATTGTGGTCAGTGGTAGACTTAGATGTCAACATTTTGTGGATCAAAATTCACTATAAAAGGGCCTTGAGTTGCAACCACTTTGATCACACCTTCATCTGCACTTTGGAGCATTTCTGGAGCTAAGGACTTCTCTCTAAGCTTCACATTTCGTGCATAGGACTTCAGTAAGTTTGCTAATCCTTTCTTAATTAAGTTTTAGCTTAAAAGTCAAACCGTCGTAATTAACGGTTGACTTAACGATTAATCATTGTTAGTCCAGTGGTTAGTCGAAGTGAAAGTAGTTATAAGTTGGTAATTATGTGGGTAATAAACCCTCAAAAGGGGTCCCCCTGATTCCCACTCTAACTAGGTCAAATGTCGGGTCAAACTTGTTAATAAAAAGTCAACAGGATACTTAAATTCTAATTTATGCATAATTAGCAATGTAGAACACATACAACCTGTTTGATCATTAATATAACTTGGTAATAAGTGTAAGAACATGTCTAAACATGTTCAACCCGACAATTCTCTGTAAAGACCCGGTTCGGAACCGAAAGTCGCATAGTTTGACTTTTGCTTTGACTTTCAGTTTTGACCCGTTTAGGCATGTTTTAGAAATGCCTCAGAGCTTTAATTGGACTAGGTTACATGCTAGTATAAACCTCTGTGATTATACACCTTGGTTCATTAGTTATCCAATTAATATGCAAGTTTCCGTTAATTGCTCATATGTTGACCATTATGCCCTTTTCACCTCAAAACGTGATTTTTGAAAATGTAAAAGAGTAGAAACTTTAATTACTGATATATAAACTTGCACCAAAAATTTGAGATTGTTGGTGCACTACGTCTGTCGACTACGTCTTATATCGAGTCTAGTAGAGTTTAGATTAGACAATGGCACGAAATACAAGAAAGATGTGTTAGACTAGGTTTAGCTTATGTGTCATTGGACTAATTTCGCTCATGTGTCAAAGACTAGATTTCGCTTATGTGGTCATAACTGATTTCGCTCATGTGTCATGTACATAAGAGCGAAATCATGTTGCCTATATATAGTGTTGTATGTGCGAAACTAGAGTTATAGTTGTAGGTGTTCTCTTCCGGTAAGCCACGAAGTGCTGCCGAAGTGTTGTCAGAGCTTGTAATCGTTATCAAGATCAATATAACAACAGTTTAAAGTGAATATTGCTGAAATCGCACCAAAGCATTAGTTTCCGCCTCTTGTTTTGGATAGGAATTCTTCTGATCGACTCAAACAGGGCCGAATACGATCCTACAAGTGGTATCAGAGCTCAGGAGGAAGAGTTCTTACCATTTCAGCTGCATTCATTCTGATTTTCTACACTTTCTTCAAATTTTTAAAATTTTTCTCAGTAAAACCGGCTCAAATTCACACATAACACTCGTAATCACGTAATAATAAACCCTTGAAAGTTTCAAAGCTAAAATCGACCTAAATCTTAGTATTTTTGAGGTTTCGCTTTTAGTGACTCGTGCAAAAAGTGACGTCATCAGTTGATTTCGCTCATAGGACACTTGTTGATTTCGCTCTTGTGAACCAGTTATCTGATTTCGCTTTTGTGTACAGTCAAGTGTGGTTTCGCTTCAATGACAACTTAAGGTTTCGCTTTTATGACAACTAGAGTCTCGCTTTTGTGACACTCAGGGTTCGCTTATATTTACATCAGATTTCGCTCCAAGGGTTCAAACGTTAAGTTCGCTCATAAGGCACTAAGTAATTTCGCTCATAAGGGTTTCGCTCTAAGGAACAATTCTGATTACGTTTTTGTGACATTAGGGATTTCGCTCAAAGGGTCATCTTTGCCTAAGCTTGGAAATTTGTGAACTTGTGAACTTTGAACAATGGACAACGAATTCTATAACGCCTTTGCTAGCCCGATCACAATCACTCAGAATGCTTTGCTTGAAAACGAAACTGGAACATCTCAGAAACCGCCTAAACTCATGGATATTGATGATTACAACGCATGGTCCGAACGGTTTGGGAATTGGGTTGAAGCTTATCATTTGGATGCGTGGGAACACACTGAGGAACCATATGTTAGACCCACAACAAATAATGTGCAGTTAACAATTCGGGAAATGAGTACGGAAGATAAAAAGAAATATCGAGATGAGAAATTGATGGTGAGTCTGCTTCAGCAAGCAATAAAAGAAGATATCTTGATACTACTTCAACATGATGGAACTGCTTACTCAATCTGGACAGAATTGGAAGCAAAATTTGTTGGAAGTGATGATATGCTCAAAAATAAAATGTCTCTCATGAAGAAAGAATTTGATCTGTTTCGTGGTTTGAAATCTGAAAACACCAAGCAAATAATTGATAGATATTGTAACTTGGTGAGAAATATGACAAAACTTGGAATTAAAAAGGATACTGATGAATTGATTGAAAAACTTGCAGATGCGCTACCACATGAAACTTGGGGAACATTTCTGATGATGCTGAGATCCAACAGAAAAGATTACAAAAATATGACACTGGGAGATTTCATCAAACACCTGGAAGCTCAAGAGATGGAGCAAAGGAAGATAGCCAGGATGAAGAACTACGATGGAGAACAGGATATCAGCTTGTACTACAAGAGTGGTGTTACTGGAACAACAAATCATTCTCCAAAAATTGAAACTGCTTACAGTGTGAAAGATTCTTCTGAAAAGAAATCATCCCAGGGATCAAGCAGCACTAGATTTTCATCATTCGATCCAAACATTTCTGCAACAAAGAATGGAAGAAAACTTCAGTGTAATATTGTATTAAATCTTGAAAATGATCAAGATTATTCTGAAGAAGTTGCTAAAAATCAAATGTCTTTGTTGGGAATGGTGTTGGAATCCTATAGTAGTTTTGTGGCCGGAAAGATCGGTAATCCAATGCTCACGAAAGAAGATTACGATCAAATCGATGCTGAGGAAATGGAATTGATGGATATTAAATGGTGCATGGCCAGCGTGTTGAGAAGAGCCGAAAAATTTAAACAAATTACAGGCCGAGATGATTTTCGTGAGGCTCATGTTTCAACTTTAGGCTTTGATAAATCTAAAGTTACATGTTTTCGTTGCAGGGAAAAGGGGCATTTCAAGAGGGAGTGCAAAAATCGTGAAGCTACTGGAGCCCAGAATCCTTTTGGAAACAATGATTATCACAAAAAGGCGATTTATCATCAAGTCACACCACCAGTACCGCATCAGGCACAAACTGCACACGGAAGAGATGTGATTGAAGGGTCAAAAAGAGCATGTATAGTTAATCAGGGCAAGTATGATAATTTTACTTGGGATAAATATCTTCCAACAAATAGCAAAGTGTGTTTGGCAGAACAAGATGATGAAAAGTTGGCTGAAAGTTTCAGTTGGGACAATTTTTCCCCAGATCAAGAACTTATAGCCAAAGAGATGTCCAAAGACACTTCATATGCTAAAGCTCTCATTGCAAATGCCTACGATTTGAAATGTGCCGAAAAGTGCAGAAAAGTAATGGAAGCTGCTGAAGCAAGACGGAGAAAGCTTGAAGAAGAGGAAGAAGAGGAAGAGAGATTAAAAGCTGAGGCAAAAGCTGAGAAAAAGAGAAGAGCTGAATTTTTACAATCAAACAGAAAAGTCAAAGAGGTTCCTGAATTTGAAGTCAAAGTTGATGCAGAACCTGTCAAAGTTCCTGAAAAGTGCATGAACTGTGATTCTTTAATCAAGCAGAACAATGAGTTGTTGCACAATATAAACAGATTAAAAGAATCCTATGATACAATGAACAGAGAAATCAACAAGTATACTGATTCAAACGGTGAACAAGCTGTGGCAATGAATACACTAAAGAAAGCTTACCTGAGACAACTTGATGATGTCAACTTTCACATAAAGAAATGTGCTGACCTGGAGTTGAAGTTGGCAACACAAAAGATAGAAACTGAAAGAGTCAACAAGTTATTAGAAAGTTACTCATGTTCTACTTTTGTTGTTGACAGGATTTATCCGGTTGTGGAGAATTTGAAGACTTTTGAAGAAGTAAAGACTTCAGAAGAAGAGAAATCTGTGATAGAAGACGCAGATAAAGTGAAGATTTCTGGTAAGAAACCAAGTGTGGTCTACAATAGATGTCCGCCCCCGGTCGAAAATGGATTTTCACCTCGAAATCCAAATTCCGAAAGAGTCGAAAAGGCAGTAAACTTACAATGGGAGTCTGGGCCGTCGGATAACTTGCCAGAAAATATTGATGTCACATACACGTCGTCCGACACTGATCATGAGTCAAAGTTGATAAAAAGTGTGGTCGATCAGGTGTTAGATAAAGATGAATGTGAGGAGTCAAAACCGGAGTCCAAATCCAAGTCAAAGTCTGGGTCCGATACATCAAAGTCAACAATCAAAAAGGACAAACGGGTTTATGATAAAGAGTTTTTGATATCAAAATCTAATTTGAATGATGAATCATTCAAAGTGGCATATACTTTGAAAGATTATGACAAATTATATTCTGATGAAGTTTTTCCAATAAGAAGTGTCAGATTTGAAATGATTCAAAAGGTTTTCAAAATTACAGAAATTAATATTTCTGAAATAAAAGATTTAAATCTTATCGGAAAACCTAAACAATACACTTCAAGAGAACAACAAAGAATTAAAAGAAAATGGGTTACAATTGTGGTTATAGTTTCCAAAAGAAACCAAACCATAATCGTAATTTCAAAAAGAAAGGATTAGGTTTTATTCAACCGAAAAATTGTAAAAATGAAAAAGTTTATAAACCAAAAACTGTGTTTGTTTCAGGAAAATCTTTAGATGATGAGAAAGAGCAAGCGTTCAGAAAACAGACGAATCAGGAATTCCTTGCCAAGAAGCAAGAAGAACTGAAGAAGAATGCTGTTCCAAAGAAGATTGAAAAGAGAACCTGTTTTCAGTGTAAAACTGTTGGTCATGTTGCTAGAGACTGTCCGAAGAGATTCAAACCAAAACAGGAAGTCTCTGGTAAAATGAAAGAAAAAGTTGTTGAGAAAACTGAACTTACAACCAGAAAGTTTACAGGTTTTGAAAATTCAACTTTTGAAAAAGGAGAATGTTCAAAGAATGTGGTAAAAAGAAAAGAAAATTTGAACAATCAAAAATGGGTTGTTAAGGGTTCAGGAAACAGTTCTGGTGATGAATCTGATTCCACAAAATCAGAGGAGCCAAAAGTTGTTAAAGAAAAGGTTGAGAAATCAGTTCCTACTGTGGATGATGAGAATTTTCCATCACTTCGGGCTGAAAATTATAAAAAGAAAGTTGGAAAAGTTGAAATTTCAAATCAATTTTATTCTAACAAGAAAAAAATTTGATGTTGATAAGACTTTCAACGGAACTGTGAAACACATTTTTGGAAAAATGGTCGATGGTAAGGCCAAAGGAGTGAAAGAATTTTATGCTTCCAAAAGAAATGTTCACAGGTTGGTTGAAAGTAAAAATGAAGAAGAGGTTGTTACACCCAAGGAAGGTCAGGCTTGGGTGGATATATTTTTCAAACAGTGAAAACCTGACTTGCCGGAGATCCCAAGTTGGTAATCGCGGATCATGAATCGGCATCATTCATTGTGTATGAAAATTGTTTTTGTATAAGTGTGAATTGCCGGAACTCCCAGGTTGGTAAGTGTGGAGTAGGAATCGGCACCTTGAGAATTCAACCAACAGATGATTGGTTGAAAATGTTAGATTGATCTTACAAGTAGTAAATCAGGGACATTAAGTTGTATCTGACTTTCTACAAGTGGTTGAAAAACAATGTGATGAACCAAACCCCTAATCTACTAATGGTTAAAATCAATCAACAAAACTTATTTTTCGGAAAAACCATTTGATTAAAACAAACTTAAGTGTTTTGAAATCAATGGGAAAATAGTTTGTTGTAAGGGGGAGTTCTGATTGTTTATGCCAAGTGGATGGCGAATTGATGCGATTTGATATCAGTTGTCACTTTATTGTACAGTTTGTTTTCAAATTTCTTTAGATGTATTTGTATTTTAGGGGGAGTAAGAATTTTTAGAAAATCCAAAAACATTAGAAAATTTGAAAAAACCAAAAACATGATAAAATCAAAAATGAGTTTTTGTTGCATAAAAGAGGAAATGATAGTACATCAGTGGACTATCACAACACGCTAAAGAAATGGAAAGTTAATATGTGATAAACGATCTCACTGATGATGTGCCAGTAGGTTTTTGCACATTTAGTAGATTGTGACGAGATATAAACCTAAAATTCAAACTTGCTTATATCGTGGGGAAACATCTCTCGGATATATGGGTAACCCCCGAAATCTTGTTTGAAAGATTCCTTTTTCTGATATACTAGGTCTTTATACTCAGTGATATCTGGGGTATTATTCCTGGACTTCTGCTGAATGGAAGTTCTGACCTAGTCCTCGAATAATACTTTCCGCAATGCTTGAAACATAGCATCACCCTCAGCATATTTGATAAGACAATAAAATTGCTTAGCAATGCTGTTGTAAAAAAGATCCTCTAAAGGGGACACACCCAAAAGTTGAGTCATGATCTCTCTGCTGAACGGTAGTTCTGACCTGAGCTCTCATGATTCTTCATAATTTATTAACCCTTACAGATATCATTTGTGTCATAATTACCTGTAAGACTGAATATTGGGATCTGGATACGGGAGTATATTCTGAGGTGGGACACGCGATTGAGTTTAAGTGCTTAAGACATTAATCTCGTATCTCGAAACAATTGAACTTTGTGTGAGAATTTAAATGGACCAGTATACTGACAATCTAAGTGAATCGTTTAAAACTTAAAATGAAATGAAGCTTAACGGTGTTAGTGATTTGTCTTAAAAACTGATATGATCCTCTTGCACGAACTCACAAAAATTTTGTTTGTATATATTTCATTTCTGCATTTTCTTGATTCTACAAGTGGTGTTAGTTATTTTCTTTCAGAAAATCCAAAAAGATGTTTGTGTGTTTTAGCATAAAGTTTGTAAAATTCAAAAAGATTTTCGACAACTGATTTTGAAGAGCTGATTTTCAAAATTCCGGGTGCTAAACATGATGAACAAATGGTTTGGGTAAAAGTGTTTGAATATTGTTGAAATGAAATGAGAAAAGTTTTTGCTATAAAACGTTATTCCTGCAAGTGGAAAATTAGATTTGAAAATCTTATCCACAAATGGTTATCAGAAAATTTATTTTTGGGTAGAGTTTTTGCAGGTTGGCCAGGTTTCGATCCAGAGCAGGATGAAAGCCAGGTTATGATCTTGTGAATTTCAGACTACGATCCCAGCAGATTGAGAGGGGGAGTCTGAAGACACCATGATATTCAACATTTGAGAGAGAGGAGTTTGTTGAAGATAAAGATAGAGAATGAGGATTCTTGCAATGACAAATACTTCAGAGGAAGATCGAAGACTGATAAAGATTGTAGATTGACAAATGAAGACTCGACACTGAAGACTCCGTCAACATCCGAGGGGGAGTTTGTTGGTGCACTACGTCTGTCGACTACGTCTTATATCGAGTCTAGTAGAGTTTAGATTAGACAATGGCACGAAATACAAGAAATATGTGTTAGACTAGGTTTAGCTTATGTGTCATTGGACTAATTTCGCTCATGTGTCAAAGACTAGATTTCGCTTATGTGGTCATAACTGATTTCGCTCATGTGTCATGTACATAAGAGCGAAATCATGTTGCCTATATATAGTGTTGTATGAGCGAAACTAGAGTTATAGTTGTAGGTGTTCTCTTCCGGTAAGCCACGAAGTGCTGCCGAAGTGTTGTCAGAGCTTGTAATCGTTATCAAGATCAATATAACAACAGTTTAAAGTGAATATTGCTGAAATCGCACCAAAGCATTAGTTTCCGCCTCTTGTTTTGGATAGGAATTCTTCTGATCGACTCAAACAGGGCCGAATACGATCCTACAGAGATCAATTGGTGGTGTAGATTGAGACTTATGCTCATTAGCGTAATTAAGAAGCTTTATGTTAATTAAACAGCGTAATTAGCATATAGCCTAGTTAAGCCTACTTTTTGATATAAAAATCTTTACCCACTGATGTAATATATTATTTTGGGATTTTTGAAGATTTTTAATAAATTTTAGGCTGAGCATAACTAATAGTCATAGGCTTAATACGGTAATTGTCGGTTTTGCCCTTACGGGCTATAAAATGAGTTTTACATATCTAATCGACTCCAAACCTTTTGCTACTGATTAGATATGATAAATAAATTATTTTAAGCCTTCTGGAATAATAAAAATATCAGATTTATATATAGAACCCGGAAACGGCTTCTAATCGCCTTATTAAGCGTTTTAAGCGCATAGTATGCACTAAGACTATTTTTAAGCATACAAGGGTGATACCTACTGATATTTTAGGTAAATTATAATATTTTAACAATAAGCAAAAGTTGTTAAACTCAGACTTCGGTTTTGAGCTTCTCGGCTTATGTGAAATTACCAAAATGCCCCTACGGTGCATAGTTTGGTTATAATTGATAAATTTCACATATATACTTTAACCTACTGATATAATTTAGAAAATTGAGTATTTTTGCTGATTACATCAGACCTGTAACTCAGGTTAACACTTAAACTCTTTTATAACCTTGTAAATGACCAAACTACCCCTACGGGGCATAGTTTGTGTTTAAATTCGTTTCGGGCATAATAAAAGACATCTTACTGATGTCACAACTTATATGAAGCATATTAACTTAGGAAACCTGTATATGGCTCTTACGAATACCCGTTACGCTTATTACGCGTACGGTTCAGTTTATGTAACTAGTTTACATAAATTAGCCGAAACGGGTCAAACCTTATCGGTTTTACCTCAAAATCCAGAATGTGTATGAAATACCCATATTAAGCAAGTCTCCAAACTTGTCGGGTCTAAATCACATTCTATCCGGTCTTCGCTTAATCGTGCGTACGAACCGTATCTTTGAAACTAACCGGTCTAAGCTTAAGCTTAATTAAAGACCCGTTAGGATTCTAATAGGTTATTATAAACCTTCGTTCCAGATTAGGAGGACCAGTAAAAGCTACTTGCATTTGCTTATTGTGATTATTACTTTGCTCAGGTAAATACTTTTAACTTATTTTCCCTATACGGGCTTGGGTTACGGTATATAGCATACCGCTTGATCGGGCATCAAATCTTCCATCGTTGGGTGGTTAATTGAATAATTTGATCGGCTCGTTTAAACAGTCTTGTTTACTTAAAGCCTTTGGGGGGTTAATGACCATTTCCCGGATATCCTTGGCATCATTTTAAGAAATGGCCACGACTTAAGCGCGGGGTGTAGGCGTACACCCGTCAGTGCATAAAAGAATAATGTGGTGTGTCTATTGATCTTTAACCCGGACATGATCCGGGCTACTGAACGCACAAGGAACATGTAATTCGTTCACAAGATTATATATTTAAGTAATTCTCCCAAGTTAAATAAAATGTTTATGCCACGTGCATCCAAATCAATTTTCAATCATTTTCTAAAATGAGTCAGTTGATTGTATTTACCAGTGTAAACTGACGTATTTTCCTAAAAAGATTAAATGCAGGTACTAAGCGTAATTGGCTGGGATTTCTCCTTAGCATCAATAGAAGTCTCGCAAGCTTAAGATGCCTACAGTCTGTTGAACCATTGTTTCCATTTTATTTTCGATCCGTCTGTGGATAAACAATCGACTATTGTGATACTTGATATTACAACATTATATTCGGTTGAATTATATCTTACAAATTGCTTCCGCTGTGCATATTAAATATTGTGTTGTTTGACTATTATGTTGCCAACCACGTCACGATACTCCCCACCGGGCCCACCGGTGACATGTGGAATCCGGGGTGGGACAGGTTGGTATCAGAGCCAACACTGAGTGAATTAAACACTAGCCTTTTGTGTTTAATCTCAGTTACACAATTGCACATATCTAAACTTTCGAGTCTAGACTAATAACATAGGACAAATTCAACCTTGTTTGTTTTGTGCTATCCTTTATTTTATATATATTCTTGTCGTTATCTCATGTTGTATTGACAGGATTAACAAAATGCCGCCGAGATTCTTCCGAAGAAGAGGACGAGGAAAGGGGCCAATCACCGCCCCCAATGACAACGAGGCAGGACCTTCGCATGTGCGAGCTCCTTCTACCACCGAGAGTGACGATCCTCGACAGAACCGGAGGAACCTCTTCGAGCCGGCTAGACGGTCGGTTTCGCACAGCTCAACACCTCCTGTGCATAACCCTTATGGGCCACAGCCGGAGTATGAGCCCAACAACCCTCAACCTTCCTACATACCTTTGCAGCGATCTTTATCGCACCACTCCTTTGGTGACCCTACACCTGTTTTTAGGGGCCGGTTTAACCCGGCAAATTTCATACAAGAACCAGTGGATTTCAACCCATTGGGACCGGAGGACCACTTCTCGGGAGACAACGCTATGGATATGGACGAGGACACGGATCCCGTCGAACCTGCCAGTGGTACACCGAACCATCCCATTGAGATCTCGGATGGTTCATCTTTTCACGGATCACCCTACGGTGGTCCAGACAGCTTTCAGGCGAGGTTTACTCAGCACGAGTGGTACTTCACACCCTCGCATCATTCGTTGCCCCCTCTGTGGATTCACGGTTTGTGGCAGTCACGCCACCGCCTCCACCGCCACCAGTTCAACCGGCACCTCCGCAACCGCCGAGGCGTAGGAGAACTGGAGCACGTATGTCTGCACGAGCAGGAGACTTCCATTTTAGCTCTCCTAGGCAATCAAGTGGCAGTCATTATCCGCCACATCAAGAAGATCCACAAATGGGTGGACCTTCGCAACCAGTTGCACAGCAACCACCTCCGATGGGTTTTGATATCTTTAACCCGGACATGATCCGGGCTACTGAACGCACAAGGAACATGTAATTCGTTCACAAGATTATATATTTAAATAATTCTCCCAAGTTAAATAAAATGTTTATGCCACGTGCATCCAAATCAATTTTCAATCATTTTCTAAAATGAGTCAGTTGATTGTATTTACCAGTGTAAACTGACGTATTTTCCCAAAAAGATTAAATGCAGGTACTAAGCGTAATTGGCTGGGATTTCTCCTTAGCATCAATAGAAGTCTCGCAAGCTTAAGATGCCTACAGTCTGTTGAACCATTGTTTCCATTTTATTTTCGATCCGTCTGTGGATAAACAATCGACTATTGTGATACTTGATATTACAACATTATATTCGGTTGAATTATATCTTACAAATTGCTTCCGCTGTGCATATTAAATATTGTGTTGTTTGACTATTATGTTGCCAACCACGTCACGATACTCCCCACCGGGCCCACCGGTGACATGTGTAATCCGGGGTGGGACAGGTTGGTATCAGAGCCAACACTACTCCGGCGGGTCTTGTTAACTTTCCAATCTGTGACCTCGACAGGTTCTTCTACGAAGTGGAGCGTGTCGTCAATATGAATCTCGTCGGTAGGAATGGCAACGTCAACTTGTATCGTGAACACCATTCAGTTCAGTAGGTAGGTCCAACTTGTATGCTACTGTCCCAATTCTTTCCAGAATTCTGAAGGGACCAATGTAGCGCGGATTTAACTTTCCATGCTTACCAAAGCGTGCCACCCCCTTCCAGGGTGAAACCTTCAATAACACCATTTCCCCAACTTGGAAATCCACATGTTTCCGGTTTGGATCCGCGTAGGCCTTTTGTCTGTGGCGAGCGGCTTTGATGCGTTTAAGTATTTGCGCGATCTTGTCTGTCGTCTCTTGGACGATCTCGGGACCAGCAAGCTGCCTATCACCTGCGTCAGACCAACATAGTGGTGATCGGCACGTGCGTCCGTATAGGGCCTCAAATGGCGCGACACCAATACTGGTGTGGTAGCTGTTGTTGTATGAAAATTCGACCAAAGGTAAGTGTTTATCCCAGCTACCGCCTAAATCCATAACACATGCCCTCAGCATGTCTTCCAAAGTTTGTATCGTTCGCTCACTCTGGCCGTCAGTTTGCGGGTGGAACGCAGTGCTCAGATTCAACTGTGAGCCAAAAGATTCTTGGAAGGATTGCCATATTCTCGACACAAACCTTCCGTCTCTATCAGAGATGATTGAGAGAGGTACTCCATGGCGTGCGACAATCTCTCTCATGTAAATTTCCGCAAGTTTACTAGTACTGTCTTTCTCCTTGATTGGCAGAAAGTGTGCGGATTTTGTTAGGCGGACAACAATCACCCAAATCATATCATGGCCTCTTGGCGTTCTTGGCAATTTCGTAACAAAATCCATTGAGATTTGTTCCCATTTCCACTTGGGAATCTCAGGTTGCTGCAGGAGTCCCGAAGGCTTCTGGTATTCCGCCTTGACCTTAGCGCACGTTAAACATTTGCTCACGTAAACAGCAACGTCGCCTTTCATCCTAGGCCACCAATAATAATTTTTGAGATCCTGGTACATCTTATCCGATCCAGGGTGGATAGAGTACCGTGACTTGTGCGCTTCATCGAAAATAACTTCCCTTAATCCACCAAACAGAGAAACCCAAATCCTTTTCTCAAAACATAATGTTCCTTCCTCGTTTGGTACCAAAAGCTTCTCCATTCCACGGAGATATTCTTCCTCAAGGTTATCCTCCTTGAGAGCTTCCTTTTGTGCAGCACGAATGCGCAGGGAAAGATCGGTTCGTATGATCATTTCCAAAGCTCTAACCCTTATGGGCTTGATCCTTTCTTTTCTACTTAGGGCATCGGCGACTACATTCGCCTTCCCTGGATGATTTTTTTTTTATCTCGCAGTCGTAATCGTCCAACAATTCAACCCATCGTCTTTGCCTCATATTCAACTCCTTCTGGTTGAATATATGTTGTAGGCTCCTGTGATCTGTAAAGATTGTGCACTTCGTACCATACAGGTAGTGTCTCCAGATCTGTAAAGCGAAAACCACTGCGCCAAGCTCTAATTCGTGTGTGGTATAGTTCTTTTCGTGCACTTTCAGTTGGCGCGATGCGTAAGCAATAACCTTTTGGCGTTGCATCAACACGCAACCCAATCCTTGACGCGATGCGTCGCAGTATACCACAAAATCGTCGGTACCTTCTGGTAGAGCTAAAATTGGCGCGTTACAAAGCTTATCCTTCAATATCTGAAATGCTCCATCCTGTTTGATTCCCCAATCAAACGTCTTGTCCTTCTGCGTGAGGAGCGTCAAAGGTTGAGCGATTTTCGAGAAATCCTCGATGGACCTTCGATAGTAGCCAGCCAAACCCAAGAATTGTCGAATCTCGGTTGGCGTTGTAGGCGTTTCCCAATTCTTGATTGCCTCGATCTTTGTGGGTTCAACATGAATTCCATTTCCATTAACCACATGTCCAAGAAACTGGACTTCGCGTAGCCAAAACTCGCACTTAGAGAACTTGGCATACAACTGTTCCTTCTTTCGCAGCTCCAGAATAGTTCTTAGATGCTGTTCGTGCTCAGCCTTTGTCCTTGAATAAATCAAGATGTCGTCGATAAACACAATCACGAACTTGTCCAAGTATGGCTTGCAAACTCTATTCATTAGATCCATGAATACCGCAGGTGCGTTTGTCAAACCAAATGGCATAACGAGGAACTCGTAGTGTCCATAACGAGTTCGGAAGGTTGTTTTCGGGATACTTTCCCCCTGTATCCTTAGTTGATGGTATCCAGATCGAAGATCGATCTTAGAGTAACAGCTTGAACCTTGAAGTTGATCGAACAGATCGTCGATTCTAGGCAGAGGATACCTGTTCTTGATCGTCAGCTTGTTCAATTCTCTGTAGTCAATACACATGCGGAAACTTCCGTCCTTCTTCTTAACAAACAAGACCGGAGCTCCCCAAGGCGAGAAGCTTGGTCGGATAAAACCCTTGTCTAACAACTCTTGAAGTTGTGTCGACAATTCCTGCATCTCAGACGGAGCAAGTCTGTATGGTGCCTTAGCCACAGGCGCGGCGCCTGGAACTAAGTCAATGTGAAACTCCACTTGCCTCTGAGGTGGCAGTCCAGGTAAGTCTTCCGGGAAGACTTCTGGATACTCCCTTACGACAGGGATGTCTTCGATTGTTGGCTCAGCAGCCTTCTTGTCTACGATGTGTGCCAGAAAAGCAACACATCCTTTCTGTAAACACTTCCTTGCTTTCAAGCAGCTGATAAATCTTAGCGGTGTGTCACGCTTCTCTCCGTGAACCACAATTGTCTCACCATCATCAGTTGGGATACGAACAACTTTCTCGTGACATACTATCTCAGCCTTGTTTCCGGATAACCAATCCATTCCTACCACTACGTCGAAGCTTCCCAATTGGACTGGTAGTAGATCCAGAGTAAACTCGCGTTCTCCCAATTCTATCACACAACCTCTGATTACTTCGTCGGCTCCAACTAACTTTCCATTAGCTAATTCGATCGAGTAGGGGATATCTAACTTACTAGCGGTTAAACCAGGTATATTCTTAAATTCTAATGACACGAAGCCATAACCGGCACCAGCATCAAACAAAATAGGTGCAAAAGTTTTGGTTGTTAGAGAACGTACCAGAAATCACACCTGGATCCTGGCATGCCTCACAAGCTCTGATGTTGGATTTTCTCTCACGGTCTTGTTTCAACTTCAGGCATTCCCTCTTAAAATGTCCAACTTCCTTACAATGGTAGCATCCTATCATTCGGCCATTTCCTTTCCCATTTCCACCTAGAGCGTTGTTACTGTTTTCTCCTTGTATGGAACTCTTCATCCCACAACCTTCCTTGTTGTGTCCTTTCCTCCCGTACCAAGGCTTCTGACATCCACCATCACGGTGACACTTGCACTCAGCACACCTTGGTTTGGTTTCTAAGTAAATCTTATCATTGGCCTGTTTGTTGTTAGGGCAATCTTTCTTGAAATGCCCTTTTTCCCCGCAGTCAAAGCAACCTCGAATAGATCTTTGTTCATCGTTGTTCATTTGGGTATCTTCGGTAAGCTTCCTTTTGTTCTTTCCAGACGACTCTACCTGAGTTTTCTTGTCAGGGTTTGCAAGTTTTTCTAGTCTATTTGCTTCTGTAACGAGTGCCAAACCCATCTTACTTGCAACAATGGTTGTTGGTGGCGTAGATACTGTCATCAAGCTCAAGACTTGAGGCGCCAGTTCCCAAATGAATTGTTCCAATTTCTTCAGTTCTGGTTTTACCAGGTATGGAACAATTTGTGACAGATTATGGAGTCGTTGCACGTACTCCAACACCTTCGGACCTTCTATCATTAGGCTCCGAAATTCATCTTCCCACTTCTGGGTTTCCGTGTGGGGGCAATACTTCTTATGCATCATTCCTTTCAACTCATCCCAAGTTAACGCGTATGCTGTAGTTAGGCCCATTATTCGAACCTGAAGATTCCACCATAATCGAGCTCCATCTTGAAACAACTCAGAAACGTATGGGACCTGTTGTTCTGGCGTACAGCCACTCATTCGAAAGATGGATTCCATACTTTCAATCCATTTTACAAAAGTTATGGCACCCCCAGTGCCGTCGAACTTCGGGGGCTTGTAGTTGAGGAAGTGCCAGTAGGAACAACCGTTATTTTCTGAGGTACCTTTGATTGGTTCGGAGCGTAGGGCCTCGTGCTGTGCTATAGCTGCAGCAATTATCTCTTTAAGTTCTGCCTCAGAGGTGGGCATGCGCATTTCGCGTCTTGGCGGCATCTTCTAAAAGATGTTTCACATAGGTTAGGTCATAGCAAGTGAAGTGTACGTATGCATTCAACAATACCAACACATAACATCTCATGTTATCAACAAGTCAATCACATAACCTCTTATGCTATAGGACATAAACAATTGATTGAACATCGCATGTGATGAGAATACTGCGATTGTATTGCCACAATTCGAGACCACAATGTAAAGCTCACAAGTACACCACTATATCATACTACATCAATGGCTTAGTAGGGGACGACCCTAGACAGGTCGTGCGATCGCTGGTCAGGTTCAGGAGTCTCTGGTTCGTCCTTTCTCAAATTTCAGGACTCCACGTCAAGTTTCTGAATTTCTGTCCTAAAACAACATTTCTTCTCAATCGTTTCCTTGAGCTCGTCCCAGCTCAGTGTATAAGCAGCGTCTGTGCCAAGGGTCTGAACCTGGAGGTTCCATTAAGAGAGTGTGCCATCTAGAAATATTCCTGAGATGTAGGTAACACTCTGTTGGGGCGAACAGTTACTCATTCTTAGAGTGGAGTCGATCTTTTGGACCAACGAACAAATGCAACGGTGCCTCCGGTTCCGACAAAGTTCAAAGGCTTGCAGTTCAGGAACTGTTTATAGGTGCAGCCAGTTGGAGGGTTATCTCCAGTAATGCCATCGTTGTACTTAGAGTGGAGGGCTTCATGTCGTGCATTTATCTGTGAGATGCGTTCTTGCAGCTCGGCTTCTGTCCTTGGCAATGTACTGGTGTTTGTGTCACGCCTGGGTGACATTCCTTTTTTTTTTTTTTTCGAAATAGCGTGAAGCGGGTTGGACAATGTTTCAATTGTCTATGGGGTGTATATAGCAACGTAAGCCATCATGTAAACACCCCATTTCACACGCAAATATACTCACTGTATAAGTGGGGAAATAAATTCCTGAGCCTTCACATAGGCTTGTCACTTTGGCTTGTTGCTTGTAATAGAATGAACTCGAGGCTACATCGCCTAGGTCATTTGTGTTTAAGTTATTTCCTGCTGCATTGGTTATCATCTGCTTGACCTGCAGAGTCCACCAGGATTCCTGTGCACCACAAATCGTTATTACGTGGGCCCCCGTAATAATAAATTGTCTTGCACAGTTACCCCAAATTTTCCCTCATCCAAGCAGATGATCAATCAAGGAGCAACAGCCGGTGCATTGGCATGAACAGGGTCATACTCCAATGCGGGGTCAGGAGCAACGCCTGGCTCAGGGGCCACGGCTAGCTTCGAATCAAAAACTCTATCTCAAAATCAGCTGGATCAACAATCACAGGGGTTACAGGATCCCCCAAGGGCTGGTCTAAGTGCATGAACTCAATGTCATGGTCTGGATCAACACCAGGCGGAAAAACAGAATTGTCCTCATAATCGCGATCAAACTCAAAGCTGTGTGTGGGATCCGGTTCAGCTGATGATGCCATATCAGGGTCGGCGTCGTGTGAGTGGTGCTGCATTCCCTGTATGTGCGAAGATGCGGATGTTAGAAACTCAAATGCGTCTGGGATAGGGGAATGGTCATGAGTTTCCCCTACAGGAGCGTCCGCATGCAGTAGTCTAATGCTAGCAGCGAGAGGGCCTTACCCTCAAGTGGGTCCTCCTCTTAATAGTTCGACATCGTCTTTAGAGGCAATGTCGGGGGCATATCAACAACGAGATAAGCGGCAAGGGGCACAGGAGCAGGGATCACCGCCAGTGGCAAATTCCCAACAAGATGGCCATCAGTAGGCTCTGCTACGACTTCAGGCAGTGCACAAAGGGCTGAAAGTCGTCATTGTCTGTGCCGGTAGTATCAGAAATGTACACCTCGTGCTTCGTTGAACTATGTCGTCTGATACTATGGTCATGGGGTTCGTAGTGCCCATCTTTCTAGTACTTGGTGAAAGCATAACGTTTGTAACACAAACACGTATAATAATCAATCATATAATCAGTTAATCACATAAGTCACCAAGTAAGGTATCACATACTTCTCCTAGTCTTACTAGCCAATTTCATCCAGTCTACAAGACTGCTCTATCCTTTACTTAAACCAAACCTCGATCCTCCAGATCGATCCTATAACAAACCAACGTGCTCAACTACCTTGCTCATCTCGATCCTCCAGATCGATCCTCAGCCCTCCAAGCTGAGCCTATAATTAGTAAAATGTGCTCAACATTTGTTTGTAAAAAGTTTTGGATCTGGACTTAAGTGGTATGCAGAAAAATGTTTTCGTGAGAGCCCTAGTGATCATAGTCTAGACTCGAGAAAGAATCCTAGTTCGCTATGATCAGAGCTCTGATACCAAGCTGTCACACCCTGGCTTTGCGGAAGCGTGGTTAATGTTGGTGTGACTTCTTAATACCATAGCTTAACCATAACAAGCTATATGAATTTAAAAACCATGCAAGTCATCCATTAAGTTTTGAAAATCAAACACATTACCATTGTTTTAACATACAACCATAACCTTGTTCAGTAGACATTACAACTTATAACATAACATAAACGTGGTTTAAGGACTGTGTCTTGTCCAGGAAAGAGACACATCCCCTAAACCCTGATGACTCCATGACAAGTGCAGCGGAAAACGTTCCATACCGTGCCAGATCCGTTTAATTCCCTGAAATACATGTGAGTTGAAAAATCAACAATAATGTTGAGCGAGTTCATGTGTAAGTGAGTATGTAAAACACTTGTGAGTATAAAAATAGTGGTGGTATGTAGCAGTGTAAGAGGACTTGTGATCACCAATGGTTTGCAAGGCCACTGACATATGTGAAGTGCAAATAGGGAGACTCAAACCTAGCAGATTTCGCCACGGCAAAGTATGTGGACAAAGTCACCCCACGGTCCGTTTCTAGTTTGGCCGGGGGCTGGGCTCGCTACACCCAGATAGATCTACCGCTCCTGTCCCTCGGTCCCTCCATGAGGACTAATGGCCCCATGTTGTTCCTATCCACTCACATGATCGTATAACACCTCCTTACGTTAAACATACCGTTGTAAAGTACTCGTAAATCATAGTAACATGTATTTCACCCCCGCAGTTAAGTAAACTGAAAACAGTTAGAGAAAAGGGGGACATGAACTCACAGTGAATGCGCGTCTCTACCAAGTGTCTCCAATACAGTAAGCTGTGCAACGACCTACAAGTGCTAATTCTATTAGACGGACGGCCGTGCTTTAGCTTTATAGTTTATGTCTTTGGGAAATAGTTAGACAACTATTTCGTGTTCATGTTCCGTATACACTTGGTAGTTATTCATCTTCCCAAGGATGGGGGATACAATACATGTGCGTAAGTTACGTTTTATCAATCGTGTGGTAATGTAATTACCAGTGTAACTTATATAGTTATGGTGAAAGCGTTCGCAAAGTTTTGGGATCATTAACGCCTGTAAATATTATTTTCACTCTAAAATAATATTTATGTATTTCACAAAATAATCATAAACAGTGTTGTGACAAATATATTTATCACGTTAATCTTGTGAAAATCCCACTTCCGAATATTTAGTAAATAATGTCATGGCGAAATTTATGTTTCGAAAATATGCCGAAAATAGTTCTAACACTTGTTGTGTAAATAATTCTAAGTGTTAGGTTTTTAGAAAATTTCGCCAGAGTTTCCTCTGTAACTGGAGGTGGCCACGCTTTCAAGCGTATCATTTTCTTTTTGAAATCAACTCATGATCATCATCAATCAACCTTTACGTTTTAACACGCAAAATACTACCATTGTTATTTTCAGTTTAAATATGTGAAAACTAGACTGTTTTCGGGTGATTAAATAAAATACTTAACCCTTTCCAAAAATTCCCAGATTTTTGTGGAACGTCATAAACGACCCACAAATTATTGTGTAAAAATTTCGGGGTCTAGTTCATTATCAGTAATTTATAGAAAATCGTTTACCGAACTGTGATCAGATTTGTCACATTCTGATCACAGTTTACGGAAAAATTCGTCAAAAATTCCCCGTAAGTCCGTTTATCGAAAATCCAGTTTGAGGGTCACAAATACATCTGTGTTCATCTTTGATAAAAGTTTCAGGGGCTGGTTCGGTTCAGGTTTTAGGTTGTGATCGAAAACACACAGCCCAATTTTCTGCAGTAACAAACAGCCCTAGCTGCTGTCACGGAAACAGATTTTTAAAATAGTAACCGACCTCAGAAAAATATGATTCCAGCGCCATTTTCTTCGTTTTTCGAAATGACACGATTTAGGCTTTTGAAATTCTGTTTTTCGAGTTTTTAAGGTACGTTTACAGCCTGTTAAAGGCGGCTGAAACAGTGACTCAGCATGCTGTTTTGTGATTTCGATGTTATTAAATCGCGTCATAAGTGTCCGATTAGCGGGTTAAACAAGAAAACGACTTTTAAATATCAAGTATGTGTTAACCAACCCTTAAACCGACAAGATTCCACTTCATAAATCATACACAAGTAAACTTTTATGTAGATTTAATGTTCATAACTCATGTTTTCACATTTTTCTTATATTCTTGTGATTTAGTGATTTAAACAACAACACTACATGTTAAATGCCATAAATTTCGAACAAGATGAGATCAAGCATGAAGAAACTTACTACTAGCCTCTAGCTAGGGAAGAATCTTGTGTAAAAATGAATGAGAAAAGATGTAGAATCAAGCAAGAACAATGCTCCCTTGCAATGCCTTCAAGTTGCACCTTCCATGTTTGATCTTCAAAGCTTGAATGGCATAGGTAAATGAAGAAGGTGATGAATGTTGGAGTGTGGTGGTGGATTCGGTTGTAGTAGAACCGAATAGAGAGAGAGAGAAAGAAGTGAGGGTAAGGATGGAGTGTGATCTCTTGAGTTATGATGACAAATCTTAGGTGCCATGCT
The DNA here is from genome assembly GCA_030545235.1 of Helianthus tuberosus. Taxonomy (NCBI): domain Eukaryota; kingdom Viridiplantae; phylum Streptophyta; class Magnoliopsida; order Asterales; family Asteraceae; genus Helianthus; species Helianthus tuberosus. Next base: position 105,821,423 of record CM060355.1, read on the forward strand.
TCTTATAATCAACTCCATATATTATGTTTAGTTCAACAAGCAAAAAATCAAATAAACAATCAAATATAATCTTATGAAAGATATGGAGCATGGGAGTAGTGATATGGTGGGTCCATCAAGAACCAAAATCGTTGGGGGGGGGGGGTAGCTTAGTGAAAAATTGTAACTAGAATGTAAGTATAGTTAGATGTAAGAGAGGTGATGATATAAAGATAGTTTGTTTATTTTTAGCGGGTGTTATGGCATACGGGGATCATTAGTAGCCATAAATAGTAAAACAAAGTGTCTGCCAAAAATTTAGTGTCCCGGGTAATGTCCGGTTATACGATTAAATACCGTTCCGTTAAAATGTTTAATTATGTCGATAAAGGTCCTTTATGTATATTTTTGTAACATAAATTATTCCCGGTACTTAGGAAAATATACGGGGACCGTTCTGAAGTGTTTTTTTTTGCACTGTATTAGCAATTTAAAATGCTGAGTTCTATAATAAAGCGCAGAATTTTGTATTTAAAGTACGTTTTTGGCACATCCAATCAGTGTATCTTATTCCTAGAGACGCAGTTCCACAACCCTTATAACCCTACACTCACTACCAGTGTAGCCAAATATTTGAGGCTCTTAACAGGCCTTAGAGGCAGTGTTTGCCTGATGCTGGTTATATCAGCATGTTCAATGTGTATCCGTTTAGTGCTACTGTGCTTTTTGTGCATCAAGTTTGTCACTAGGGTTCAGCATGTAAATAATGTAGTGACAGCAAATAAAGTATGATGCAAGTAAGTGCATGTATCAGTATGCAGGTAGCAGTTTATCAGCAAATTTCAGTTAAGCACAGTAATTTAGTAGTAATTAATCATTAATTAAGTCGTACGGATACCTGGTTTAGTGCGGGTTGTCACATTCTCCCCTCGTTAAATAAATTTCGTCCCGAAATTTAAGTTCTGCTTGTAGATGCAGAATTCTTAGGAAATAAGTGGGGGTATTTCTCTTTCATCCGGTCCTCACGTTCCCAGGTGAATTCAGGACCATGGCTGGCATTCCAACGGACTTTGACGAGTTTGACACTGCTCCGGCGGGTCTTGTTAACTTTCCAATCTGTGACCTCGACAGGTTCTTCTACGAAGAGGAGCGTGTCGTCAATATGAATCTCGTCGGTAGGAATGGCAACGTCAACTTGAGTTGGACTTTTCTTTAAATTGGATACATGAAATGTATCGTGAACACCATTCAGTTCAGTAGGTAGGTCCAACTTGTATGCTACTGTCCCAATTCTTTCCAGAATTCTGAAGGGACCAATGTAGCGCGGATTTAACTTTCCATGCTTACCAAAGCGTGCCACCCCCTTCCAGGGTGAAACCTTCAATAACACCATTTCCCCAACTTGGAAATCCACATGTTTCCGGTTTGGATCCGCGTAGGCCTTTTGTCTGTGGCGAGCGGCTTTGATGCGTTTAAGTATTTGCGCGATCTTGTCTGTCGTCTCTTGGACGATCTCGGGACCAGCAAGCTGCCTATCACCTGCGTCAGACCAACATAGTGGTGATCGGCACGTGCGTCCGTATAGGGCCTCAAATGGCGCGACACCAATACTGGTGTGGTAGCTGTTGTTGTATGAAAATTCGACCAAAGGTAAGTGTTTATCCCAGCTACCGCCTAAATCCATAACACATGCCCTCAGCATGTCTTCCAAAGTTTGTATCGTTCGCTCACTCTGGCCGTCAGTTTGCGGGTGGAACGCAGTGCTCAGATTCAACTGTGAGCCAAAAGATTCTTGGAAGGATTGCCATATTCTCGACACAAACCTTCCGTCTCTATCAGAGATGATTGAGAGAGGTACTCCATGGCGTGCGACAATCTCTCTCATGTAAATTTCCGCAAGTTTACTAGTACTGTCTTTCTCCTTGATTGGCAGAAAGTGTGCGGATTTTGTTAGGCGGACAACAATCACCCAAATCATATCATGGCCTCTTGGCGTTCTTGGCAATTTCGTAACAAAATCCATTGAGATTTGTTCCCATTTCCACTTGGGAATCTCAGGTTGCTGCAGGAGTCCCGAAGGCTTCTGGTATTCCGCCTTGACCTTAGCGCACGTTAAACATTTGCTCACGTAAACAGCAACGTCGCCTTTCATCCTAGGCCACCAATAATAATTTTTGAGATCCTGGTACATCTTATCCGATCCAGGGTGGATAGAGTACCGTGACTTGTGCGCTTCATCGAAAATAACTTCCCTTAATCCACCAAACAGAGAAACCCAAATCCTTTTCTCAAAACATAATGTTCCTTCCTCGTTTGGTACCAAAAGCTTCTCCATTCCACGGAGATATTCTTCCTCAAGGTTATCCTCCTTGAGAGCTTCCTTTTGTGCAGCACGAATGCGCAGGGAAAGATCGGTTCGTATGATCATTTCCAAAGCTCTAACCCTTATGGGCTTGATCCTTTCTTTTCTACTTAGGGCATCGGCGACTACATTCGCCTTCCCTGGATGATTTTTTTTTATCTCGCAGTCGTAATCGTCCAACAATTCAACCCATCGTCTTTGCCTCATATTCAACTCCTTCTGGTTGAATATATGTTGTAGGCTCCTGTGATCTGTAAAGATTGTGCACTTCGTACCATACAGGTAGTGTCTCCAGATCTGTAAAGCGAAAACCACTGCGCCAAGCTCTAATTCGTGTGTGGTATAGTTCTTTTCGTGCACTTTCAGTTGGCGCGATGCGTAAGCAATAACCTTTTGGCGTTGCATCAACACGCAACCCAATCCTTGACGCGATGCGTCGCAGTATACCACAAAATCGTCGGTACCTTCTGGTAGAGCTAAAATTGGCGCGTTACAAAGCTTATCCTTCAATATCTGAAATGCTCCATCCTGTTTGATTCCCCAATCAAACGTCTTGTCCTTCTGCGTGAGGAGCGTCAAAGGTTGAGCGATTTTCGAGAAATCCTCGATGGACCTTCGATAGTAGCCAGCCAAACCCAAGAATTGTCGAATCTCGGTTGGCGTTGTAGGCGTTTCCCAATTCTTGATTGCCTCGATCTTTGTGGGTTCAACATGAATTCCATTTCCATTAACCACATGTCCAAGAAACTGGACTTCGCGTAGCCAAAACTCGCACTTAGAGAACTTGGCATACAACTGTTCCTTCTTTCGCAGCTCCAGAATAGTTCTTAGATGCTGTTCGTGCTCAGCCTTTGTCCTTGAATAAATCAAGATGTCGTCGATAAACACAATCACGAACTTGTCCAAGTATGGCTTGCAAACTCTATTCATTAGATCCATGAATACCGCAGGTGCGTTTGTCAAACCAAATGGCATAACGAGGAACTCGTAGTGTCCATAACGAGTTCGGAAGGTTGTTTTCGGGATACTTTCCCCCTGTATCCTTAGTTGATGGTATCCAGATCGAAGATCGATCTTAGAGTAACAGCTTGAACCTTGAAGTTGATCGAACAGATCGTCGATTCTAGGCAGAGGATACCTGTTCTTGATCGTCAGCTTGTTCAATTCTCTGTAGTCAATACACATGCGGAAACTTCCGTCCTTCTTCTTAACAAACAAGACCGGAGCTCCCCAAGGCGAGAAGCTTGGTCGGATAAAACCCTTGTCTAACAACTCTTGAAGTTGTGTCGACAATTCCTGCATCTCAGACGGAGCAAGTCTGTATGGTGCCTTAGCCACAGGCGCGGCGCCTGGAACTAAGTCAATGTGAAACTCCACTTGCCTCTGAGGTGGCAGTCCAGGTAAGTCTTCCGGGAAGACTTCTGGATACTCCCTTACGACAGGGATGTCTTCGATTGTTGGCTCAGCAGCCTTCTTGTCTACGATGTGTGCCAGAAAAGCAACACATCCTTTCTGTAAACACTTCCTTGCTTTCAAGCAGCTGATAAATCTTAGCGGTGTGTCACGCTTCTCTCCGTGAACCACAATTGTCTCACCATCATCAGTTGGGATACGAACAACTTTCTCGTGACATACTATCTCAGCCTTGTTTCCGGATAACCAATCCATTCCTACCACTACGTCGAAGCTTCCCAATTGGACTGGTAGTAGATCCAGAGTAAACTCGCGTTCTCCCAATTCTATCACACAACCTCTGATTACTTCGTCGGCTCCAACTAACTTTCCATTAGCTAATTCGATCGAGTAGGGGATATCTAACTTACTAGCGGTTAAACCAGGTATATTCTTAAATTCTAATGACACGAAGCCATAACCGGCACCAGCATCAAACAAAATAGGTGCAAAAGTTTTGGTTGTTAGAGAACGTACCAGAAATCACACCTGGATCCTGGCATGCCTCACAAGCTCTGATGTTGGATTTTCTCTCACGGTCTTGTTTCAACTTCAGGCATTCCCTCTTAAAATGTCCAACTTCCTTACAATGGTAGCATCCTATCATTCGGCCATTTCCTTTCCCATTTCCACCTAGAGCGTTGTTACTGTTTTCTCCTTGTATGGAACTCTTCATCCCACAACCTTCCTTGTTGTGTCCTTTCCTCCCGTACCAAGGCTTCTGACATCCACCATCACGGTGACACTTGCACTCAGCACACCTTGGTTTGGTTTCTAAGTAAATCTTATCATTGGCCTGTTTGTTGTTAGGGCAATCTTTCTTGAAATGCCCTTTGTCCCCGCAGTCAAAGCAACCTCGAATAGATCTTTGTTCATCGTTGTTCATTTGGGTATCTTCGGTAAGCTTCCTTTTGTTCTTTCCAGACGACTCTACCTGAGTTTTCTTGTCAGGGTTTGCAAGTTTTTCTAGTCTATTTGCTTCTGTAACGAGTGCCAAACCCATCTTACTTGCAACAATGGTTGTTGGTGGCGTAGATACTGTCATCAAGCTCAAGACTTGAGGCGCCAGTTCCCAAATGAATTGTTCCAATTTCTTCAGTTCTGGTTTTACCAGGTATGGAACAATTTGTGACAGATTATGGAGTCGTTGCACGTACTCCAACACCTTCGGACCTTCCATCATTAGGCTCCGAAATTCATCTTCCCACTTCTGGGTTTCCGTGTGGGGGCAATACTTCTTATGCATCATTCCTTTCAACTCATCCCAAGTTAACGCGTATGCTGTAGTTAGGCCCATTATTCGAACCTGAAGATTCCACCATAATCGAGCTCCATCTTGAAACAACTCAGAAACGTATGGGACCTGTTGTTCTGGCGTACAGCCACTCATTCGAAAGATGGATTCCATACTTTCAATCCATTTTACAAAAGTTATGGCACCCCCAGTGCCGTCGAACTTCGGGGGCTTGTAGTTGAGGAAGTGCCAGTAGGAACAACCGTTATTTTCTGAGGTACCTTTGATTGGTTCGGAGCGTAGGGCCTCGTGCTGTGCTATAGCTGCAGCAATTATCTCTTTAAGTTCTGCCTCAGAGGTGGGCATGCGCATTTCGCGTCTTGGCGGCATCTTCTAAAAGATGTTTCACATAGGTTAGGTCATAGCAAGTGAAGTGTACGTATGCATTCAACAATACCAACACATAACATCTCATGTTATCAACAAGTCAATCACATAACCTCTTATGCTATAGGACATAAACAATTGATTGAACATCGCATGTGATGAGAATACTGCGATTGTATTGCCACAATTCGAGACCACAATGTAAAGCTCACAAGTACACCACTATATCATACTACATCAATGGCTTAGTAGGGGACGACCCTAGACAGGTCGTGCGATCGCTGGTCAGGTTCAGGAGTCTCTGGTTCGTCCTTTCTCAAATTTCAGGACTCCACGTCAAGTTTCTGAATTTCTGTCCTAAAACAACATTTCTTCTCAATCGTTTCCTTGAGCTCGTCCCAGCTCAGTGTATAAGCAGCGTCTGTGCCAAGGGTCTGAACCTGGAGGTTCCATTAAGAGAGTGTGCCATCTAGAAATATTCCTGAGATGTAGGTAACACTCTGTTGGGGCGAACAGTTACTCATTCTTAGAGTGGAGTCGATCTTTTGGACCAACGAACAAATGCAACGGTGCCTCCGGTTCCGACAAAGTTCAAAGGCTTGCAGTTCAGGAACTGTTTATAGGTGCAGCCAGTTGGAGGGTTATCTCCAGTAATGCCATCGTTGTACTTAGAGTGGAGGGCTTCATGTCGTGCATTTATCTGTGAGATGCGTTCTTGCAGCTCGGCTTCTGTCCTTGGCAATGTACTGGTGTTTGTGTCACGCCTGGGTGACATTCCTTTTTTTTTTTTTCGAAATAGCGTGAAGCGGGTTGGACAATGTTTCAATTGTCTATGGGGTGTATATAGCAACGTAAGCCATCATGTAAACACCCCATTTCACACGCAAATATACTCACTGTATAAGTGGGGAAATAAATTCCTGAGCCTTCACATAGGCTTGTCACTTTGGCTTGTTGCTTGTAATAGAATGAACTCGAGGCTACATCGCCTAGGTCATTTGTGTTTAAGTTATTTCCTGCTGCATTGGTTATCATCTGCTTGACCTGCAGAGTCCACCAGGATTCCTGTGCACCACAAATCGTTATTACGTGGGCCCCCGTAATAATAAATTGTCTTGCACAGTTACCCCAAATTTTCCCTCATCCAAGCAGATGATCAATCAAGGAGCAACAGCCGGTGCATTGGCATGAACAGGGTCATACTCCAATGCGGGGTCAGGAGCAACGCCTGGCTCAGGGGCCACGGCTAGCTTCGAATCAAAAACTCTATCTCAAAATCAGCTGGATCAACAATCACAGGGGTTACAGGATCCCCCAAGGGCTGGTCTAAGTGCATGAACTCAATGTCATGGTCTGGATCAACACCAGGCGGAAAAACAGAATTGTCCTCATAATCGCGATCAAACTCAAAGCTGTGTGTGGGATCCGGTTCAGCTGATGATGCCATATCAGGGTCGGCGTCGTGTGAGTGGTGCTGCATTCCCTGTATGTGCGAAGATGCGGATGTTAGAAACTCAAATGCGTTTGGGATAGGGGAATGGTCATGAGTTTCCCTTACAGGAGCGTCCGCATGCAGTAGTCTAATGCTAGCAGCGAGAGGGCCTTGCCCTCAAGTGGGTCCTCCTCTTAATAGTTCGACATCGTCTTTAGAGGCAATGTCGGGGGCATATCAACAACGAGATAAGCGGCAAGGGGCACAGGAGCAGGGATCACCGCCAGTGGCAAATTCCCAACAAGATGGCCATCAGTAGGCTCTGCTACGACTTCAGGCAGTGCACAAAGGGCTGAAAGTCGTCATTGTCTGTGCTGGTAGTATCAGAAATGTACACCTCGTGCTTCGTTGAACTATGTCGTCTGATACTATGGTCATGGGGTTCGTAGTGCCCATCTTTCTAGTACTTGGTGAAAGCATAATGTTTGTAACACAAACACGTATAATAATCAATCATATAATCAGTTAATCACATAAGTCACCAAGTAAGGTATCACATACTTCTCCTAGTCTTACTAGCCAATTTCATCCAGTCTACAAGACTGCTCTATCCTTTACTTAAACCAAACCTCGATCCTCCAGATCGATCCTATAACAAACCAACGTGCTCAACTACCTTGCTCATCTCGATCCTCCAGATCGATCCTCAGCCCTCCAAGCTGAGCCTATAATTAGTAAAATGTGCTCAACATTTGTTTGTAAAAAGTTTTGGATCTGGACTTAAGTGGTATGCAGAAAAATGTTTTCGTGAGAGCCCTAGTGATCATAGTCTAGACTCGAGAAAGAATCCTAGTTCGCTATGATCAGAGCTCTGATACCAAGCTGTCACACCCTGGCTTTGCGGAAGCGTGGTTAATGTTGGTGTGACTTCTTAATACCATAGCTTAACCATAACAAGCTATATGAATTTAAAAACCATGCAAGTCATCCATTAAGTTTTGAAAATCAAACACATTACCATTGTTTTAACATACAACCATAACCTTGTTCAGTAGACATTACAACTTATAACATAACATAAACGTGGTTTAAGGACTGTGTCTTGTCCAGGAAAGAGACACATCCCCTAAACCCTGATGACTCCATGACAAGTGCAGCGGAAAACGTTCCATACCGTGCCAGATCCGTTTAATTCCCTGAAATACATGTGAGTTGAAAAATCAACAATAATGTTGAGCGAGTTCATGTGTAAGTGAGTATGTAAAACACTTGTGAGTATAAAAATAGTGGTGGTATGTAGCAGTGTAAGAGGACTTGTGATCACCAATGGTTTGCAAGGCCACTGACATATGTGAAGTGCAAATAGGGAGACTCAAACCTAGCAGATTTCGCCACGGCAAAGTATGTGGACAAAGTCACCCCACGGTCCGTTTCTAGTTTGGCCGGGGGCTGGGCTCGCTACACCCAGATAGATCTACCGCTCCTGTCCCTCGGTCCCTCCATGAGGACTAATGGCCCCATGTTGTTCCTATCCACTCACATGATCGTATAACACCTCCTTACGTTAAACATACCGTTGTAAAGTACTCGTAAATCATAGTAACATGTATTTCACCCCCGCAGTTAAGTAAACTGAAAACAGTTAGAGAAAAGGGGGACATGAACTCACAGTGAATGCGCGTCTCTACCAAGTGTCTCCAATACAGTAAGCTGTGCAACGACCTACAAGTGCTAATTCTATTAGACGGACGGCCGTGCTTTAGCTTTATAGTTTATGTCTTTGGGAAATAGTTAGACAACTATTTCGTGTTCATGTTCCGTATACACTTGGTAGTTATTCATCTTCCCAAGGATGGGGGATACAATACATGTGCGTAAGTTACGTTTTATCAATCGTGTGGTAATGTAATTACCAGTGTAACTTATATAGTTATGGTGAAAGCGTTCGCAAAGTTTTGGGATCATTAACGCCTGTAAATATTATTTTCACTCTAAAATAATATTTATGTATTTCACAAAATAATCATAAACAGTGTTGTGACAAATATATTTATCACGTTAATCTTGTGAAAATCCCACTTCCGAATATTTAGTAAATAATGTCATGGCGAAATTTATGTTTCGAAAATATGCCGAAAATAGTTCTAACACTTGTTGTGTAAATAATTCTAAGTGTTAGGTTTTTAGAAAATTTCGCCAGAGTTTCCTCTGTAACTGGAGGTGGCCACGCTTTCAAGCGTATCATTTTCTTTTTGAAATCAACTCATGATCATCATCAATCAACCTTTACGTTTTAACACGCAAAATACTACCATTGTTATTTTCAGTTTAAATATGTGAAAACTAGACTGTTTTCGGGTGATTAAATAAAATACTTAACCCTTTCCAAAAATTCCCAGATTTTTGTGGAACGTCATAAACGACCCACAAATTATTGTGTAAAAATTTCGGGGTCTAGTTCATTATCAGTAATTTATAGAAAATCGTTTACCGAACTGTGATCAGATTTGTCACATTCTGATCACAGTTTACGGAAAAATTCGTCAAAAATTCCCCGTAAGTCCGTTTATCGAAAATCCAGTTTGAGGGTCACAAATACATCTGTGTTCATCTTTGATAAAAGTTTCAGGGGCTGGTTCGGTTCAGGTTTTAGGTTGTGATCGAAAACACACAGCCCAATTTTCTGCAGTAACAAACAGCCCTAGCTGCTGTCACGGAAACAGATTTTTAAAATAGTAACCGACCTCAGAAAAATATGATTCCAGCGCCATTTTCTTCGTTTTTCGAAATGACACGATTTAGGCTTTTGAAATTCTGTTTTTCGAGTTTTTAAGGTACGTTTACAGCCTGTTAAAGGCGGCTGAAACAGTGACTCAGCATGCTGTTTTGTGATTTCGATGTTATTAAATCGCGTCATAAGTGTCCGATTAGCGGGTTAAACAAGAAAACGACTTTTAAATATCAAGTATGTGTTAACCAACCCTTAAACCGACAAGATTCCACTTCATAAATCATACACAAGTAAACTTTTATGTAGATTTAATGTTCATAACTCATGTTTTCACATTTTTCTTATATTCTTGTGATTTAGTGATTTAAACAACAACACTACATGTTAAATGCCATAAATTTCGAACAAGATGAGATCAAGCATGAAGAAACTTACTACTAGCCTCTAGCTAGGGAAGAATCTTGTGTAAAAATGAATGAGAAAAGATGTAGAATCAAGCAAGAACAATGCTCCCTTGCAATGCCTTCAAGTTGCACCTTCCATGTTTGATCTTCAAAGCTTGAATGGCATAGGTAAATGAAGAAGGTGATGAATGTTGGAGTGTGGTGGTGGATTCGGTTGTAGTAGAACCGAATAGAGAGAGAGAGAAAGAAGTGAGGGTAAGGATGGAGTGTGATCTCTTGAGTTATGATGACAAATCTTAGGTGCCATGCTTCTTATAATCAACTCCATATATTATGTTTAGTTCAACAAGCAAAAAATCAAATAAACAATCAAATATAATCTTATGAAAGATATGGAGCATGGGAGTAGTGATATGGTGGGTCCATCAAGAACCAAAATCGTTGGGGGGGGGGGGGTAGCTTAGTGAAAAATTGTAACTAGAATGTAAGTATAGTTAGATGTAAGAGAGGTGATGATATAAAGATAGTTTGTTTATTTTTAGCGGGTGTTATGGCATACGGGGATCATTAGTAGCCATAAATAGTAAAACAAAGTGTCTGCCAAAAATTTAGTGTCCCGGGTAATGTCCGGTTATACGATTAAATACCGTTCCGTTAAAATGTTTAATTATGTCGATAAAGGTCCTTTATGTATATTTTTGTAACATAAATTATTCCCGGTACTTAGGAAAATATACGGGACCGTTCTGAAGTGTTTTTTTTTGCACTGTATTAGCAATTTAAAATGCTGAGTTCTATAATAAAGCGCAGAATTTTGTATTTAAAGTACGTTTTTGGCACATCCAATCAGTGTATCTTATTCCTAGAGACGCAGTTCCACAACCCTTATAACCCTACACTCACTACCAGTGTAGCCAAATATTTGAGGCTCTTAACAGGCCTTAGAGGCAGTGTTTGCCTGATGCTGGTTATATCAGCATGTTCAATGTGTATCCGTTTAGTGCTACTGTGCTTTTTGTGCATCAAGTTTGTCACTAGGGTTCAGCATGTAAATAATGTAGTGACAGCAAATAAAGTATGATGCAAGTAAGTGCATGTATCAGTATGCAGGTAGCAGTTTATCAGCAAATTTCAGTTAAGCACAGTAATTTAGTAGTAATTAATCATTAATTAAGTCGTACGGATACCTGGTTTAGTGCGGGTTGTCACATTCTCCCCTCGTTAAATAAATTTCGTCCCGAAATTTAAGTTCTGCTTGTAGATGCAGAATTCTTAGGAAATAAGTGGGGGTATTTCTCTTTCATCCGGTCCTCACGTTCCCAGGTGAATTCAGGACCATGGCTGGCATTCCAACGGACTTTGACGAGTTTGACACTGCTCCGGCGGGTCTTGTTAACTTTCCAATCTGTGACCTCGACAGGTTCTTCTACGAAGAGGAGCGTGTCGTCAATATGAATCTCGTCGGTAGGAATGGCAACGTCAACTTGAGTTGGACTTTTCTTTAAATTGGATACATGAAATGTATCGTGAACACCATTCAGTTCAGTAGGTAGGTCCAACTTGTATGCTACTGTCCCAATTCTTTCCAGAATTCTGAAGGGACCAATGTAGCGCGGATTTAACTTTCCATGCTTACCAAAGCGTGCCACCCCCTTCCAGGGTGAAACCTTCAATAACACCATTTCCCCAACTTGGAAATCCACATGTTTCCGGTTTGGATCCGCGTAGGCCTTTTGTCTGTGGCGAGCGGCTTTGATGCGTTTAAGTATTTGCGCGATCTTGTCTGTCGTCTCTTGGACGATCTCGGGACCAGCAAGCTGCCTATCACCTGCGTCAGACCAACATAGTGGTGATCGGCACGTGCGTCCGTATAGGGCCTCAAATGGCGCGACACCAATACTGGTGTGGTAGCTGTTGTTGTATGAAAATTCGACCAAAGGTAAGTGTTTATCCCAGCTACCGCCTAAATCCATAACACATGCCCTCAGCATGTCTTCCAAAGTTTGTATCGTTCGCTCACTCTGGCCGTCAGTTTGCGGGTGGAACGCAGTGCTCAGATTCAACTGTGAGCCAAAAGATTCTTGGAAGGATTGCCATATTCTCGACACAAACCTTCCGTCTCTATCAGAGATGATTGAGAGAGGTACTCCATGGCGTGCGACAATCTCTCTCATGTAAATTTCCGCAAGTTTACTAGTACTGTCTTTCTCCTTGATTGGCAGAAAGTGTGCGGATTTTGTTAGGCGGACAACAATCACCCAAATCATATCATGGCCTCTTGGCGTTCTTGGCAATTTCGTAACAAAATCCATTGAGATTTGTTCCCATTTCCACTTGGGAATCTCAGGTTGCTGCAGGAGTCCCGAAGGCTTCTGGTATTCCGTCTTGACCTTAGCGCACGTTAAACATTTGCTCACGTAAACAGCAACGTCGCCTTTCATCCTAGGCCACCAATAATAATTTTTGAGATCCTGGTACATCTTATCCGATCCAGGGTGGATAGAGTACCGTGACTTGTGCGCTTCATCGAAAATAACTTCCCTTAATCCACCAAACAGAGAAACCCAAATCCTTTTCTCAAAACATAATGTTCCTTCCTCGTTTGGTACCAAAAGCTTCTCCATTCCACGGAGATATTCTTCCTCAAGGTTATCCTCCTTGAGAGCTTCCTTTTGTGCAGCACGAATGCGCAGGGAAAGATCGGTTCGTATGATCATTTCCAAAGCTCTAACCCTTATGGGCTTGATTCTTTCTTTTCTACTTAGGGCATCGGCGACTACATTCGCCTTCCCTGGATGATTTTTTTTTTATCTCGCAGTCGTAATCGTCCAACAATTCAACCCATCGTCTTTGCCTCATATTCAACTCCTTCTGGTTGAATATATGTTGTAGGCTCCTGTGATCTGTAAAGATTGTGCACTTCGTACCATACAGGTAGTGTCTCCAGATCTGTAAAGCGAAAACCACTGCGCCAAGCTCTAATTCGTGTGTGGTATAGTTCTTTTCGTGCACTTTCAGTTGGCGCGATGCGTAAGCAATAACCTTTTGGCGTTGCATCAACACGCAACCCAATCCTTGACGCGATGCGTCGCAGTATACCACAAAATCGTCGGTACCTTCTGGTAGAGCTAAAATTGGCGCGTTACAAAGCTTATCCTTCAATATCTGAAATGCTCCATCCTGTTTGATTCCCCAATCAAACGTCTTGTCCTTCTGCGTGAGGAGCGTCAAAGGTTGAGCGATTTTCGAGAAATCCTCGATGGACCTTCGATAGTAGCCAGCCAAACCCAAGAATTGTCGAATCTCGGTTGGCGTTGTAGGCGTTTCCCAATTCTTGATTGCCTCGATCTTTGTGGGTTCAACATGAATTCCATTTCCATTAACCACATGTCCAAGAAACTGGACTTCGCGTAGCCAAAACTCGCACTTAGAGAACTTGGCATACAACTGTTCCTTCTTTCGCAGCTCCAGAATAGTTCTTAGATGCTGTTCGTGCTCAGCCTTTGTCCTTGAATAAATCAAGATGTCGTCGATAAACACAATCACGAACTTGTCCAAGTATGGCTTGCAAACTCTATTCATTAGATCCATGAATACCGCAGGTGCGTTTGTCAAACCAAATGGCATAACGAGGAACTCGTAGTGTCCATAACGAGTTCGGAAGGTTGTTTTCGTGATACTTTCCCCCTGTATCCTTAGTTGATGGTATCCAGATCGAAGATCGATCTTAGAGTAACAGCTTGAACCTTGAAGTTGATCGAACAGATCGTCGATTCTAGGCAGAGGATACCTGTTCTTGATCGTCAGCTTGTTCAATTCTCTGTAGTCAATACACATGCGGAAACTTCCGTCCTTCTTCTTAACAAACAAGACTGGAGCTCCCAAGGCGAGAAGCTTGGTCGGATAAAACCCTTGTCTAACAACTCTTGAAGTTGTGTCGACAATTCCTGCATCTCAGACGGAGCAAGTCTGTATGGTGCCTTAGCCACAGGCGCGGCGCCTGGAACTAAGTCAATGTGAAACTCCACTTGCCTCTGAGGTGGCAGTCCAGGTAAGTCTTCCGGGAAGACTTCTGGATACTCCCTTACGACAGGGATGTCTTCGATTGTTGGCTCAGCAGCCTTCTTGTCTACGATGTGTGCCAGAAAAGCAACACATCCTTTCTGTAAACACTTCCTTGCTTTCAAGCAGCTGATAAATCTTAGCGGTGTGTCACGCTTCTCTCCGTGAACCACAATTGTCTCACCATCATCAGTTGGGATACGAACAACTTTCTCGTGACATACTATCTCAGCCTTGTTTCCGGATAACCAATCCATTCCTACCACTACGTCGAAGCTTCCCAATTGGACTGGTAGTAGATCCAGAGTAAACTCGCGTTCTCCCAATTCTATCACACAACCTCTGATTACTTCGTCGGCTCCAACTAACTTTCCATTAGCTAATTCGATCGAGTAGGGGATATCTAACTTACTAGCGGTTAAACCAGGTATATTCTTAAATTCTAATGACACGAAGCCATAACCGGCACCAGCATCAAACAAAATAGGTGCAAAAGTTTTGGTTGTTAGAGAACGTACCAGAAATCACACCTGGATCCTGGCATGCCTCACAAGCTCTGATGTTGGATTTTCTCTCACGGTCTTGTTTCAACTTCAGGCATTCCCTCTTAAAATGTCCAACTTCCTTACAATGGTAGCATCCTATCATTCGGCCATTTCCTTTCCCATTTCCACCTAGAGCGTTGTTACTGTTTTCTCCTTGTATGGAACTCTTCATCCCACAACCTTCCTTGTTGTGTCCTTTCCTCCCGTACCAAGGCTTCTGACATCCACCATCACGGTGACACTTGCACTCAGCACACCTTGGTTTGGTTTCTAAGTAAATCTTATCATTGGCCTGTTTGTTGTTAGGGCAATCTTTCTTGAAATGCCCTTTGTCCCCGCAGTCAAAGCAACCTCGAATAGATCTTTGTTCATCGTTGTTCATTTGGGTATCTTCGGTAAGCTTCCTTTTGTTCTTTCCAGACGACTCTACCTGAGTTTTCTTGTCAGGGTTTGCAAGTTTTTCTAGTCTATTTGCTTCTGTAACGAGTGCCAAACCCATCTTACTTGCAACAATGGTTGTTGGTGGCGTAGATACTGTCATCAAGCTCAAGACTTGAGGCGCCAGTTCCCAAATGAATTGTTCCAATTTCTTCAGTTCTGGTTTTACCAGGTATGGAACAATTTGTGACAGATTATGGAGTCGTTGCACGTACTCCAACACCTTCGGACCTTCTATCATTAGGCTCCGAAATTCATCTTCCCACTTCTGGGTTTCCGTGTGGGGGCAATACTTCTTATGCATCATTCCTTTCAACTCATCCCAAGTTAACGCGTATGCTGTAGTTAGGCCCATTATTCGAACCTGAAGATTCCACCATAATCGAGCTCCATCTTGAAACAACTCAGAAACGTATGGGACCTGTTGTTCTGGCGTACAGCCACTCATTCGAAAGATGGATTCCATACTTTCAATCCATTTTACAAAAGTTATGGCACCCCCAGTGCCGTCGAACTTCGGGGGCTTGTAGTTGAGGAAGTGCCAGTAGGAACAACCGTTATTTTCTGAGGTACCTTTGATTGGTTCGGAGCGTAGGGCCTCGTGCTGTGCTATAGCTGCAGCAATTATCTCTTTAAGTTCTGCCTCAGAGGTGATGCGCATTCGCGTCTTGGCGGCATCTTCTAAAAGATGTTTCACATAGGTTAGGTCATAGCAAGTGAAGTGTACGTATGCATTCAACAATACCAACACATAACATCTCATGTTATCAACAAGTCAATCACATAACCTCTTATGCTATAGGACATAAACAATTGATTGAACATCGCATGTGATGAGAATACTGCGATTGTATTGCCACAATTCGAGACCACAATGTAAAGCTCACAAGTACACCACTATATCATACTACATCAATGGCTTAGTAGGGGACGACCCTAGACAGGTCGTGCGATCGCTGGTCAGGTTCAGGAGTCTCTGGTTCGTCCTTTCTCAAATTTCAGGACTCCACGTCAAGTTTCTGAATTTCTGTCCTAAAACAACATTTCTTCTCATCGTTTCCTTGAGCTCGTCCCAGCTCAGTGTATAAGCAGCGTCTGTGCCAAGGGTCTGAACCTGGAGGTTCCATTAAGAGAGTGTGCCATCTAGAAATATTCCTGAGATGTAGGTAACACTCTGTTGGGGCGAACAGT